>OU343216.1:74676000-74692053 GCA_910596185.1 Chrysanthemum makinoi | reverse complement strand
ATTTTGATTTACAACTAAAAATATCAACATCTTAAAAATAATAAAACCTCAAATATCAAGACATCCTCAGGATGTTCGGAGAGTTTGATGCAGATTTTTAGATAAACAAGCGTGACGAGCGATTCAAGCTTATTGTAACTACGATCAGAAAGTTGAAAGCCCAAATCTCGATTAAAGGGTGAAAGAACAATGTATTTGGATCCCAAATGCCTCCTCCTTTAGATTCTCGGTTATTCTCAAACTTTTGATCTAAAACTTAGTTAATGCTTTGAAAATGAAGAGTTTTCTAGAAAGAAAATGAAAAAGTTAAACAACACTTTAAAGAGTTATATATGATTCAATGAAAGTCACTTCATGAGACAAAACAACGAAAAAATAAGCGTCTTTACAAAAAGAAATTGAGAATCAGAAGTCGGGGAAAAAGGAAAGCCACTTGTTTTTAATGAGAATATTGCATCAAAAGTCATCCTCGGAGCGCAAATATCTTTGTGGTAAATACATTCCTCCTCATCTTAGGAATAATGAACTTGTGTTTTCATAACTGTGTGCTCACCTTAAGGATAGTAGTAGAATGTCTCGGGTGAGATTGTGGAAGAAGGATTTCATTAAAATAAACCTCTTGATAGAAATTAGGTTTGCTTGCATTAGGGCCAAGCAATCTCAAGAACGCTAGAATGTTTAATTGCAACATGTCCTAAATCCTTAGGTGCGAAAGTAAAAGCTGTGATGCCTTGTTCTATGCCTAGTGCCAAGCATACAAACCATTCTATGCACAGGTTTAAGAAAGTAAACACTAATGTGCCTAGTAGTTGGATCTGCATGTCTGGATTCGAGGAATGCAATAAGTAGATCAACAACTAATGTTCCCATAATTCCCTCTCTGATGTCGGTGACATTAAAGCAAGCGGGTCAAAGCCTCGGAAATACTAAGCAAGATAGGACCTGCAGAAGCTAGAATGTTGCATTGGAAGAGTAGAAGTCACCCTAGGAATATTAAGTTTGACTTGAATAAAACGAACCATGTTGATTCTAGTATTAGCTATAAGCGTCTTGTAATTAATTAAATTACGCTATTATTAAACCATGTAATGATGAATGCTTGATTTCTGTTACTAATCATGAATGTGGTGTAAATGATTTTGTCTATCTTGTCAAATGCCACTATAAAAGCTGTTAATGTTAAAATTCAAGCTAAGAAACAAAAGGCAAAGAAGCGAAAAGAAAGTTAGAAAGCGATTGGAAACCCTTTGGGGAAGGTTTGGTAATATAGGTTATCAATGGATACCTGCGGTAGGTAAGATTAAACTAGAGCTTTGCCCTAAGGTTGCTAAATCAATGCCCACTAGAAAATGGATGCCTATTGGTAGAACTATTCACTTAAGAAGTGAACATACTTTGAATAGGTCAAATCACGGACACTAGCTTAGCATATTTCTAATGAGTCCATTGTTTCTACCTCGATGTGGGTGTTCCAATCACTTTGTTACTAACGAAGTGGAACCCATTGTGCATAGGGTTCCCAATTATCGATTATCCATTCTTGTCACGTGTGTTCAGCTGATCATTCAAATCGTTACGTGGTACGGACTGGTACATTTGAAACATATATGATTGGAGGCCGATCGGCGGCTCATGAACCGTGAGTAAATTCGCCGGAGATTGTTAGATTGGGGCGATCATTTTGGTGCAATTATGGGTTATGGAGATTATGTTGTGGAATTTGATAGTGTTATCTCCGGGGTATATTATGTAGAAGGTCCCAGGTCATAACTTATTCTCGTAGGTCAATTACGTGATTGATCTAGAAGTGGCCTTGACTGACTGTTTAGTTAGAAGAACAGATGGTAAAGAACTTTTAAGAGAACACGTGGTTCAAATCTATACACCATCTGTCGAAGATATGATGAAGTCTTCTCAATTTGCTTGTTGTCAAGGCTTGAAAACAAAGAGTCATGGTTATGGCATGCGTCGTCTCAATCACTTGAACCGGCACCATCAATGATCTCCCCAGAAAGACTTAGGTGTAGGTTTACCTGAACTTAAATCATGAAAAGGATCATATTTGTTCGGCATACCAATTGGGAAAAGCAAAGTATGCCCACAAACCCAAACCTACAAACTTCGATTCACGAAGTTCTTCATACAAAAAGCAAGAAGTATGCCCAAACCCAAACCTACAAACTTCGATTCTGAAGTTCTTAAATAAATTCCACATGGATTTATGTTGGACCTATGAGAGTGTAGGAGAATATCTTTGGGAAGAAATATGTATTGGATTGTTGTTGATGATCAATCTCGATTCACAAGGGTTAGGATTCTTAAGGACAAGGATGAGGAAGCAGATATGCATCATCAAACTTATCAAACATTTACTTGAGGATTCGACTTAACAAAGCTGATGAATCATCAGAACAAACAATGGGCTGGATTTGATACAATAAACAACTTGAGTGAGTTTTATGAAAGTGTTAAGTCGGTCATCAAAAGAAGTGTTCCGCGAATCCTCCAGCGAGCGGTGTAGTTGAAAGATGGTCGAACTCTTGTAGAGCGCAAGAACAATCGCATTTACTCACAGGTTCCAATGTTTCTACAGAGGCTGAAAGCCGTGCCCTTTGCATGCTACAACTGAAATCGATCCCTAATTCCACCTTGCTCATGGAAAAACTCCATCATATGAACTTGTCCACAATAGAAAACCTAATCTCTCATTCCTTCAAATTGTATGTTGGTGCATTGTTATCAACTTGCCTCGTGACCCAATAATGTGGTCGTTTTTCAAATGAAATGGGTTCCAAATTTCAAATGTCAATGATGGGACAAATGTCATTTTTCTTGGGATTACAAATTTCACAAAGTCCGGAGGCATTTTTATAAATCAATCTAAATATGCAAATGAGATTTAAAGAAATTTGGATTTGATTCTAGTGACTCTGTTGACACTCCCATGATAGAGCGTACTAAGCGGATGAGGACCCTCTGGGGATCATGGTAGACCAAATGAAATATCGTAGTATGATGGATCCACGATGTACCTCAAGCCCGATAGACAGACATTCTATTATTTGCATGTGTGCTAGATGCTCGGGCTAAGCCTACCAAAAAGCACCTTGAAGCGGTTAAGGGTCTTTGGTATCTCTAAGGAACCATCAATATGGGACTTTGGTACCCCGAAGGACACCGGTATGTCACTAACGACCTATGTAGATCTTTGATCATGCGGGATGTCAAGATACACGTCGATGCGTCGGAGTTTTCGGTTTGGGTGATAACGTGGTGGTCTTCAAAGAAACAAATGAGTACTTCTATTTCCATAGAGGTGAATACATAGCCATGTCATCTTGTTGTGCTCAAATCCTATGGATGAGATCCCAAATGCTCGACTATGGCTTTGAATTCAACAAAATCCTACATGCGTGATAAGTGCTATTGCTCTCTCATGCAACAATGTTCAACTTTCGAGCAAACACATTGACATTAGACATCATTTCATCGGGGGAGCAAGTAGAAAAGCGGTGTGGTGGAACTTTATTTTGTGAGGGTGAATACCGGTTAGCAGACATCTTCACCAAAGCTCTTCCTAAAGAGCGTTTTGAGTTTATCCTCCCACGACTTGGTCTAAGAGTCTTCAACGGAAACACTCAAGCGTCTTCAAGAGGAAAAGAGGAGTAAGGTCTTTCTTCATCCATTTCTTGTAAATATTTATTCGAAAAGCAAAATACAAAATTTCAAAACCCTCAAAAGCAAATAGAAAAATATAAAACTTTCAAAAATCCATAAAAATTTGAAAAATCTTGAAAAATTTCAAAAATATTGTCATTTTGTCATGTTTTTCTCGATTCGAAAATATCTACGGTCTTTGTGTTGTCATTTAAAGAATGACACGGGACTTTAGATATTGTTCGAATGTTCTTATAAAAAAAAAAATCAAAAAAATCAAAAAATCAAAAAATATTTTTGGGAGAAAGTGAAACTATGGTTTTTGGGAGAAAGTGAAACTATGGTTTATTTTTGGGAGAAAGAAAGAACAGAGCCATGCTTTATCTTGCTTTTCAAATCTCATGCTCTGATTCTTTAAAACAATTACTTACCATCTAATGAAAACTAATTGGTTTGTTAAATAACTTGAACTCTATTTTTGAAAATCATACGGTTTAACTTTTGTCAATATCTACCACTCAATCAACAACTTATGTCATTGATTGAGGGGAGAATGATTCAATTAAATCAAGGTTGTTCGACATACAATTGTTTTCAAAAGATAATCATGCATGTTTAATCAATGGAGTGTAAAGTTTCAAAATCCGATCCTTATCAGTTAAAATGTTTTCATAATCAAGTCACAATTCTCCTCAAAAGCTTTCAAAATCAATTTAAATCTACAGAGATCACAAATCTCAAATGATTTGGAAATTGTGATCGGGGGAGAATTTGTGATTTAAATTGGATTTAAATTGATAATTTGATAAATGGTTTCTTAAGTGTTTAGCAAGCTTTCCTCCCCACATGTGCCAAACGATTTCAAATTTTCCATGCTCATGTTGAGGGGGAGCATCTATTTTAAACCACAAAGAATTGAAATGTGATTGATTTGTATCTAAGTGCAGGTTCCTTCTAATATGTGCAAAACTCTTTCAAACCTCGAGGCACATATTGAGGGGGAGCAAATTTATGAAAACCTCATCCTTCCCAAATATGCGTTATCTAATTGATTTGATCAGGGAAGTGATGTTGATATTTTTTAGAAAATGGTAATCAAAGAGTTAATTCATTTCCTCTTGCCTCCATTGTGCCAAAATGATTTCAAATACATGGGCACATGTTGAGGGAGCTCTTTTCTAAAATTATCAAAACAATTGGGTACAAAATGCTTTGATATTATATCACAAGTATCTTGATTGATTTTCAAATGGTTTTCGATTGGTTCCAATGGAAGATGAACTATACCAAATAGACCGACCAAATTTACTTTATGTATGGTGATATAAGGATGATAAGGTTAGGTATTTGTTCCCATGATCCGCTAGAACGGAGGGATCTACCCAGGGACAATCCACTAGATAGTGTAGAAGTCCTTAGGTATGATGAAAAAGGAGAAAAGAGAGATATGGGAAGAGTCGGATTTGAGGCTGAGCTAGTACTGGAATAAACCCAACAAGGTTCTAGTTATGAAGTCTCGGTAAGCACTGAAGGGGTTGAAGAATGAAAAGAATTGAATGTGAAAAAGGGTGAAAAGAAATAGCCCTCCATTTATTCAACCTTAGAGGCGAAACCGGGTTCAATTCATATGCTACTGGTGGTTACCAAGGTAACATCGGCATTGAAGACGAGACGTCATGGACCCAGGACGCCGCACTACAACTTCCCAACCACTCAAGTTCCTCTTAAAAGGACTTGTTTCATTCTCACGAGGAACCAACATTATCTATCGACTTTCTCTTAGAGATTGTTGATATTGAAGAAGGAGACCCTCTCCTAGTCCGGCATAGGAACCAAATATGCACAATTGAGTCTAGAGCCACGAGATCATCATAAAAATCTCATTAGGACACTTGTCTTATGAAGACTCTGTTTCACACAATGTGGAAAGAGAGATTATATCTTATGAGTCCTACGCATTATCCTTGTGGTATTGCCACAACATCTGAGTGATATGCTAACATATTCACAATGAAGATGGAAAGCCTTCTGGAGCCAACATCAAACAAGCTCCTGGTGGGTGGCATGTGAGATCTATCCAGTAGATCAACCATGTGACAACTGAACAGAAACAATGGGGCGATTCAATCTTTTGAATCAATCCTGGTTCAGGTTATGGATTGACGGATACCTGTGAAAAACCGGTCGTTGTGCTTAAAAAATTGTTCTCTTTAGCACATCGATTGTGTACTAATATTTCAAAATAAAAGGTGTTTATGATTGATAATTGATTTTCATTAAAACCTTCGTTGTATTGCAAAAACAATTTCTATTGTGCGGTACTCCATTGTTTTTCAAATCTCTTTTCATCAATCAGTGAATCTCAATTCTTTGGTTCACTCACTCCGTGTTGTCTTCTTTGAGACGTTCCGGTTTGAGAACGGCTAGAGTAGTAGCTGCGAAAACCTGTCAAGGAAATTCTTGAATTTTACGATCATCGTGCTGTGCGATCAATGAGGAACCGTGGGCGTGTACCTTAATTCAACGAAAGTGATCAAAGACACTTTAGTGCGCTTTATGCTAGCTTGTTGTATGCAAAAGTCGCTCGACGTTTGCGGTGATCGAATGAATGGCCCGGTCAATCCATAGCCGCATGCTCACATATCACATTCATTTCAAAAGAAGTCATGATTAGTGCATCAATGACTGAATGATATTCGCTTCATGCTTCTCGCTATTTTGCCAATATCATGAATCAACGAAAGCTTTCGCTACTACTTGATGAGAAGAAATCATGATCCAGAATGTGAGCATGTCGGTCCAAAAGTCACAACATCACATAACACCAACACCACAATGGAAGAGTCAGAGATTTATGATAGTTGATGATCTCAAAGCTGGCTCAAAGCTCATTATCCGCGTGGATCGATTAAAGACCTCCACTTGGATTAACCAAACATGCAAAAATAAAGAATCAATGACTACGAGCTGCAGAGCAAGAACTTTAACAAGAATCCAAGAACAATCTTATTGTAATATCTGTTTGTATTCAATGTATTTTGAGGTGACCTCCCTTAAGGGGAGATTGTTAGGATTTAGTAAATCCAGTCATTAAAGAGTCGGTCACCTCAAGTATATGTAATCGCTAGAAAGCTCGTAGTCGTAGATTATTTAATGTTAAGTAGTATTTAGTTAAGTATCACCGTGGAGGATGGACGGGTCTTTACCCACTGTATGCCTGATCCACAGCCAGTAGGTGGCGATTTGTGTAAGACTATAAATACTCTCTACCTCCCAAGGTAGAGAGTTGGAGCTCATAATAATACTTTCATTTTCTCTCACTAAGTTCCCCAAACCTCTAACTCTTTCTCTCTCTAAAACCATAGTATACGCCTCTTTGATCTTTGGTTTAGTGTGTTTATGAAATCCAATATCTAACACTTGTTTGTAAAATGTTCTTATTAAACTCGTTCATACGAATCTTTCGACCTTTCGTGATGAAAATGTTTCTAGTCTTGTTTTAATAAGTAAACATGGTGGTTGTCAATCACCATATCCCCATACTAGTTTGTCACTTAACTTTTTGGAATAAAACACAAGAGAAATCCTTTCGGTCCTTTTTCTTAAAACATGTTTTACCAACAAATCAAACAAGACTAGTATTTTTCCAACAAACTCATTTAAACAAGATTATATATACATGCATCACATATGAGAACACTAGTATGATTTCCTACATCCTAACACACAAGTATATCCAAAAACTATTCCATGATAATAATAACAAAACACAAGAAATAACAAAGTAATTCCAATAACTCAAAAGAATAGAAATCCATAACAAAGTTCATAGAATACCTAAACTTTTGCAATTACAAGAACTAGAAATCGTGGCTTATAGCAACCACACACCTCCAATCACTAGCTTAACCGTTATAACTCTGAATAACCAAAACAATGGATGAGAATTGCTCTCTCCAACCTCCTGGACGTTTTTCAGTGAATACTAGACTTTTGGGATGAATAAAATGGTTGGTAATAGTTTTGGTGTAAACTATCACACTTTGGGTTGTGTCACACCTAGTAAACTAAGTCTAGGTTCAATATATAGCCAAAGAGACTTTACTAACTGGCCAAAAACGTTCCTAACAAGTTAATATCAAGAAATGATCGGCCTCCAATGATTATGGGGAGTTAAGGCAACATTAAATGCGTTTTTGTGTTACTCCAGTCCATGCAACCGGATCGGTTAGACTTGCAACCGGATCGGTTGCCTTTTGACCATTTCCCAACCGAATCGGTTACGGGTTACCACCGAACGGTTGGATGCTTCAGCTTTGACTTTTGTTGACTTTCTTGGTTTGCGCCTCTTTCTTTGTTTTCGCTGATGATTTCCAAGACGAAACTTGATCTTTCCTTGATGTAGATACTTAGAAATCATTTCGCTTCCTAATCATTGAGTCAAAAAGCTTCCTTGCTCGACTTCCTTCCTTGGGAATTCTCCAAAGCGTGCAAAAACTTACGTTTCTTCATTATTTGTGATACCACGGCTACATATACATACACAATACGCATCTTTTGCACTTTTGCAACAGTTATGAGTAAATATAGCCGATTATCATGTACAAAACCAATAATAACGCAACTAAAAACATGTTCATTTTAGGCGTTATCAAATTCCCCCATACTTAAGTTCTACTCGCCCTCGAGTAGGTCTAACATTTGCAAAGATCCATTTCAATGGTCTTGATACCGTGGTTCCAAAAATTTAACAATCATCCCAAAAGAGATAATCATTAATTTGCTTTTAATACGTGAAAAACTTTAAAAATGAACCAAATACTTTAGATAACATAACTGGAACACCTCACGAATGATCTTAAGAATTCACTCAACACTCATATATTGGTGGGTATATGTAAATCACTCAATGCCTAGTCATGATCAATGCTTTTTACCATAAGCTTGTACAATGTTAGGAATTGGAAATTCTATTGTAAAGCATCGGTCACCCCAAGTATAATCTAGCTTAAGTTAGCTCATAGACATATCGTTTATTATGTTAGTTGTTAGTAAGTGATTCGCTTAGATTTAGTCTAGTGCAACACCGTGGAGGAAGGGATGGTCTACCCATTGTATACGATCCACAGGCGTCACGTGAGGGTTTAGTTTGTAACCTATAAATACCCTCTACCTTGCAAGGTAGAGGGTTGAATGTTCACTTGGAATCTAACCTTCCACGAGTTTTCTCTTACTAGAACATCTCCCTCTCTCTCTCTAAAACTTATATACGCCTCTCTTGGTTGTGTTTTTATATGATTATGAAATCCTATATCTTATAATTGGTATCAATAGCCATGGTTTGATCACTCATCTTTCATGCTCTTTGTTTTGGTGGATTTCATAAGGTTTTTGGGGTGTTAAGTGTTTAGGAGAGTTTGAATCATTTGGACAAATTCTTGTGTTAAAGTTTGAATTTTGCTTGTACTTTTGTGTTTAGGATCATCATATGTGTTTATGTTTTGAATTGGAAGGCTTAAATCATTGTGGTTTGGTTGTTTTTGATTTATTAAGTGGTTATTTGTGAACTTTGTACTATGCGAGTTGAGTCTCGGACTTGAGTTTCTTCGAAGCGAGTTGCTTTGTTACTGGATGTGAGTTGATATATGCGACTTGGCTATTTAGCGAGTTAAGATTTTAAGTGACTTGGTGGTAAAGCGAGTTGTGTCTGTTGCGACTTGCTATTAAGCAAGTTGATTCTTAAAGCGACTTGTTTCATTAAGCGAGTTGATTGTGTTGCGAGTTGATACTAAAGCGGGTTGGATATTTAGCGACTTGTTTCATTAAGCGAGTTGATACTAATGCGACTTGGCTATTTAGCGAGTTGATTCCTTAAGCGACTTGTTTCTTTGGCGAGTTGGTTGTTTTAGCGAGTTGATAACTAAGCGAGTTGAGTGTTTAACTACTTGTCTATTGAGACTTGTCACTTCTTCGTGATACATTCTTACGGTTGTCTTTTGGTTTAGTAAAATCCCATGAAAGAATCAATTTCCTGGTTTAATCAAAGAATAGTAAAATCCTCGTAAAGTCCAACATTCATGGCTCACTCCACACCGACTCGTAATCGCTAAAGTGCTCAAACTATATGACTCGTGAATTTGCAGACAAAGTATGTACCATTCTTAATGCTTGA
The DNA here is from genome assembly GCA_910596185.1 of Chrysanthemum makinoi. NCBI lineage: Eukaryota > Viridiplantae > Streptophyta > Magnoliopsida > Asterales > Asteraceae > Chrysanthemum > Chrysanthemum makinoi. Next base: position 74,682,224 of record OU343216.1, on the reverse strand, counting down.
CCTTACAGATTCAACAAATAATGATCTAAACCCGTCACACTTTGAGTCCAATCCAAATGAACCTCAGCAGAAACTACATATTGAATGCAATATTGAACCTTATTTACTTCTTCATTCTCATATATCACAAGTTTTATCCACATCCATGGATAGAACATGCAGTGCCCTTTTCCGTCAGGATTTACCTTCACTAAAGAAAACATTGTTTAAATACCTTGAACAATTGAAGATTCAGCTCATCAACGGGAAAATAATAAAAAATGATTCCATGGCTGTACTTCAAATGATTCACAAACAATTTCAGTCATTCATCAATGGGGAATATTCAGCAGACATCGATCAACATGCGACTGGAATTTCTTTCAAGAAACATACCGGAATGGAAATTCATGAGTTCATCAATACATTTATCCAACTTATGGATAATATGGAAAAGTACATTAAGGACGCTGCTCAAGAGGATGATATTATGAATGAGTGTCAGATGCAATTAAGTGGAAGTAGTGATAAGTTGGGTAATGTGTCAGTTGAAAGGTCGGGTGTTGCTGATTGCAGAATATCAGAAACAACAATTAATGATGAAACCAGCTCTTTAGTTACTCTTAACACACAAGAAGTGGATGTTGTGATCAGAAAGGTGAATGAGTGTCAGATACAATTAATAAATTGTAGTGCTGAGACCAGTAAGGCATTGGGTGATGGATCATTTTGACCTGAATACAGAGGCTCAAAGACAGATAAGCTTGAAACAACCAGTGGTTCAGTGACTCTTGTTACTCATGATGTGGATGCAAATATCAGACCTACAAATGAACATGTGTCATGTGATGAGGTACCCTTATCTATTCAACATAGTGCATCTGCTAATGTACCTAAACATTCTGATGCTTATGATGAACATGAGTCTGATAATGTTGATATGGTTGAGACGAGTCGTATGTTTTAAAACTAATGATATGGTTTCAAAAAGGGCATTTGATGAACTTTCTTACAAATATTCAATTCTTGAAGAACATTGCATTTCCTTGGAAATTGCACTACAGAAAAAGGAAGAAAATTCTCTTGTTTCAAATGCATGCACTAATCCGAATTCCCGAATTCGTGAATTTTGAAATTAATCGGTTAAAAACACGATTCTAGACAAAGACTCTACCATATGTAACCTGAAAAAAAAAATATCAGACATTCAAATGAACATTAATACGGATTTTAATTATGAAGCTTGTGATGCAATTAAGTGTAGGAATGAGGAACTAGCCCTATGTGTTGCTAAGTTTCTAAGAGAAAATGAATCCTTGAAGAAGAACTTTTGGAGTGTAGGACCAAAAGCATTGATAAAATCAACTCCATGACATCTGACATAGATGCCCTCAAAAACCAAATTCAGGATAAGAGTTTCACTATCGTTGCGTTAAAAATGAGCTTAGAAAAAATACGGAAAATAGAGTGAATACTAAGTTCGAAAAACCATCAACTTTGGAAAATCAACTGTTCATAATGCCACTAAACGCCCTGTAACTAGGCAGCCCAATGCATTTAAGCGAAAGATTTAAAGCATCTAAATCGAAGCCTGCCCCCCAAGTTGAAAACTATATAGCTTTGTCGAAACCAGTCACTTCACTAATTCATTCCAACTTGTGGAATGACAATTCCCAAATGAAGGCTCGAGAATTCTAAGATAGGAATTTAAGGAGTCAAATGACAAACCAAGCCACTAAGAAGCAAATTAAATGCAAATGGACCAATGGTCAGAATAGGAATCTAGCCTCATCTAACGTTATTAGCATTTGTTTTAAGTGGATTCCTACTTGTAGACTCTTTAAGTTCTGGTACCAAACGGACTTACTCACCTAGAAGTTGTCTTAGGTGGATCCCCACAGGAAAAACATTCAAGAATGTTGAACTTAAAGAGATGTCCTGTAATGATACTCTTGGACACTGTCGTACTACATCAAAAATTGAGAATATACCTGTCACTAACCCACCTATTTGCAATACTACATGTGCTATTAGTGCAGAATGTCCTCAATCTGTTTCAGGTATATTGCTCAATTCATTCATGAACATCATGACCTGGTTTCCATCGGAACTGAAGAATGCTCACTCTGGAATGGTGGCTTGTTAGAATTGACATACCTCGTACTCTGACTCCTGATTCCCTCTTTTCAGGACTCGTACTTATTAAGAACAAAAAAAAAATTTTAAATTATATATACAATTTTTTATATATATTTATATATTCAAATTTTATATTTTCTATTATTTCACTAATTTTTACTCTAGTTTTTGTCATCGATAACATCTACGGTTCTAGAAATGTCATTCAACAATGTCACGTGACTTTAGATGAAGTTCGAACAGAGCAGTTATAATATTTTATTTTATTTGTTTTTACAATCTCATACTTTAGCTGTAGTAATCTCCTAATACTATATCAATCAATGATTACTCACTATCTCGTATCATTGATTGAGGGGGAGAATTGTGCACCTTTAGTTGATTCAGTGCATTGCTTAATTAATCATCTGCATTCTTATTTGTGTGCTTTGGCTGTTGCATGCTATGTGGTGTTAATTTATGATTCTTGGTATGATAAAAGGTGGTTTGATATGTGATGATATTTTAGTCCAGTCTTTAACTTATGTGAATTGCTCTTTTATGCGTGTTGCTATGTTATATTAAGCGAGTTGCTATGTTTTGCCTGTATGCGAGTTGCTTCGCTTTATATAGGGACTAAAAGTGTCAAACCACTATTTCTGTGTACCTGATATGCGAGTTGCTTTGATAAGTAGAGGACTAAAGTGTCAACTCGCTATAACTATTTTCCTATGTATGCGGGTTGAGTGTCATGGTCAAATCAGTTTTCTTTCTTGGTCAAAACATGCATCTCGCAAAAACCTCTCTCTCTCAACTCTCTTGTAAGCGAGTTATCTATTGGAGATTGTGTGGTAGGTAGTTAATGCTATTTGATCATGTTTATCTTAACACTTTGAAATGATTTGTACTTAAACCATCTTTATCTTAACCCCTCTGCAGATCTTGTCCTCTCGTTCTCATCTTGATCAATTATTCGGACCCTAGGTTTGTATGTTTTTGATGAATTGTTGTTGATTGTAGTCTTAGATGCATTCATTTAATGATATGACATATTTAGTTAAGGTCTGATAGATCCTTTTGATTATACGTGTTGTGGGTGTTGAATGGGTAGGGTTAGGAAATTACTATTGGATTTGAGTGGGTTGATTGGCATTGTCATTTTACATGACTGTGACCTTGGTTGAATATATATTCATGTTTTCGAGTGTTTAAGTGGGTTGCTCATGGAGAGTTCTTGTTAGCGAGTTGGATAGAACTTCTTGGATGCGAGTTGACCTGTTGATTTATTAAAGATGTGCTTATATGCTAGTTGTTGTTGATTATTATTAAAAGCGAGTTGCTAAATGCGAGTTGCACTGTCATATATGCGTGTTCCCTGTTGCCTATGCGATATGTCCAGATTCAACGTATCTTATGCGAGTTGACTATGCGTGTTATCTTTCATCATATGCGAGTTGCCATATGCGACTTGCTTCATGTCTATAATGCGAGTTAGCGTATATATGTTGACCATCCATTGTTTGACCAAAGCGAGTTGATGCATGCGAGTTGCCATATGCGACTTGCTTCATACTTTGTAATGTATGCGAGTTGACTATGATATTGAATGTATGCGAGTTACTCTGTAGCCTAAGCGAGTTGATGGATGTGAGTTGCCATATGCTATGTATCTCATATATCTTGTAGCATGCATGTTGATCACCAACTTTTACTTATGTGTAGTGTGTTATGCGAGTTGCTCAAATTGTTGTTCCAAAGCAAGTTGCTGTGTGTAATTTAACATATATCTTTGTCAATATTGCTTTTGGTATTATCTATTTTGATGTCTTCTCCCAAATGGTATCCTACACTCATAAGTTTCTGCATACTAATCACATTTATCTGTGTGCTGCATCCTATGTCTCCATACATGTCATATCCTTCTTTCCGAAACTCAAAATGTTGGGTTATAAAGTGGTCATAATATGTATCAGTGACTTAAGCTAACAATTTTCCTGGATATGGTTTGTGTTGTATGTGTAACCTTCAGATCTCAATGGATGACATCACATCCTCTGATGTTCCTTCTGCCCGCACCAAACTGTCACTCGACCGATGAAGAATTACTTCCTCGTACGGAATGGGTGTCAATTGCTAAGTGCAACTGCTTCTTAGACGTAGATAGAGGGCAACATAATCCTAACGTATCGTCCTAGCTATTGACATCTTGAAGGATACCAACTCTTTAATGCCCTTAACCAAGCGTTGCTCTATCCCATCCATCTATCGCAGCAATTATTCGGAAAAGCTTACTTGGGATAAGACTTGCGTCATACCGTGTAAGCTTCGATGACAAATGGTATGACATCTCGGTTGAAACACTCAGGGATGCTCTTCAGATCACACCAAGAAACCCTTCCAACAAATTCATCTCTCCACCCTCCATTCATGATATCTTAAACTTTGTCGAAGAATTAGGATACCTGGAAAGAATAACCAAGATTTCATCACTCATCAATGCGGAAATATATCAACCATGGAGATCAATCGTCACAATCCTCAACCTATGCCTACTGGTAAAACATCGTGGTGGCCAGAGTTCGAGCTCCCATTATCACGATTCTGTGGGGAATAGTCAAAGGAAAAAAATATTGACTTTCTTTGAACTTATCTAGGAAGAATTCATCTTGTCTTTGGACACATTTATCTCGACGAATTAACTCGAGAATAAATTCAAAGGAAGGAAAAGTCCTGGTAAAAGAATGATTCCCAGCATCAGATTCTCAAAACTCATTATCCATTATCTGCTACAAACTCACCAGATCAATTCACGTAGCGAGTCTGCCCGGCATGAAGCCAGTGATGAATTCGTTCTTGGCAATCTTAAATATAGTGCCAGAGGATATGACAGGGAGATTTTTGGTATGCCAGTTCCTGAATCTTTGCTTAGTGATAGGATCAAGAATGCTGATTACTTCAAGAGTTATGTAAAGAAAGCCTCTGTCACAACCTCTAACATCCCGAAGTCCACTTCCACACAATCTAAATCTAAACAATCAGGTACCTCATACTCAAGTCTTCCCAAGAAAAACAAGAGACCTGATAGCTCTGTATCTAATGTCTCTCCTTCACAAAAGCAAAACAGGAGAAAAATAGATACTGGTAAGGGTACTGATGAGGGATCTAAGGTTCCAGGAAGAGAGACAGAGTTGATTGATGAAGACGAAGTTGCACTCCAACAAGGAATTCAGCAAAGCCTTGAACAGTCACGATCGAGTCGCAAAGACCACCAAGTGGGAGGAGTCACGATAAGAGAGCCCGAGTCGCAACTTCGACAAATCAATCCTGTCACTCAAGACAAAGGTAAAGGAATTGTTGGAAGAGAAAGAACAAGCGCACACATGCTACTGAATATCTCTTCTCCACTTCCCAAAACAACGACCCGATTTATCCTCAAGAAAAGATATGTTGTATCATCCTCTACACAAGAGCAATCTGGGATGGATACTGATGTGACAGAAAGATCTGCTTGAATCCCGTGTCCGATGATGCACGTGAAGAGAATCGGAGACTCCTTCTATTGCGAGATCCCGGTGCTTGAAACTTGATGAAGTGATAAAGTTGAGCCATTTAAAGACCACATTGGAGAACCTTGAGCCAGGATCTGAAGTACCCAGGCATCTTGAAGAAACAAACATGTCTACGTAATCTCTTTCCTCACTTAAGAATCTTGATACTGACTTCACATACGGTGACCAATTCTTAAAAGACGGTCCCTCAGACATCAAATCAGACAAGCAAACAAATGAAAAATAAGAAGTTCAATCCATGTTCTCGGTCACTATTCAACAAGACTCCTCAACTGTTCCTCCGATGACGGCTCCAAAGGTCTCCACTGCTGACACATCTCCATCAATCACACCGTCTCTCGAACCTACTATGACTACTGCACTTCCACCACCCAAACCAGCTAATGATCCAATACATCTTGTCACTATCAGTGATACTGTCACTCCACCTGCCTCACCACCTCGTGCCTCACCTCCTCCTGTTAAAACAACAAAGGAATTGCTTGAAGAGGTCATGTTACGCATTGCAACTATTGAGAAACATTTTCCTATAGCTGTCAACAATCTTGATAGTCGTGT
>OU343216.1:74557352-74675900 GCA_910596185.1 Chrysanthemum makinoi | reverse complement strand
TTTGCTTTTAATGCCTTTGATATTTACGGATTTGCTTGGCACCTTCCCAATGCCTTTGTCTTGACTCATTGGAATTCTTTACTAATGCCTTTGGACACGAACGCTAAGCACCTTTTCACTAATGCTTTCGCTTGACTCCTTTCTGATTCCTTCACTTCAATGCCTCTCACACAAACACCTCTATGGAGTAAGAAAAGAACTATCAACAAGAGAACTCGAGTCTTGATGATGATGAAGTATGGCAACTCATGGACTTTGAGCTTCGCTTAATTTCAAGAGGTGGTGATTCTGCCTTTAAGAGGAAACCTCTGTGAGAATCATAAAACAAAAAGACAAACTAGCATACAGAGATCCTAGGATCTGGTGTTAGAAGGTTACAGCCACTTCTGGAGAAAGTATATGCGGGAGTGGCAACCTAAAAATGAAGAAATGGCTCACCATTTATAGAGAATTTTGGCTACTGCTCCATTGATCCCACCTGATCTCCCTCACGAGGGATCCATCTAGTGTAACTCGGGATCCAATGGGACTTTGCCCATGGGTTTGGCCTGGGTCATGGGTTAGGTCATGGGTCCAGACTTTGGACCATTGGTATCCAAGTGAGATAATGTATCTTAAAAGATGCAATGCATCTAGTCCACGGTCATGGATAAAATCCATATGACTTATGCACATGTCAGCAATGGGTTATAGGCCTATGCTCCATGGGTACGGGTTTGCGGACTTTGTTATACCCAATCTACATTCAATATATTTGGTCAACGGGTCAAATACTTAAGTTTCTACCCATTTATATTATCGGCTGTAATAATATATTAGTTATGTATATATTTATTCAATATGTAAACACTAGTTGTTGTATATATTACTAAATCATAAACCACTTTTACTTGTTTAGTGTTTATGAAACGGCGCAGTTAGTAAACTATTGCTCAAACCATTTACGTGATTATTTGAGCCTTGCGAAATGATTTTACGCTTGTTATCTAATAAAACATTAGAAGATCAGAAATATAAATAAACGCTTTTACCGCTTTTATTTGGTGTTAACAAAAAGGTAAGTTACTTGTAAATAAAATGGCAAGTAACCTTTGTAAAAATAACTATTGAGTGCTTGTCAATATAAAATATATTTTGTCAAGTGTAAGTAAACTTTAGTACTTGTATGAATATTATAGTTAGTTTACTTGTACAAATAAAAAAAGATAGATTGTTAGACATTTTACAAAAAGATGTATTTGTAAAAAATACTTGAGAACGCAAAATGTAAAATGAGGTTCGAAATAGAATTGTTAACCTATTAAAATACTTAGTGACTCTAAATGTATTTTAAACATTCTAAATGATTTGTTAATGGGTTTGATCATAATGCCACATAACAAACATGTAACTAACATGTGTTGTAACATATGAGGACTTGAGATGCTAAGAGGTGTTTGAATGTATGTTGAGACAAAATGTGATTACAAGTAACTTGTATATTTTACGTTATGTATTATAAGTTACATGTTTGTCATCAATCAAAATAAATGAGACTGTATAGATTAAATAATATTTCCACTAACAGAAAATACTTCAATGGATAGTCTTTGACCCTTGCCATGCCATTTCCTTGCCTGCAAATTTAATACCTGAGAAAAACATGCTAAAAGTCAGCAAAATGCTAGCGAGTTCATAGGTTTAAGTATGAAACAAGGATGGACCATAATCATAATCATTTCAAAACAGTTGTGAAACATGTTACCCTAGCACTAACTTCATGCAACCGAGGCTTAACCATAGTGTGCATGCTTTACAAGCATGTGAAAATAAAGGCCTTGCAAGTGTTGAAATCCCAAAACACTTGAAGTATAGACATGATATATGTTCGGTTGCCTATCCCAATAAAATAGAATGGGGAGTCACCCCAATAGATCTATTTATAGCATCTGCTTCCCAACAGGATTAGCGGTTCATGTTCGCCGTAAATCTGGATTTAAGTGCTTAGGCTACCTACTTAATGCTTTTAGTAAAGTAAAATATATTTTAGTTGGTCCATAAAGAGTTTTGCATGTTTCTCAATCTCAAAGTTTATAAAATAAATTAACATATAAAAAAGGGCTATAAACTCACCTCATGAAATTGTGATGTTGAACAAGTCAAATAGTGATAATGCACGGCTCCGATACACAACCTAAATTAGCACGTCAAGTTTAGTCTTTATTCATGTTTATGACTCGATATAGTTCAGCAAAACTTTACAAGTTTTACATTGTTTGTCTTCCGGTTATGGTGTACGTTGTTTAAAAGTTTGAAAATATTTTTTCAATTACTAGTAGGTATTTCAAAGATAACGAATGTATGACTTGAAAAAGCAATACAAGATGATAGCGATTCGCTTAATCTAGACCTCGAAAAGACGTCAAGACGAAAAAAGTGGTACATATGATGTGGCTTTGTCAGCGTGAACAAAAAAGATACAGAATATGTGTTTATATATATATGTTTCATGTATAAGTGTGTTCGGGTTAGAAGTTAAATCGTAACTTACTTTATATGTTTTCTCGTATTAATTAATAGATGCGGATTTTCAAATATTTTAAATTTATAATATGTTTTTGAAAAGTTATATATATATATATATATATATATATATATATATATATATATATATATATATATATATATATATATATATATACTAGATTCTAAAAGTTTCAGCCTGATGGGGCCAAGCATGTGTTTAATTTTACTTGTGATGGTGTTGCTTAACGGAAAATTATGTCCCTGGTTTTGCCATGGAAAAAATGATCAAATTTATATGAAATATTAGAAAACTCATATGAGACTCAAGAGGAGAATTCTTAACTAAGACCAACTTCATTTGCACAAACTTTATTTGGTAAAACTATAAACCAAATCGAATCAACTGAAATCTTATTGCGGGTGCTTGATTATGCTTTGGGGTGTAACTAATAAAATAGACAATGTTTACCAATAGAAGTCCAAAATAACTAAAATAATTCTTAAGGTCGTCCCCCAGTAAAAATAAACAAATACCTTCTATAAGCACCAACTTTAGTCTCTTCTCGACACCTGCAAAATAAAAAGTCACGACTGTATTACCTAACAAAAAATCTATGTGACATATATGCTCAAAGTTCAATGTATGTGATTAGGCGCACTGAAAGTACCAAAGTTAAAAGTATGTTGAGTGTGTTTGAAGCTTGTCAAATTCTCCTGAGATAAATACTCTTCTAACGAGAGCTTGGAGGTTAGATTTACAGTATTGTTGTAGCTTTTATAAGATCGTGAAGGCCTCGGGAGGCAAAATCGAACGACCTTGAACTGATCACCTTCAAGATTGAAGTAGCTCCATGCCATTGGATTCTCATCACCAAAATCCTGACATAAAAAAACACCCACTACTATTAGAATTGCACGGTTGAACCATATAAACAATATTTATTCAATATTGACCAAATAAACAATTTAGATACTAAACATGCAATGTTTCAGAAAATAAACGCAGGAGTTAGAGTCATAGTATATAAACCTGCGAATCCGGATATTGTAAGTAAATCAAGAAAATAAAATTCATGCGAGTATAATTGTTAAAGAAGAAAAGAATCATGACTTTATCTTGAATAAATAACAAAGAAACAAGATTAAGAAGAAAAACATGCATATGCATTTTTAATTGATAATGATATAAAAGTATTTGCACAACTTCACTATAATATGATGCAAAAGTAATATTTCCAATCGAGGCATTCAAGCGTTGAAACCCAACGTTCTTGATCCATATATGATTGTAAAACAATAACTAAACCCTTTAATACAAATTAAAACGAAATAAAAGATAACTTTTCAAGGAGATTGATGGTTTGAGTATAGTTACCAAGATCCAAACTAAAAACCACCATGGCCCCACCCATTGAATGCCTTGTCACCATGATATTGAAGTTCCCATATATTGCTTTTTGCTTGCAACGGTTTATAATTCCGGAACAACAATTGTATTATTATAAGCATTGAAGAATCCATGGTGCAATTTTGCCACCTGAGCAATCAATAGTCAAAGCCAAGCTGCTTCTAATAAAACCCTAATCCAATTTCAGATAATTTAAAGGTTTGAACTTTTTCATGTGAAATTAAAAAACAAGAAAATAAGTTTTAATTAAAAGCATCATGCCGTACCAATAATGCATACTTGGTTCTTGAGTGCTCAACGCAAGAACAATAGCATTAAGATCATCTCGAACCCCCAACGAGGCCTCCTGAATTAGTATTCACAGCAATCGGGAAGAAACATCCTAAATTGGACAATGAACTACATAGTAGGTTGCAAGATCATATCGCTTGTCACCGAACTCCACCCCATAGAACTGGACTACCAAACACTCCATTCTTTGTGTAATTACTACGCCGATGCTTCCCAAGCCCATGATCCTTAACCGACTTTCCACTAACCCAGTTTCAAAACTAAAGAATTAATGATTTAAACCTCGAAATTTTAGGTCTATACGGGTAAGTCGATTGGTTGTTATGGATACTTGATTGTAATGAGCATGCATATTATGCATTTTCAAAGAATTGGTATCAAATCTGCTTTCACAATCAAGTTTTCCAAGAAAACGAAAATAATCACGCATTCTATGATCTTATGTCCAAATCTCTTCATCAGCAAATATTCCAAGCATCATGTTAGGATTTTTACCCATTTTTCTGACAAATGAGTTAATGAAGGGATATCCGCAACAAGAAGTGCTCATTATGCTAACTACTTTTGGGTTTTAAGTCTTGTAGATGACGAAAACTTTCATGGTTACTGTAAATTGTATTGACTATACCGATGCCCGTGGCCTGGAAAAGAGGAAAAAAAGGGATTACAATGAAAATTAGTTACCATGGAACCGAGCATCTATGTGAATTTGTTGGGCTTCTGCAATAGAATACTAATTTATTAAAAGGGTTGAACCAATAGAATTATATACAGTAATCAATAGAATTATACCTCGATAAGTAGCTTATGCACTTGTTCGATTAGAACTGGTGCACTTTATTAACAACAGGTTTAAATGAATATCTTGCTGTCCAACACTAAACAAGTAAGCGTGTTTACCCTAACCTAGTGAGATTAACATACAAGAGTATGAAAGTGCAGAAAGAACCCTTATTGTAGCTCTATTTGTCCAAATTCATTCATTCTTGTAAATGGGTGTCATATTATTATTTTTGAAAGAGTAATGACTTGGTTTAGAGGTCGAATTTTGACACTCTAATCCCTAAATGGTTGATTTGAATTATGTTTATTTTTTGGGGAAAGAAGTTGATCCAAAGAAATTAACCAGAGGAGATACCAATGTCATTTGGAAGTCGTTCAAATGCATAGAACCTCCAAACTTCTTTTATATAATAGCTAGACTATTATTGTGATAAATAAGTTTTATCAATCATATTTATATAATTCAAAAAAGATGGATAAAAGCAGTAGTTGCGGTCAACCCAATCAAAACCAACCCATTTTGACCCTATAGCCAACTGTAAACAAGATAGTTTGACTAAATAATAAAATCCGTGATGATGGTTATAAATCATGATCACCACCTAGTCATACTTTAAAGATAACATAAACATCGTGGCCACTCAAGATTTTTAATTTTGACATCCAACGCGGGTATGCCATGAAATTGACCCGAGAACCTTCTGTGGGGTCTAATTGTAAATCAAGACAAGGCAAAAAAAGCACGATAAAATCCACTAATATCCTCAAGGAAAGGTTCATTTAGCTAAACATCTTTAATCGAATGAAGCATGAGACCTACAACTCAAGCTATAGTTGATCTCCAAGCATTCGTGAAGCTTTTCATATATTTTGTGCTATAACCTTCCTTAACACTTCCTCCAAGAAAATTTGCTCAGAACACATAAATGCTATAATTATCTAATTTTGACAAATATTGTCATCAAAGTCAAACATTGTAGTAAATATATAACAAGATGACATGCCTTGATGCCACCGTGGGTACCCCCTGACCGCTATGAACTCTGAATTCAAAGGTCGCTATTTGTTATTTCAAAAAAATGAGCTCCTTTGGAAGTTTTGTATTTGCTAAATATATGGCCCACGTCACCAACTATCATGGTGTCGGTCAATGAAGATATAATGACCAATTTTTTGTCCCAGTTTTCGGAATTCTACAAGCTTTTCTCCTAAAACATTTTGCAAAAATTGGAAAAAAAATGACAGAAGTAAAAAACAAGATAGCACAGCACAATTCTCCAACAACAAAGTAAAGGATGCAAAAGAGTAGGTTGGGTAACATGTCAAACAGGTCGAAAGCCGGATTGAAAACAAACCTCCAACTTTCTTAAAAATTATAAACGATAGGCGAATATGATGGCAAAAGTTCAGAAAATCCAACTTTTGAATAATTAAGGGTTTTATGCATTATAATATATTTCGGTAACCAACTATAAAAAATATTCTTTTTGTGATCCAACATACTAAATATTGATAGAAGTACCCAAATTTGGACATAAGTGTCCAAGTTAACCATTAATCGATTATCCGCTTGACCTTTACATAAATTGCATGCCCACCCATTATGCCACCTCATCAATAATCAATCAAAAACCAAAGAAACCCTAGAAAAGAATTACGATGTTTTTCGTTTAATGACATCATCCGGGTACATGGAATGGCTCATAAGGCCATCCAAGGTTTTTTTTGGTTGCATCTACTTCTTTTGCACCCAAAAATGCTCCGTGGACACTGTATGAGTTGGCCTTGTTTGGTGATCTAAAACCGATTGTTGTTGTAACACCCCAACCGTATGTGGTCCGAATGTCACATCATGGAGTCATATCAGAACATACTAATAAAATTTTGCAAGCGGAAGTCTTATAAAATAAACTACTAAGTCATATAAACGAATGACTTACAAGGAAAATACAACATCCAATATGTCCAAAAATGAAATGAAATATCAAAAGAATTGCTCTTCAAAATAGGTCCAAAATGATAAGGAAACTAGGGTTGGTCACTCAAATGCTCTTACTCTTAGCCCAACAAAGCCCATCATCCTACTTGGTACCTCACTGCATGGAAAAGAAATGGGCCGAGCGAAAAGCCCAGTAGAATGTGATATGACAAAATAAACTCTAAACAAAAATAATGATAAGGAAATTAAAGGAACCGATATCAAGGTCATAGCAAATGAACAAAATGAGTCATGAGGAACCCAGATATACAAAAAAATTCATGAGATAACCAAATAACATAAATCAAAGAGACCAAAGCAAAGCATCGCATCGATGAACATATATAAGTACATATGAATAACCCAACATACAAGTACCAAAACATAATCAAATAGGAGTTGATGAACAGTATCATAATCAAAACAAGTAACCAAACAATGAACAAGAAAACCAACCAACGGATTAGCTAATCATAAATATAGCAAAACAACAACCGTGATAATTAGATATATATAAGCTGTTGAATTCTATAAGCAGCGAAGTAACTAAATAAAAAAATGCTGCAGCATGGCAATCACATAGGTCGATAATCAACAATTAATGATAGCTGTAAATACCAGGCGCATAAGCATGTCACCAAGGTATAGGTAGGAAATACCCAACGAACATCATAATCAAATGAAGTAACCGAACAAGAATACAAAGATAGCAACTAAACAAATCAAATAGCACATTAAAAGCATGGTGCTTTTGATAATCGATATTAGATAGTCAAATAACCAAAATTTAATGTTGCTAATGAGCACCTAATACTAAAGGAGATACTCCAATAGCTAAATCTACAAATCATATATCATAACCCATATCGCCAAAATCATATCAAACTGGCCAAATCATAAGTGCATAAGGAGGGGAGACCTCTCATGTACCAAATGGGAGTAGCTAGCTCCCATATGTGAGGGGTGTATTGTACACACGCACTACATCACCACAAAACTAACCGACATGAGGATGCATCCATACGCCTCCTCGCAAAATAAATCTATATATACATATGCCAGGTTAGATCGTATATAATGTATTCATAATGGCCAAGTGATCACATATATCATATCATATCATAAAGGGAACGCCGGGACTAACTACACCGGATAGTGGCATGCTATTGGTGCATCAATGACATGGTCATGGTACCTCCATGACTAGTTAGCTCGGGCAATCAACATAACGGACTATACCAAAGAATATCCTAATCATATCGTGATCCAAACCAATCATATTAACATAACCGGTCTACATCATAGCAACCGGATATCAATTTGATACCACAACAAATGTCATAACAAAATGGATAGCAGATCGAATATCATAACGGATAAAATCATATTAAGGAATCATATCAAAGGAATCATAGCAAAGGGAATCATATCAAAGTTAAAGAATCAAAGTCAAGAATCGAGAAGTCATGAGAATAAACCCTTAATGAGAAAGGGTAGAATATATGTACCTTAGTGCATGGAAATGGAAAAAAGCACAAGAAATAAGCCACGCCTTCTTCAAAGAATCTACACGGATTACGGTTCGTATAATACTTATTAGCTCATTTAAGTCATAACGATTTTATTGCTTATAAATCGATAATATTTTTTGGAGATATAGATATAACAACTTATCATAATTTAGGGTTTAAAGTGTAACTTATCAAAGTTTAGAGTTATTAGTGATAAGTATTTTAAACTTAAAAACTCAATATTATTATTATGATAGTTTAGGGTTTGCATGCGACAACTCATAAAAGCCTAGGGTTTAAAGTGTAAATAACTTAAATATTTAATATTAACCTTAGTGTAAATATACATGCATAATACGCTTTTAAAAAAAGAAAGAATATTTCCATATATACTTATGTTCAACCCATCTTTCATGTTTGCATGCTCAACGTGATTTCAATACTGACCTACTTAACCATGTAAAAAAACACGACAATATTAAACCCGTAATTTCTAATTTCTCTCCTTATTACACTTTTATAATCAAATGACCCAACCATTGATTCGCTGGGATCACCTTCAACTTACCCCATAAGGCAGCCTGGTGTACATAACACTTCGTTTTTTAGAAAAGCATGTTCACACAAAGCCCTTTTTTACCCTATTCACCAACCAAGTATTTATACTACAAAAGACATTTATTGGACTTAAGACCGTGCATGCTAACACAATATTCAACTCCACATGATAAACACACATTTGTACGCTTTAAGAATTCAAGACAATAGTTTCATCACACAACACACGCCAGAGGTTTAAAGTATTTACTACTGACACATCCAATGAGACATTAATCAAACCATGCATTCTCCACCCCATATTTATCCTCGTTACTATATAGCTTAAGATTTTGTATATGCTTTAAAATCACTTATGCATACCTTTATATTCATGTCTTAGCATGAAAATTAGAGATCATTTAGATGTTTAAATTACAAAATAAGAACGATATGCCCTCTTTATCTCTTTTAGGTTTATTTCCATTTAGAAGTATATATAAAGGATTTAGACGATGATACCGAAAGTAGAAAAAAGCCGAACCACCGATTATAGGTCGCTTAGAAAACGTATATTAGATCGAATATAAGCTTTAAATATGTCAAAGTATAATTTCATGTATACCATAAATGTTGCTCGCCTCATGATTTAAAAAAAAAGCCATGATCAGATAACCAACTTATTTCGATACTAACATGATTCCAAGTCCGATTACATATGATGTATACGATATATCGAGTAGGTATTCAAACAGAACCAACCGACACAAGACCACACCACGATCACACCTTCCTTAAACAAACTTTGCTGCCACTTTTCGATTTGCAGAACAAAAAGAATCGGTTGTAGCCTATTTTGTTGTGATTTAGTTTTTCTATGTTTTATCAAAGTGTGGTGAGGAGGAGATGATGCACGTTAAAATGAATGAGGGAGGTGGTTATCAAGGAAAGTCAAGTAAATGGGGAGGTGATTAATCATAATAACGTGTAAGCATGGTAAATAGCCGAGAATTATGGAGACTTTTTAGTGATATAGTTGTAAAACTAATTCCCCATTTATTTCAAACGCGTGGAGTGTATACCAACATAAATATAAATTGGTCCCATGTAACTTATTTGTCGTGTGGCATTACTTAGGATAGCATAAAATCTCGACTTCTTATTTACTTAGGTTTAGGAGTTCAAATTTTGTAGTTTAACTTATTACGTAAGTGCATATCTTAGTAAAATGCTCAAAACTTTAGGAAATATTCGTATCATAGGTTCAAACGTCATTTTGTATTAGATGTATTTAAATTCCGTTCACATTTTAAATCATAATTTGTTAAAGGTTCAAATATTATAACGAAATCTAGGAATTGGATTTAGGTTATTATAATTCTTCCCTCTAAAAAAGAAAAATTTGCCTCAAATTGGAAAGACGAAGTATGAGAGAACGCATCTGCCGAATCATGGAAGAAATGCCAATAAATAGCCTCACACTCCTAAAGGTTCTTCTAAAAGAATCTTCACAACTAAATAGTTTGTATCTCATGACTCGATTCGATTGAACTAGGATAGCAGTCGCAGTGCTTTTCACGTAATACAAATCATAATAAATCTGATCCAACAAATATGAAACAAATAGGTGACAGATGATAGTTGAAATTCCACAAAGAGATACATGAAGCCGTATAACACGAGTACAATACTCAGACACCATCGAGGTAGTGTTAACGGTAGGAAAACTTCATCAATTCAAACCAGATTCCGAACGGATCAAGGAACTTGGTATTCATCAGAGAATCACATACCGAATTATCAAACATATCAAGATTTCATAAAGAGCACATATTAGTACTGACGATCAATGAGCACATATCAGAATATCAAAACGTGTTAGGTTCCCATTTTAGTTACACAAGCATCAATATAAGAAATAGAGAAGAAACGATCGAATGAACAACACACACACACGTATGCTAATATGTGAAAGGTTATGCGTAGAGGTGAATGTATGAATTGAACAACCAACCCTCAAGTGAGGGGTTTACAGAGATTATAGGTGGAACTAGGCAACACTCCAAGTTCCCATCTTTGCTTATTAGCTTGGCCAGGCTTTAGGCCTCTACATAAGCCTAAGCTTAATAACAAACATAAGGCCCTAATTAAGCTAACTATTACATATTAATTACTAACACTTTATTCTACTAGAGTGATTCCAAAATCCCCCCCCTAAGTGTTAGTGATTTATAATACAAACGCTGTAGGTGTGATGTAATAGTAGCTTTGACGTCTTCGACATTCTTCTTCTTGTGAGAAGAAGTGCCTTGATTCAACAATCTCCTAGTGTAGAAAAATTTTTTCCTTTGAAAAGTTTTGGACGTCATCATTTTCTTTGTTCTTTGATCTTGTTCTTTGTGATGGTGAGCGAGAGTATGTTGTTGACCGTGACGTCTCAAGCCATGTTCCAAAGAAATGTCAATGCTTTTCTCCAACATGCTTACACGCCTTTTGACTTGGATTTCGCGATCATTCCTCTTAGTCTTTAAAATTTGTAGATTCTTTGATGATGAAGAATCATTCTGAATTTGTGTTGCTTTTTGAGAGAACTTCCATTAGTGATGATGTTCGTATGAGCATGTGAAGAATCAATGACGACGATCCGCCAGCCCAGAAGCCTATAAGAAGAAAACATAAGAATGGTTAGTGATAAACCATTCCAAAGACTTACAAGTTTGAACTTTGAGAGTGTTAACAACATAGTGTGAAAACACAACTCTATTCTCACAAAGGTTTGTTCCGAACTCGAGTCCCACAAGTGGAGAACGCGATGTACCAAGTACACCCATACAGTTCGATGAGTCGCCGAGGTACACCGGAAGCATCACCTCACGGTAGACCATTTGAGACACACTGCCGCGAATCCACGGGGAGTTACCGAAGTGACTTCGTAGGGTGTTTGATGTTGACCCTGCAGGAGTTTCCATTCAATCACGGAGGATCACAATTGTGAACATCTCATAATGTTCTCGACGATTGCTAAGATTCAAAGGACACGATAAAGTATCACTTGCGTCCTTATTGTTGAACGACAAGTGATAAAATGTCAAGTGTACCAAAGAGATCTTTTGATGAATCTCGTGGCTCTAGACTCAATAGTGTGCTTTGGTTTTCCTGAGCGGAGACTAGGGAGAGGTCTCCTTCTTCAATACCAGCAATCTCTAAGAGAAAGCCGATAGTTTATGTAGGGTTCCCCGTGAGAATGAAACAAGCTTCGTGAGAGAAACTTTAGTGGCTAAGAAGGTTTAGTGCATGCGTCACTGGGTCCATGGCGACTTTGATCTTCAATACCGGTGTCATCAAGTGACAACCAGTAGCATATGAATTGAACCCGGTGTCTGCCCTAAGTTGAATAATCTGGAGGGCTATTTCTTTTCACCCTTTTCTTTGCTTTTCTTTTTAATTCTTCAACTCCTTCTTTCTCCGATTCTCATTTTCTTCTTTTCACCCTTTTATTAGTAAAAACATTTTGTACCACTGTGAGAGTTTAAGATTTTGCATAAATACTCCCCCTCCACACATGCTTAAGTGTTTTTTTCAGAAATTTGCATGGTGAGGGAGGAGCGCGCACTTTTTGAATTGATCACTCTAAGATAGACAATCCCCCGCGAGACACGTGTACAGATGCTGTATAGTTAAAGAGTTACATTGTCAGCTTTTAGGTGACGACTAGCTCTAGTAACTATCTTGAAGGTGTGGACAAGCCTCGAAAGGTTGTCAAACCCGTCAAAGTTCATGTCTACCAAGAGTTTCTCGAAAGGTACATTCTACTCGGACAAGTCCTTTGCGAGACACGTTTACAACACTAGCGAACTAGCTTGAAATTATTACCCGACCCGGACAAGTCTTTTCGATTTACTAACATTTCAGAGTTCGTCAATGTGTTGGTTAAGTCTATTCACACGAAGATTCTTTTGCAACTCACAACATATTTCTTATCACATAATTTTTCTCCCCCTCAAAAATGGCATATAAATGTTATTTTTGATAAAGATATCGAATATGTCCATTTTGAGTTTTGTGGGAAGATTACCACAAAGAACAATTTTGTGAACAAAGTTTTTAATAAAATACTCCCCCTCAACAAGTGATATAAACTTTTGAGGTTTTGAAAATCATAAGGGGAAGTACTTGTCCTTTTGAGCAAAACCTTTAAAAGTGAAAGGTTTGATAGGTTTTACTCAAAAGTAAGAAGCTTTCGCTCCTTTTATAAGGATTGTGGCACTGAGGTGTACCATAGGGTCCTTTCATTACAAGTACGGGTTGTACACTGTTATGTGTGCACAAGCCATGGTCATTAAATAATCACACATCCAAATCAAGATTGAAAATTAAGGGGTACCACGGGATTCAGGAAGTCCAACAATATCTCCAGGAATGCGAACTGGGCGTTGATAGCCTGTGAGAGTAATCCTGGGACGACCACCTACAAAGCTTTCCAGAGTTCTGAACTGGTCCCTTCTGTACAACCTTTCATCGATTCGAGTTATGATCCTCTTAACATCCCGTCTCTCCTGAGAATTCCATCGCTTTGGTTACCCAATGCCTTCATGTATCGCCTTCAACCTATAAGCCAAGCCGTCCTTGACTTTCTTCAGTGTGTGATCCCCAAACTTATGAAGATCTCTACACCCCATCGCTAGCTTGCGTTGTAGTTCACTCAAGGTAAACTACTCCAAACGGTTTGCTAATGAGAGTGCATTGCAGTGGGTTGATGTAAGGAAGTTCTAGCTGAGGTATGGTGATATTGACACGTTCGATACGATTCAACAGCAATAGTTAAATCTTCTATCGCCTCGGATCACTATGCTTCTGGAAGATGGCAGGACTTGATGTATTCACGTTGATTTCACTGATAAATGTCTCATTCTTTCCTATACCTTGGCAAGATACAGATCTTCAATGTCGTTGAGAGACAAATTCTGGAAGTCCGCTTCACATAAATCATAGTCCCTTTCGTCTTGTCTTTTGACCACGATTTTCTTGAGGAAACTGTAGTCCCCATTTAGACAAAAGGCTGCATGCTTACAGCAACGATCCCTTTATCACGTGCACTTCATGTTTAGACTTTGAACCTGCGCCTCTTGTAGTAGATTTATCGGCGTTCCGGCCAATGGTGAATCCCATACATTGCATCAATGTCATACTGTTCCACACTGTTAGAAAACATGTGAGTAGCCTTTTCCTTGATGGCTATGCAGTTGGAGTATATGGCTGCCGGGAACGGAAGTGTAAGTGATGTAGCGTATTTCTTTGAACCATCGCTATCGTGTAGAAGAAATTCCAAGTCATTGTTGAAGAAGTAGCGGAGTGGAATCTTAGGTTGATCTGGTTGGCCAATCGTTGGTAAAGGTCTAGACCAGTCGGTGTAGTATGGAGCGTTGTCTCTTCTGGTGAAGTCAATGTTTGCTTCAGGTTTGAGCCAATCAATGTTGTTAGACATGGCTCGTGCTATGTTTTCAAGGTGATATTCAACTTCAATAGCACTTTCCCGAAGCCTGTTTGAGTAGTTGAAAGGCTTCATTCTTGATTCGTCTCAACTCTGATTTCGTCATCTTCTGCACTCGGAAATTTTCTTGCAGTAACTTAGAATGCTCCAACGTACGACCTTCTACCATATCTTGATCATCAGTTAGGGCAGGAGTAGCATCAACTAGTGTAGAGAACCATTCATACTCTGTGTCATCTTCGTCTAGCCATGAGACGACATCAGCCTTAGTCGTCTTCTTCTTCTTCTTCTTTGGCCTAGATGATGATGCTGGTTTCACACGTGCTTGTCGCCGAGAGGTGGGTTGTTGTCGGGGCTCAGGTATATCTTCATCGTCACCACCAGTGTACTCGAAGTGATCATCGGTTTTCTCTGTCTGAGGTGGTAACTCAGAGTCCTGAGGTTTATCAGCAGCAGCAGAACTTGGTGGAGAGCTTCAGGTGGTATGTATGAAGATTCACCGTACTTTCTGGACGTTTTAAAGGTGCAGAGTCCTTGTCCTTATCATCGTCATCTCTTGGTCGTTTAGGTTGGTTTGCTGATTCTTTGCATGATGATCTGAGTTGATAATCTAGTAGACTTTCAAAAAAATTAGCTTCATCCGAAGTAAAAGTTGTAGATCGTTTTGACATTTGCATCACCAATTTAGCAATTAACTCAGTTTCGCAGGAGACTTCTTTGGCCATTATATGTTTAACCAATGTAACGATATTTGGAGTAAGTTGTCTGGAAAATACTTCTCTTGTCAAACCAGGACAGTGTTTTAGAAGAAACTTAGTATATATTCTCTTGCCGTCTTCTCCAATTCCTTTTGGAAATCTCCTTTGATAAACTCTAGGATTTGTTCCCTTTCATTCAACAACTCGTTTATCCCGTTTTGAAGAAAGTTGATTCTGTCAGCGAGTTGATTCAGCTTTTTGTTGGTCACGTCTTTCTTCCTTACTTGCTTGACAGCATTGACAATCTTTGTTTTTGCTCGGGATATCCAAGAGTTGGTTGGTTTCTTTATTATTTGATGGACTGCTGTGCCTTGCATGGTGGAGATGAATGAGAGGATGAGTCTGATGAGGATGAGATATGAGGAGACTCAGGATCCTTTGCTGGTTCAGAAGTTTCTTCTTTTGAGCGTGTTGGACTATCAAGAAGAAAATCATCATAGTTGACTTCGTCATCTTTTCCAGACTTAGCCATTTCTTCAGCCTTAATCCTGGCTTCTTCATCAGCTTTAGCTTGAGCTTCCATTTCTGCTTTTGACATAGCTGCAGCTTTGAAATTTTCAAAGATCTTCATCACTTTTTCTTTCTCAGATTTCTCCTTTTCTGGTTCCTTAAATTCATAGGTGATGGTGTCCTGCATGCTTTTGTTGTTGTTCGTGGTGGTGTACCGTTCCTTATCGGGTTTGATTAACCCATCAGAACTGTGTAGATAGTGAAGCACCACTTGACCCTCCAGTAATATGAATTTGTTGTTGTTTGAATTGTTCAACAACGTGTTGGAGTCTCAAATTCTTCACCTTTTTCCTGTAGTCTTTGTCTAGTTGCTCTTCATCGGAACTTTCTTCTTCTTCTTGCTCAAGCATGTCCTGAAGTCTTTCCTTTGTCACCTTTGGGAGTTGAGGTTTTGCTACTTCTTTCTTTCAACGATTGGGGTTTCAGAGTAGAAAACTTCTTCGTCCGCTTGTGTTGTTTTCTGAGTCTTCATCGACTAGCTTTTGTTTCGGTACTCGGCTTGGGAATCGGGATGGCTTCCTTAGAGGGAACTTTCCTTTTGAGAGTATGTGACCTCTTAGGAAACTTTCTCCTGCTCTCAGTGCTTGTAACACTCCCTACACTTCTCCGTTTCCTTTCCTAGTAGGAGTACCAGAGGACTTTTCATCAAGAAAACCTACTTTGCCTTCATCAACCACTACCAGATATCTTTTGTATGAATAAAGTTGTTTGATGTCATCATTGAGAAGATATTTTGGTAACACTGCCCCGTTTTCTTTATTGTTGAGTCTTTAAATCTGACGGTGAGTGTGGGCTCATACAATGCGGAGTGTTGTTTGGGGTCATTGAGTCTCAAAGGAATATCAGGATTATTCCCTAGAGCTCTTTGGATCAACATTTGGTATATCTCGATATATGGGATCTTGGAGCCAAGCTTTTTGAGGAAAGACATCATGTCGTCCCATATCGTGAGCTTCAACTTCAATGTTTTCATGTTGACCAAAGCCCAAAAGATCTGATCCAGTTCCATGGGCTGGGATGTCTATAACCACTGTCACACGTCCCAAAACGGATTTGGTGATGATAATGTAGAGGGTTCTCCATGGCTGAGGAATATTCTTAAAATCCACGTATGAATGCTTTGTGATTACTCCTGTAGCTTCGTCATAACCAATGTCGATCATGAATTACAAAACGGCCTCTTCAGTGTGTGTTTGGTTCAGCTTTTGGCTCGATGACGGGAATGAGAAGAATAGCCCTTAAGTCTGCTGGTGTGATGATGACTTGTTTGTGGTTGAGCGTCACCGTCACAGCATTTTGACCTTTGATCTTTTGCATTGTATGCCAAAATTGGTGAATGTAGATCTCCTGACTGCAGAATTGGTAAGCATGTTCGATAGGGGTGATTCTTCAGATGTCTACAGCAATCCGACAAGAAGACTTTGAAAGGTGTGTCAAAATCAACACGAAGGTTGTTCTTTCCTATCTTCATCGGATAGCCAGTAGGGAAGATATCTTCAACGGTGAGAACGTTTGGTGCTTCCACGTTTTGCATTTGAGCGTCCTTGTCGGGATCTGAAAGATATTTAGCCAAAGAACCAACATATCAAAAGACATTACGTTAGTCAACAGATGGTTTTATTGTCTAATTATTGAACGTGATATGTCAATGATTGCTATGAGTCCAATGTCACTTGTTTGTCCAATAGTCCAACGACGTCGTGATAAGTTTCGTGAGTTGATTAACTTCAAGTTATAAAGTCAATGTTTTCACTTATTTTTCACAACTTATTAACCATTTAAGCTTATTAGTGACATTGTTGGTTTCGTGGCGTTATGATTTATTTATTTACAAGTTTAAACGCGTAACAATTCACAATTAAGGTTAAAACTAGGCTTAGGCGTAGAAATGGCAAGCTTATGCGTAAACAGGAGTGATTATACATGTAAACGTAAGCTTATGCGCAGGTTCTTGACTTATGCGTAAGAGATATTACGCGTAGGAAAAGAGGACCTTATGCGTAGAGCTTACGCGTAAGAGTCAACCTTATGCGTAGAGGTTACTGTTTACGCATATCCTTCACAGGATACGCGTAGTCCCCAATGTAGAACCTTACGCATAAACGTTACGCGTAAGATTTCTCTTACGCATAACATGCTACGCGTAAGGTGATCCTTATGCGTAGATGGCAAGTAACCCTGATTCTGAGTTATACACACGTTGAAACCTAAAATAAATTCATCATAGCACTAACATTATCATCTATATCCAATCCTTTTCAGGTCAAAGCATGGAAATTCAATTAACACAATTACGCGTAGAACAACTTACGCATAAAACTTAAACCCTAAATGTTCAAGAATTACGAGTAAGCAATTTAACCATGGGATATGCACCAAAATTTTTCTGGGATGTCTAGGAAGCTTATTGAGTCGATTTATCCATGTTTTAACACAAATGGACTTGTGAATCAAAAGTGCCTAATTCTTAAGAACATAAACCCTAGATTTCAGTTTTATCACGATTGATGTTTCTTCGGGTATGAACTAAGCTTCAGATAATCAATTAAACATGTAAACAACATCTTTCAAGCAACCAATCAACCAGAAACGTTCACACAAGAAAATACCCAATTCACGCATAAACCCTAGTTTTCAAAATCATTCAATTCGTGTATCTGGGTGTGTTTTAGTGATAAAAATGGAATCATTGATGTTAGAGAAACGTTTTGACACTATCATTTTAACCACAAACACACAAACTTGATTAGGTGTTCATACGCTTATGCGTAGAACACAAAATCATCCATAGACAAAAATCTAACCGTTGGTTTAAGAAATGATTCAAAACCTATGTTTAGATGATTACAAAGAACGTTTAACCACTTACAAATTGATGATCAAGAACACGGATTTGAAGATTGATTTTTACGTGTAGGATTGGGTTGGTGAAATAATAAATGTTGTAATAAATGAGAAGTAATAGTTTGGTGGAGGTGTTTTGTTAAAAACACTTTGACATTTTGACACAATTAGTCCCTCTACCTTTACCATTTACATCCCATGTCCATAACTTCCATTTTGGTTACCAAACGAAGGATATTTGGAAAGAAATTTGACGACACTCCCCCTCGACTTAAGAAATAATGAAATTTTATAAATTTTAGTCCGAGGAGTGTCATTAAACCAGAAATGTGACCACCATTAATAAAGAAACAACCAGGATGAGGTAACATGCAAGTACAAGGTTTTATGAAACCGAAAAATATTTGCTTTCTCCCCCTCAACACTTGATCGAGAAAAATACTGAATTTTGAAAGATTAAAGTGTTGACGAAAGATTTGTACTTGCAATGTTAAAAGAAATATAGATAGAAGAATATTTTTGTTGTTTTATATAATTTTATATTTTTGTATTTTGTTTTTGAAAAATTATTTACAAAAGAGGTTTTGGTGTTTGACCATTTTTAAGAATGTTTTAAGCAGTTCATCCAATTCATCTAGAGTCAAACATCATCAAAGGCATACCAACTGTGGACTCCAACTCATAAAACCTAAAGGTGGAGCTAAGGTTTTGTGAGGAGATTCACTACTGGTACTGCATTCCACAAAATACAATTCAAGAGTACCCTTTCCACGTGCTCCTTGATGAAATGATATCAAGATCCATGTGCTTTGTTTTGGGATTGAAAGTGGGTTTAATCTGACAATGAGATCGCAATGCACTTCGATTGTCGCAGTACTTCGGGGATTTTAAACAAATACGTAACCATAATCCTTGAGTTGTGTTCTCATCCAAATGACTTGAGCACAACACACGGACATGGCTACATATTCGACTCTGTTGAGGATGACGACAATCTTGCTTCTTCGATTACCATGACACCAGTTTATCACCAAGAAATTGTAATGCTCCTGAAGTACTTTTCCGAGAGTCTATGTAGCCTGCCTGATCGCAGCCGTCACCAAAAGCTATTAGTTCAAAACCAGTAATCAGCCTTTCGGATACGTGATCCCCAATGTTAATGGTTCCCTTGATGTATCGAGGATTCTTTTAGCCCGGAGAGGTGAGTTTCATTGGTCTCGATCGATAATGGGAGCAAAGATATACGGCAAAGACAATGTCAGGCCTGCTAGCTGTTAGATACATGAGAAACCCAATGATACTTCGATATTTGGTAGGGTCTACCAATTCCCATGTAAATCAGTCTAGTTTCGTGGTATATGCCATTGGTGTATAGGTGTCCACAGGTTTGCATTCCAAATTTGTTTAAAAGTTCAAGGGCATATTTGGACTGACTCAAAAAATACAGAAAATACCACGGTGATTGATGAACTTACATTCCAAGGAAGAATGAGTTCACCCATCATTGACATTTCAAAATGTTTTGTCATTAGTTTTTCAAAAGCATTTGAGTATTTTAAATGTGTTGACCCAAAAATGATGTCATCCACATAGATTTGAACGATTAAAATGTATTATTGTATGATAACGTGTAGGGTCGACCGAGCCTTTGGTGAACGTTATTGTCAATTAGGAATTATGATAACTTATCTACC
Organism: Chrysanthemum makinoi; assembly: GCA_910596185.1. Lineage (NCBI taxonomy): Eukaryota > Viridiplantae > Streptophyta > Magnoliopsida > Asterales > Asteraceae > Chrysanthemum > Chrysanthemum makinoi. The sequence goes on along the minus strand of OU343216.1, from coordinate 74,655,590 downwards.
ACGCCCCGTGGAGCTTGTTTGAGTCCGTCAGAGCTTTGTTCAGTTTTGTATACATGGTTCGGGAACTCTGGATTAACGAATCCTTCTCGGCCGTAACATAAACCGTTTCTTTCATTTGCCCATTCATAAAGCATTTTGACGTCCATCTGAAAGACCGTTATATTCATATGAGCCGCGAACGCTAAAAATATCCCAATCAAGACGAGCAACCGGAGCGAATGATTCTTAGAAGTCTATACCCTCTTCCTGTCTATAACCCTTAGCCACCAAACATGACATTTTTCTTATTACGGTTCCTTCAAGATCCAATTTGTTTTCCAAATCCATTTTAGACCAATGAACCCCTGTTGGTCTTTCAACCAGTTCCCATACTTCAAGACGTTTGAATTGGTTGAGTTCTTCTTACATGGATTAAATCCAGATGTCTTTTGTCATTACGTCTTTAATGTTTTTTAGGCTCGTATTGGCGACAGTGCATAAATGAAATGTTCACCATTTGTGTGAAGACGTTGTCTCGTTACATTTAATCGGTGATTTGGGTTACCAATAATATTCTCAAGAGGATGGTCTTTTGTCCAACGATGTGTCGGGGGTTGATGTTAGTATACATTGAGCATTTTGAGAATTCAAATGGCTTGTAGATGATTCCCGCAACATCAGGTGCAGCAGTCTCATTAGCAAAGGGGTTGAAGAACGCATTTGGATCAAAATCTGCAGGTGGGGGTACTTCATTGTTCAGAACATCATCAGCTGGTCAGCCATTGGAAGCAGTTTGTTCAACTGTTGTTTTAGAGTCAACTGGTGGTTCTTCTTCAATAGTAGTTGTTGTAGCAGTGTATCGGTATTGGAATATGATCGCTGAAAGTAAATGAAACATCGAGTACACCTGAGCACGTTCATCAATATCATCACTACCAACCGTAAGAGCAAATAGCTTTTCCATTTGTTCGATCAGTGTTTCGAGCTTGTGTCAGCTGATGTACCGGGATACCGGCATGAGGGAAGTTTAAAACCAAGGGTTGGGACCGGTTCCAAGCTATTATGCTCGAAGCCATTTCTGTTAGCTCATCGAAATTTTGCATGAATCGTTTCCATAACCTGCTTTGGAAAATATTTATCTCCAGATCCGGTAACCTTTAGAATTATCACAATATCCAATAAGACTTACCAATATCAGCTTTACGAGCTTTGAAAGTCATCACGATCATGATTTGGGTAGCAAAGGGATCCAAATACATGAAAGTGTTTGAGATTCGGTTTTCTGTTGTGGATAATCTCAAAAGGTGTTTTGTTGTGGCATTTAGTAATCATTGAGCGATTTTAAGTGTAGCATGCAGTTGATACGGCTTCAGCCCACAAGTAATCTAGAAGTTTAGCATTGATTAACATTGTTCTTGCAGCTTCCACTAACGTACGGTTCCGTCTTTCAACAACTCCGTTTTGTTCTGGTGTGCGTGCAATAGACGTTTGATGCTCAATTCCCACTTTCTCATAAAATTCACCAAGAGTTTGATTCACAAATTCAGTTCCTTTGTCTGTTCTGATTTGTCGGATTGTATTCCGGAGCTGAACTTGAATTTTCGTGAGAAAGGTGATGACCTGGTGGCGTGAGCTTGATCTTTGCTTTGAAGAAAGTAGACCCAAGTCCATCTTGAGTAGTCATCTACAATTACCAGGATGTAGCGTTTGCCATTAATCGTTTGCACACGCATCGGGCCACATAAATCCATGTGAAGAAGAGCTGAGAGCTGTGTTCCACCTTTGAACGAAAATGAGCACGAGTGCTTTTCCCTTGTTCACAAGCTGAGCAAAGGTGATCTTGGGAGTACCGGAATCTCGGGAGACCTTCAACAAGTTTGTATCGAGCAAGGTTGGTTATGGTTTGAAAGTTTAAATGTGAGAGACTCCGGTGCCATAGCCAAGATTTTGTAGATGTTGCCTTTGAAAGTAGACAAATGGGAGATGAAGCAATCATGTCTTGCATTGAGATTGTGTACAGACTTGAATTGCGAGTGCCAGACATAAGATCGTTTCCTTGTAGATCATGAATGAAATAAGTTTTCTCCCGAAAAGCAACTTCCAAATCTCCATCACAGAATTGACCAACAGAAAACCGGACAGAATCGAGACCTTCCACATAATAAACCCTGCTAATTTCGATGTTTCCATTGATGTAATCTCCATAGCCCATGATAGCTGCGAAGCGACTATTCTGACCACAAATGAACTTGCAACAAAATTTGATAAATGCTTAAGATTGCCTGTCATGTGTCGGGAACATCCGCTATCAAAATCCAAAGGATGATCTGTATCAGACACTGCATTACACAAACGACACAGATGGAATAGAAGTAGATGTGGAACCCAAAGATTTAGAGGGTTCCGATGCAGTTATAGTCGAAATACACACATCAATGATTTTAGGCATCCATTTAAATCCTAGTGTTTTATGAATCCATTTCTGCCATCTCCAACTAGTCTTTGCTTTCGTCTTAGTGAATGCACTAGGTGGTACTACATTCCTTGGAGGTGATACTGGAACTACAGGGACATCAATGCATTTCCTAGAATCTAAAGAGAGGGCGGTTTAAGCTACAGCCACTGTAATTCTTAGAAGCATTAGTGGGCCTAGAGGTATTCCGTTTCTTAGGATTCCATAAACGAGACAAGATAGCTTTAGCAACACATTTATCATGACAATCAGAAGCATACTTTTACGACATATAACACAAGAAGCTTCAGACTTAATATCAAAAGTACTTAAAGGTTCAGCATTCGTTTACAACACTTTTTCTATTACATCGGTTGTCATTTAAATATCTAAAGTGGGTGCAACGCGGGTCTTATTCAAAGTCCTAGGGTGTTCTTCTACTTCAGCATTCTTTATTGTTCTTTTCTTAGGTCGCAACTTCCTATTCTTCCTTGTATTGCTCCTAGGCTGTGAAGTGCGGACATTGGGAAAAGAGGCAACTATTCCTGTTTCAGTAGAGGGAAGCACATTAGTATCTTGTGATTTGTTAGTAGGCATTCTGGGGTCACGTTTGCTAAGTGTAACAGGTGCAATTTTCTTAATGATACTAGGCTGAACTTGTTCATACTTTCCTAACATCTATCTTAACTTAATGATAGTGTGCACCAAATCTTGATTTTCAGAACGAAGATTTCCGGAAAAGTTCATGACTTCTTTAGTGTGTGCAAGATATTGATCAAGTTCGTTTGATGCTTCATCACGAGTCTGTTTGAGTAAATCAAATATGACACCATATTCCTTTTAACTTTTTTTTCAAGTTCTTGTTTATATTTTGTGATTTGACATTTCAAAGACGTGTTTTGATCATCCAGTTGTTCAAATTTTGGATTAAACATTTTGGAATGCAACTGGTTGATTTTGTTTTGCAAAGCAAGTTCACGATTTTGACAATCTTTTTGACACCATTGAAGACGACGTTTTGCAGTTGAAAGTTCGTTTAACAGTCGTTCATTTTCAACTTTTAAAGACTCGATCTGATGCACATTATCAGTCTTCTCAACAATTTTAACAGAATCAACAGATCAAACAGAGATATAATCATATGCATATGGCAAAGAATGCAATAACACAACATTATGGATATCAGTACAGATAACATCTTCCAATAGTCGATCAACATCCTTTCGTAACATTTTCTTTTTATGTTTTGTATTAGAAATAGATGTTTCTGTTTTCTCGAAAACGACTTTCATCAATCCAAGTTCCTTATGAAACTCCCTTTCCCAATACAATGCACAATTTTTCAAATTTTAAACATGGGGTAAAATTCTTTTCTAAAAAATATCTCTTTGCTAGCCGCTACCGAGTATGGCGATTGAAAATGTTCAACTTTTATTTCAGAATGAAATTCAATCTCACGTTCTAAAAGTTTGAGGTCAGAATTGAAAATGTCAAAATATCTAAGAATTTGACGATTTTCTGGTTTTGATTTTATTTCACTGAGTGAAGGTAAAGGACCATAAATTTGTGCATAATTTGGTTGGGGAGCAACATTAGAAGACTCAGACGTTGTTGTGATAATCCTGGGTGTGTTAGAAGAATCCGTGGTGTGACCTAGTGACCGTTTTTTTAATAGTTAAATGGTTTGTTATAAACAACATTTTCTAATTTTGATCGACTCTCGTCTTCGTATCTAATTCCTCTTGACGATGATATTCCACAACACTCATAATCAATCAATTTTATATTCTGCACTGGAAACTTCAGGATTTGGTTTGAATTCTTTGGTTGAAAGCTGTGGTTTGTAATCAGCAAGATTCGGTCCATATCCATTTGGATTGGGTTTTAAAGTAAAATTTTGAATAGTTGTGATTGACTCACCATGTTTGTAAACAACATTTCGAAACTCTTTGAGTTTGTTTCTGTAGTCGGAAAAATTTCTTCAAGATGGTCATCTATTCGTTCGTTGAATGTTTTTTGTATTCCTAGAACTGTTTTTGACAAGTTAACAACTCAGCCTTGGCTTTTTGAGTTTCCAAAGTAAGAGTGTTAAGTTGTTTTTTATGTTCATGTTTCAGTTGTTCCATTCTGAGACAACAGCATTCTTCGATGCGGTTAGATCACGAATCTGTCGTTCCAAAGATTTTTCGTTTTGGTGTGATTTAGCAAAAGCGACTTCAAAACCTTTTTCACGTTTTTCTTGTGTTTTGAAAAAATTGAGTTGCCGTTTTAAGAATTCAACATCCCTGGTTAACAGTGCATTTTTCCTGTGTAATTGTTGATTTAATGTATAACAGTTATCCATTTGGGATTGATAATCTTTAAGTAAGAGGTCAATATCTGGATTAGGCAAAGGTTCAGCGTGTTCAACGTGAGTCACAACATGATCATTATTCTGATCCTCAAGTATAACTACGGAGTCAATTTGAGTATCAAAGGTAGCCATAAGGTCATCTTGATCATCAAATGTTACTACGGGGTCTAGTTGAGAATCGTCAGAATGTGATGATCATGTTGAACATTCTGAGCCTCGTCGGATTCAGATGTTGGCTGACATAGTAGATCAGAGATGATTATGGTTTGTTCGGGTACAATTCTAGACAAGCCATGGTTTGGCATGTCATAATGGTTTGGCACTCATTTTGGGCCTTTGTCACTCATGTGAAGAGCAGATTTGTGCCATCAACATCACTGGCAAGATACTCTCAAGCGAGTCCTCCATATCATCATCTGAGTCTGCATCTGCCATAAAGCTCTGTTCTTTGGTTGTGAGGGTTCCACCAACTTCATCCTTAAGAGCCAAAAGTAAAGCTTCCTTGTGATAAGCACTGCCCCTAGTCCTCGGCTTTGGGCATGTATTAGCAAGGTGTCCCTTCTCATTACAGTTGTAGCAACGAAGACCATTTATCCCATTCTGAACATTACCCTGTTCAACCACTTGAGCTCTCTGTTGTTGTGGAGCACCCATGTTATTCCTTCCCATAGCATTAAACCCTTGACCACCTCCCATCTGACGACCATAACCATGATTCTGAACTTTAACTCGTCCATTGTTCACAACACCTGTACTCCTTATGTTTGATGAGGACGATGTGATTGCGACATTGGATTTGTTTGTATAACGGCCAAAAGCTTTAGCGATCATAACAAATCCTTGTTGCAATGCATCGAAAGCATCTGAGTCCTCATTAGCTTCACTATAAAGCGCTTGATCATTGTTGTTGTTGTATGGAACCAATTGATTTTGTTGAGTTTGTTGCTATGATGGATCATATGGTGTAATTGTTTCAGTTGGTTGAGGAGCGGGTTTAGGAGCGGGTTGAGGAGGATAACTAGTTTGAGCCCACAAAGCAAGTTGTTGATTGTCCGGAAGTGATGGTGGAGCCGGGATTCCACGGATAGCCCTTTCTTTGTCAACTTCTTTTTGGTGAGGCTTCAAATAGTCGTACAACAATCCGTATGAAGCATGATGAAGATTCTTAGCTTGACGGATGAAAATGACATACTTCTCCCAATCAGGACCAAGACTACTTAGGAACTTAGTATTGACTGCAATTCTTGGCATGATGATGTTGTGTTTATCTAAATCATTGATGATGTTTGAGAATCGATGATGATATGACTCTAATGTCTCTCCTGGTTCAACTCGAAGTGCTCATAAGCCAAGTAGATTTTTGATTCCATGTCTTCTTGATTGAGTGCAGTGCCTTCCATGAGAAGATGAATATGTTCCCACATTGCTTTTGGAGTCTTTTGAGCATCAACACTTCGAAGGATTGACTGCAATCCTAAAAGGATATATTGCATTGCCGCTCATCAGCATCGTAGTGTAGAAGTTCATCACCGTGAAGGCTCGCACAAATGTTGCAATGTTTGTGAGATCATATCTTGGTGGAATAGCATTAGGATCTCCGGGTGTAACGACAATAGGCATCTGGAATGGACCTTCCAAAATAACCTTCTTTAAGAACTTTCCATGTGGCTTCTTTAGATCACAAAACCTAAAGAACCTAATTACCCATTGATCATAGTTGCCGGGAGTGAGCATTGGAGGTCTATCAAGTGATCCTTCCTCATGAATTGATTGCTGGCTACTTAAAGCTTCACACATCTTTGCAAACCAAGTCGGTTCCTTCATAGTATTCCTGAATGGATGTTGATTGTAAACGTTTGTGTAAGGTTGTACTTGAAGACTAGGTGGTGGTTGAACCATTTGAGGTGGAGTTGCTCCTTTTTGTGAATAATGTTGTTGATTAAATTGTTGTTGATAAATTTGTTGTTGTTAATTGAATTGTTGATGTTGTGGACTAAGTTGTTGTTGTTGTTGTTGATTATATGTGTAAGGAAAGTAGTTAGAGTATGGAGGTTTAGACATGTTGAAAACTTGTGTTGTTAAATGGATCTTTGTAGTCGAATGAAACGATGTTGATGAAGTATCCTTAGGCGTAGAAAAACCAAGTTTAGGCAAAGTAACACTTAGGCGTAAAAACACCAGACTTACGCGTAAAAGCAATAGTTACGCGTAAGAGTAGCTTACGCGTAAGAAATGAGAAACACTAATATTAGGCGTAAACAGAAAGTTAGGCGTAGAAAGCTTATGCGTAGGATTAGCTTATGCGTAAGACAAGGCTTAGGCGTAAGAAAAATATTAGGCTTAAAGAGTTCTACGCATAAGTTTGACCTTATGCGTAAGATTAGGGGTTTGCCCAAAAAATCTTTTACACTATCACAGTGTAAAGGATATCCAAAGTCAAAGTGTTTTCAGGCTTATCCAAGCAAGAAAACACTGAGTAAACCACGAAAACTGAAGATCAAACCAAGGATGAGTTACGCGTAAGATTAGGGTTTTCTTACGCGTAGAACTTAACCAAAACTGATTTATAGCCCAAAATGATTCTAAACAAGATTTTTGTGATGGAACAGCTTCAATATCACCAAAATAGCACAAAAGTGTAAAACTTGATGATCCAAAACTTAGAAACACCTTACGCGTAGAAAAGCATACACGTATAAAAACAAGCTTAAAATCTAGGAAATACACGTAAAGTTCGAAACTTTTTGCCAAAAACAGATATTTGAACACCTAAAAACGTTGAAAGTACAAGAATCTTGGATTGAAAAGTGTAAAAAATAAGTTTTTAAGCGTGACAAAGGTTAAGAACTGTGAGTTACGCGTAAGACCAAACTAACTTCAAAAACAATAAAACTTTTCACCCAACTATTTGGCGAATGATACCACTGTTAGGTTCCCATTTTAGTAACACAAGCATCAATATAAGAAATAGAGAAGAAGAGATCGAATGAACAACACACACACACACACACACGTATGCTAATATGTGAAAGGTTATGCGTAGAGGTGAATGTATGAATTGAACAACCAACCCTCAAGTGAGGGTTTACAAGAGTATTTATAGGAGGGAACTAGGGCAACACTCCAAGTTCCCATCCTTTGCTTATTGGGCTTGGCCTAGGCTTATGGGCCTTCTACATAAGCCTAAGCTTAATAACAAACATAAAGGCCTAATTAAGCTAACTATTACATATTAATTACTAACACTTTAATTCTAGTTTAGGAGTGATTCCAACAAAACGTATTAGAATGTGAAATTGAATGGGTAGAATACCCGCACGGTCGAGAATATCATCAAGGCTGACGAATCACGGATATAATTCTAATTCATCAAACGTACTAAACTCAAGCTTTTCCCAAGATGTCGTATGATCCCAATAAGTTCAAATTATATAATCTCGGTATTATCACGTTGATCAGGCGTCATAATACTTGCATCACATAACAAGTCCTTATTGTTATCATATTCTATCTCGAGTCATGAAGAACCACATAACGAATATCACATCAAAACAGATACACATATAGGTAGCAAGTAACATACCCAATCAAACCAGATTCACACACATGCATCATATAAAACATAAAATCAAATTACCATTCCACAGAGGAAAGAAGGCCGCAGACTTGCTCGAGAAGGTCCCTCATGACTCATTACTGACGATCCAAAATAGCCTTAGGTGCACAAACAGTGCCAAACATCACAAATCTGATCTTGCTGGTACAAATCACATAAACAAAATAGATGATAATCGAAATCTCTCATAGAGATATGAGATATGACACAAAGCTGAAATATTAACAAAAATACTAAATCATAAAACTTCACACTTCAAACCGAGTTCTAAACAAATCAAAGAAAAGTAATACCGATCAAAATCACATAACAAAATATCAAACCGCCTCAAAACGCGTGACAAACAAATCAGAGTAACACAAGTCGCGCCCAATCATATGAAGCAGATGAATCTTCTCGGCATCTCAACGATGGGACTGTTGACCACAATATGCCCAAACTCCTGGTAGTAGTTTCTCTGCATGTCTAAAGTACGTCGGTCATAGTTCTTCCGCTCATACGTCTTCCAAGTGTCCACCAGTTGAATCTTCTCTCTGTCTTTGTTCCTCCAGTTGTTCCGTCCAACTCTCTCCAGTAGCCTCTTGATGTCTCCAGCAGCATTACAATCCGGTCGCGTTTTCTGGCTTTCATCACTTAACTTCAGCCTTTAAATCAGAAAAGACACGCAGGTCGGCACCATCATCTTCGACTCTACGAGTAGTCTCCATCTAAACGATCGACAAACGAATACGGGAAGATAAAATAAACAAAATCAATTGCAAAAAGGAGAAGGTCAAATCACTGAAGACAAAAGAATATCGAAGTCAAATCTGAACGAAATCAAAAGAATCGAAAATGATTTAAAGAAGACGGAAGCCTAATGTCTACCCAAGTCCTCACAGGTCAATCCTAAGGTCAACAAGACGAAACCTTTGCTCTGATACCATAATTGTAACACCCCAACCCGACAAGGGTCCGAATGTCACATTATGGAGTCATATTAGAACATACTAATAAAATTTTGCAAGCGGAAGTCTTATAAAATAAAATACTAAGTCATATAAATGAATGACTTACAAGGAAAATACAACATCTAATATGTCCAAAAATGAAATAAAATATCAAAACAATTGCTCTTCAAAATAGGTCCAAAATGATAAGGAAAACTAGGGTTGGTTCACTCAAATGCTCCTACTCTTAGCCCAACAAAGCCCAGCATCCTACTTGGTACCTGCCGCATGGAAAAGAAAATACGGCTGAGCTTAAAAAGCCCAGTGAACAGATATGACAAAATAAACTCTAAACAAAATAATGATATGAAGGAAATCAAAGGAACTGATATCAAGGTCATAACAAATGAACAAAATGAGTCAATGAGGAACCTGCATAACACAAAATTAACAGATAACCAAATAACATAAATCAAAGAGACCAAAGCAAAGCATCGCATCGATGAACATATATAAGTACATATGAATAACCCAACATACAAGTACCAAAACATAATCAAATAGGAGTTGATGAACAGTATCATAATCAAAACAAGTAACCAAACAATGAACAAGAAAACCAACCAGCGGATCAGCTAATCATAAATATAGCAAAACAACAAATCAAATAATCAGATATATATAAGCTAAGCTGAATTCTATAAGCAGGCAGAAGCAACTAAATAAAAACTCAATATTATTATTATGATAGTTTAGGGTTTGCATGCGACAACTCATAAAAGCCTAGGGTTTAAAGTGTAAATAACTTAAATATTTAATATTAACCTTAGTGTAAATATACATGCATAATACGCTTTTAAAAAAAGAAAGAATATTTCCATATATACTTATGTTCAACCCATCTTCATGCTTGCTCGCGGCTCAACGACTAACATCTACGACCATGTAAACACGCATTACTATTAACCACTGACTCGACTTTCCCGACACACCTTTATAACTTCAAATGACCCAACCATTGATTCCGCGATCACCTTCGAACTTACCCCCATAAGGCAATTGTACATACCACTTCAGTTTTAGAAACAGTGTTCACACAAAGCCCCTTTTTACCCTATTCGACCAACCAAGTATTTATACTACAAAAGACATTTATTGGACTTAAGACCAGGCATGCTAACACAATATTCAACTCCATACGCATAAACACACATTTGTACGCTTTAAGAATTCAAGACAATAGCTTCATCACACAACACACGCTCAGGGTTTAAAAGTATTTACTACTTTGACACATCCAATGAGACACAATCAAACCATGCATTCCTCCACCCCATATTTATCCCTCGTTACTATATAGCTTAAGATTTTGTATATCAGGTTTTAAAATCACTTATGCATACCTTTATATTCATGTCTTAGCATGAAAATTAGAGATCATTTAGATGTTTTAAATTGCCAAAATAAGAACGTATATGCCCTCTTTATCTCTTTAGGTTTATTTCCAGATTTTGGAAGTATATACTAAAGGCTTTAGATCAGATTAGGTCGAGTAGAAAAAAGCCGAGTCCTATCAGATTATAGGTCGCTTAGAAAACAGAAGTATTAGATCGAATATACAAGCTTTAAATATGTCAAAGTATAATTTCAGGTAGCGCTCATAAATGTTGCTCGCTTCATGATTTAACAAACCAGTCAAGATCGTATTAACCAACTTATTTCCATACACTTAACATGATTCCAAGTCCGATTACATATGATGTGCATACGTATATATCGAGTAGGTATTCAAAACAGAAACGATGGAGGTTACCTTAGGATCGGTTTAGAGGAACGAAGGCAAGGAGCAAGAATGAACCATGTCTGACACAAGAACCACGACCACGATCACACCCTTCCTTAAACAAACCTTTGCCGTGCCACTCTTCTGATTTGGAGAACAAAAGGAATCGGTTGTAGCCTATTTGATGTGATTTAGTTTTCTATGTTTTATCAAAGTGTGGTGAGGAGGAGATGATGCACGTTAAAATGAATGATGGAGGTGGTTATCAAGGAAAGTCAAGTAAATGGGGAGGTGATTAATCACACAACGTGTAAGCATGGTAAATAGCCGAGAATTATGGAGACTTTTTAGTGATATAGTTGTAAATCTAATTCACCATTTATTTCAAAACGTGTGAGTGTATACCAACATAAATATAAATCGGTCCCATGTAACTTATTTGTCGTGTGGCATTACTTAGGATAGCATAAAATCTTGACTTCTTATTTATTTAGGTTTAGGAGCTCAAATTTTGTAGTTTAACTTATAACGTAAGTGCATATCTTAGTCAAATGCTCAAAACTTTAGGAAATATTCGTATCATAGGTTCAAACGTCATTTTGTATTAGATGTATTTGAATGTCGTTCACATTTTAAATCATAGTCGTGTTAAAGGTTCAAATATTATAACGAAATCTAGGAATACGGATTTTAGGTTATTACAGTTGTTGTCACCTGCAATTCACCAAAAAATCTCAATAAACTCCAAAAAGACACAAAATTTCACTCACATTTTGCGCAATTATATAATCATTAACCTTGATCAAAGTGGGCTTATCAGTCACAGCCTTGGCTTTCTTAATGGCAACACGGATCTCATCATAACAGTGTTACCGTTCTTCACCCAAATAATGTGCCACCCAAGAGCCTCAAAACGTGTGTCAACGCTTTCAGTAAAGGTAATCTCGGTGTCACCATCAATGGAAATGTGGTTGTCATCGTAGAAAGCAATCAACTTTCCAAGTCCCCAACGTCCAGCAAGTGAACATGCTTTGTTTGCAATACCCTCCATTTCACAACCATCTCCAAGAATATAGTATCTGAAGCAAAACGCATTATTCACCAAATTCAATAAAAATGCTGAAAAATGGAAAATGCTATTTGCAATCTTACGTGTAGTGGTCAACAAACTCGGCATCGGGTTTGCAGTATCTTGCAGCCAAATGCTTCTCAGCAAGAGCAAGACCAACAACATTGGCAATACCTTGACCAAGAGGACCTGATAATAATAGCATAACAATCGTTTAGAAACGAAATAATTTTCTTCAAAATTTAGATATTCACACATATTCGAGCACTAACCAGTGGTAACTTCAACTCCAGGAGTTTCAAAGTTCTCGGGTTGACCAGGAGTCTTGCTTCCCCATTGACGAAATTGCTTCAAGTCCTCAGTCTAAAAATTATACGAAATATCATTAAACAACGATAGTCCAACTATATTGACTAAAACCAGTAATTACAAACACAAGGAGCTCCACTTTTTTTGACTTAGAAACTGATTCAAAGATCATTCTAACTTACCAAATCAAACACATGTGATCAGTCACAAAAGGAACTAAAGATTGAGTCTTGAATCAAAACTCTTCCACTTTTAGTAAAGTCACAATATTATGATAAAAATGCAACAAAAAGGGACCCTTTTTGTTACAATACTATAAATCTTGTTTATGTCTCCAAACATCAAACACATGCACACAAAAAGAATCTTTTCCTATATAGATTTTATAGAAACAAGTTACATCACTCCAAACACATCATACTTTACATAAGTTTTATGGAAAAATGCAAACTTTATACAAAAAAAACAGATCCAAACACATAATAAGCAGATTAAAAGCAACTTGCAAATTAGTACTTAAAGTGATTAAAAAAAGAAGCTTACTGTAACAGCATCATAACCAGCAAGATGAAGGAGAGCATACTGAAGCATAGAACCATGACCAGCATACAACACAAACCGATCTCTGTTAAACCAATAAGGGTTATTTGGGTTATACTTCATAACCTCATCATGTTAAAATTAATATTCAATGAAATATAAATAATGTCAATAAAGCGTTACACCTGTTCTCGAAAACAACTAATGTTTGAACTATTTAGAAGAAGCGTTTCCTTTGGATGTTGCAATGTCCTGCAAATTTCATAAGGAACGAAAAGATAGATCATTAGATGTGATTGTGAGGAAAAAAAGATATTAGGGTTTTTGATAAAAAAATATATTATGAATGATTTTTTTTATGTATATATGATTAGGGTTTTCTGTAAAAAAAATTATAAAACGTGATATAAGATTAGGTTAAAGATTATAATTTTGAAACTAAGATTAAGGAATGGATATGTGATATATAATTTTAGGAGATAAATACATTCTTTTTCAAACTAATCAAAATTGTCAATAATTAGTTGTAGAGATTTATAGATTTGGTTTTGCAAGATATAATCTTAAAAATGTGAGGGTCTAGTGGTAAACACGTGTGTTAATATTACAAACAACCCAAGTTCAATTCTCTACAATGTCCTTTTTTATTTAATTAATTCCGGATTTTAATAGCTTAAATAATTGCTTAGGTGGCTTCTAATTGTAATGACATGGCATAATTCGAAAATAAATATGCTTAGGTGGAAAATGAAATTATGACATGGCATAATTCGAAAATAAATATGGTTGCTGACTGGACATAGTGCATGATTACTAGGCATTAATGGCTATAATTGTGATGACGTGGCTTTAATTGTGATGACATGGCTTTATGACATGGCATTATAGAATGCCAAGTGGAATTATATGTGACATGCCTCCTCTAATATATATGTGTGTGTGTATATGTCTATGTATATATATATATATATATATATATATATATATATATATGGGGAGAGTTAACGTGAGATCAAACTAAAAGTTGTAAAAATAAGATCAAGTCTAAAAACCCACTAAAACATTTATAAATAACAATTTTAGCAATAATACACATAAAAATAATATTTTAATACAAATTAACATTTTAACAACTAATAACCAAATGATACATGAGTTTGTATTAGTGATACACCTGATACACATTACACTAATAAATATTCCAAAATCTGATACACATACAAAAACCTGATACACATTACACTTCTAATCAAAGTGTATCACCTAGGTTTCGTAAATTTTAAAAAGATATCTATCGAAACTTTAACAATTTTAGTTGTAGTTAATAAAAAATTTATTTTTGTTGTAAGGAGAGTATCGCTTGTCAAATTTTAGTTGGATCTCATTTTAACAACTTTAAGTTTGATCTTATTTGATCTAGATTCTATATATATATATATATATATATATATATATATATATATATATATATATATGACTTGGTTTGTATATATTTATGTACATGTACATTTGAGAATATAAGTTTCAAGAAGTATTTCATTTGTAAAAAAAATGGTTTTTATGGTTATGGAAAAAGAATTATTATAATTCGTGTGTAACTTTCTATTGAATCGGTTTGACTATATGTCAAAAGTTGTATAGTTATAATTCGGTTTTTCTGATAGTTGATAGTTGGAAAGAGTACGTTTTATAATTTCGTTCGATTTAATGAAAATGTGTTATTTTTTTTTGTTTATACTTGATACGATATATATTAGTTACTTGTTCTAACATATATGTTTAACTCATTTAATTTTATTAATGGCCGACGCGAGTGGAATGTTGGTTCACTTTTGTCGTAATGGAGTCGGAAAACAAGTTGTGCGTGTTATGACGAGACGAGAAGGAAACAATTACTTGACTCGATATCAATAAGTTGCGGACTCGGAGAATGATTCGACTCTGAGTGTGGGTTGTGTCATAAAACCAAATGGACACTTATGGGAAAAAGGAGCTTTAGCTCTTTACGAACAAGGCCGAACGGATTCAGATTTTGACATGGGCTTCGGCCCGCAATCGAGATACCGACAGACTCCTTTGTTATTTGGGCCTCGTGGCCCAAACAGTTTTTAACCAAGAGTACTCAAATGAAATTGGAACAGGTTTTGCAAAAATGTTGACACTAGGAGCATGGTTGTAGTTTGACTTCAGGAACCTAATGAAAATGCGACACTACTAGCCAAACATGACTCTTACGAGATTCCTGATGACCACAATGTGGTCGAGTGCGACCAACCAAGTGGAGAAACCCTCGGGGTGTCTCGCTGGGGCTCAGAGTCAGCAGAATACATTCTCTTAGCGACTCTAAAATATAACGAACACAAGGACTTTGATATGCCATTTAACCCACCGAAAGTACCACAACCCAGGGTAACACCCTATGTGGGTGTGTTTTTCATCAACACTCACCAAGATGAACACCCTCGTGGGAGGTTAAGTCTCAGTCGAGACATGACTATAAGTAACCCGAAACCAATTAAGTCGAGGGTTAAACAAACCGACAACCAAGCAAGTCTAAACAGGTCAAGCTAGAGTCAAGAGCCAAAGAAGTAACCCGAAACCAATTAAGTTGAGGGTTAAACAAACGATAACAAGTCGAGACCAAATAAGCTATTAAACTGCGCGATATTAAATCGTAACCAAACTAACTTCTTAAGACATAAGCTGAAAATCATTAACATGCGTTGTTTATCACATTTCCAAGTTTATCAAATTGAATCTTGTAATTCTTTATTTTAGTAGCCGCTTCATACCATAAAAACAACAATGTCAATACTGTGATTCGACCCACACCATTCGAAGAGAAAAAATAATAATTCAAATCAATAATCAAATTAATAGTCAATTAAAAATGTAACGGTTATTATCCTTACAAGGGTGGTGAGGTCGACTCGAGGAAGAACCGATCAAGACACTAATGGAACCCGAATGCTCCTTCAACCACAAATCGATTACAATGAAACAATTAACACCACGATTTGAACTAATTACAACTTGAATTGGATAATACTCAAATCAATTTTGAAAACCCCTAAACATTACAAACCCTAATTTTTGATTGTGTGTGAGGAAGATGATGAAGCTGTGACAATCTCGTAGCTATAAATAGATGGAAAAGAGGAGCACTTGGACTACCACTTTCTTGATCTCGAAATTGGAGATTAACTCCTCTCAACAGCCATCGTTTTCCACTACTTTCTTCAATACAATCTCGTGACATGCTAGGGATGAGGAAAGACGGGTTTGGCATGGTGATGGTGATAGCTTTGGTGTTTAACTGCAAGGTTGGAGGGAAAACTACCAATTTTTGTGCTTGTCTGTGAAGAGCGAGAGAAAGAAAGAAAGAAAAGAGAATAAGGGGAGAACAGTGGCGGGTCATAGGATTAGGATTTAGGTTTTTAACTATTTGTTTTCTTATTACCACATAGTACAAACTGTACTTCGTGTTTTGTCGTGTTTTTGCGTAAGCATAACTTCTCGATACTCGAAAAATATAAAAATTATATTTTTAGAGACGTTTTTGTAAGTGTAATAATATGGTATCATCATTACTTAGAATTTAGATTATATCAGTTTTGTTGTTACTGAGTCGGTGTCGGTATGTGTGTGGTGCTTTTTTTTTCTGAAATCATGAGGTAACCTCTCGTTTTTGTTCGAAAATCATTAGTAAATGTTGAAAAGTGATCATTTCACTTATTTCAATATAAAATATCATTTATGTGTGTAACTGCGTTCTATAGTGTGTGGGATAACCTCCTGAAACAACCGCTCAATTCTCATAAGTCTAAATTTTCAAAGCATGCAAATAATTAATTTATATTTATTATAAATTAAATAGTGGAAAATTTCCGTGTGTCACAGCCTCCCTTCCTTAGAAGGAAAGCCGTCCTCGGCTTTCACTTAGAATTTCTTGATAGGGTTTATGGAAGTGAAAATATATATGCTTGATTTCAGTTTCTCGTTCACAGTGCAGTTAGAACCTTCTCAAGAGTTCCCACAGACCTTAACGATATGAGTTTTCATATATCCTAGTCTTTGAACTCATAGTCAGAGATCTCGGGTGATCTCTTAGTGGAGTTTCTAGTTTTTCATAAATCTGAATTTTCTCCAAGGGCATTACAAACTCTTTACAGAGTTCTGCTAGTAATCCGAGTCGATAAGTTACCAGCCCGATTCTTGCAATAATTTGGATGATCCTATGTAACGAGGACTTAAACTTCTATGTTTTCAGAAGCGGTTTACACCTTTCTAGGGTGAAATCTTCAACTGGACCTTGTCACCGACTTGAACTTCAAGTGGTTTTTGTCCTTTATGTAGTTATCTCAGTGACTAGAGTTAGTTACATCCAGCTCCCACTCTGCACCATCTTCTCAGTGGTCTCCCGTAATGGTTCAGGTCCAATGAGTTGACTTTCATCTATTTCCGCCCTAAACACAAATGATCTGCACTTTTGACCAAAAAGTGCCTTATTTAGGGCGACTTGACCACTAGGTGGTAGTTTTCCTTCTTATGAGGACTCGGCTAACGGGGTGTGTATCTCCACCATTTTTCAGAAACTGTCCATTCATGCCCTTAGCATGTCTCTCACGGCTTGGATGATCTTTTCCTTCCTGACCATTTGTCTATGATTGGTAGGCATTGCTCATATCAAGGTGATTACCTAAAAAGTTCTAATGTGTGCTCCAAAAGTGCAAGAAAATTTGTAATCTCTACTAAGGGCAACAGAAATCGAAACATCATGTCGTGTTATGATTAATTCTACATTTGAGTTTGTTTATTCCGTGTCATTTCTGGTTGGAAAGATGGTTGAATTTGATGAGACAATTAATGGTTACCTCGATTGTGTCAAATCCATCTAATGTCTTTATTAGGTTTGAAATGATGTTTAGGACTATATGTTTCCACTTCTGTTTGGAAACTTATAGTCGTACTAGCATTCCTGAAGGCTTCTGGTGTTCGGCTTCAACCCTCGAGTAGGTTAAAAACCATCTGACAAAATTTTGGAATGTCAGCCATCTTGTTTGGTCACTAGTATGGATTTTCCCAATCAAGTTGCATTTTGTCGGATCCTAGATAAATAGATTTTTGTAGGATCGTAATATTTATTGCGTTTGATGATTCAGGTGGCCTTGGATGATGGAAATACATGTATGCCATGTTTCGAGAGAGAAAGTAGAGAGATGGGTGTTCTTGGTAGAGACTTGGTTTACAAAATATGAAAGGTTAGATTAGAAGCACCACCTCTTCCATGGATGGAAGGGGTATTAATAGTTACAATGAATACGTCCTCCTATCGGACTGTGGATCAGGCATACAGTGGGTAAAGACCCGTCCTTCCTCCACGGTGTTACACTAAACTAAACTACGCTACAAACTAACTATTTAACTACTGAATAACATAAATAACGTCACGTCTACGAGCTAACATATGCTAGACCATAATTGGGGTGACCGACACTTTAACATGGAATTTCCAATTCCTAACAATCTCCCCCTAAGGGAGGTCACCCCATGAAATACATTTTGCATCCTAGCCTTCTATCTTTGTCTTTAGTTCTGAGCTCGTAGACTTCTATTCTTCAAGTTCCGCAATCTTTGTGCTTTTGTAGCGATTCTTCAAAGTCCGTATTGATTTGTACTTTTAGTGGAGGCCTTTAACTAATCCACATCTTTGATGATCTTCGAGCTTTCATTGAGATCATCAGCCACAGTAAATCTCTGGATCACCCTTTATTGTGTTGCCATCATGTGAAGTTGTGACTTTCGGACCGACATGCTCACACTTTTGAATCATGATATCTTTCCATCAGAGTAGCGGAAGCTTTACTGGTTCATGATATTTGCAGCAGCGTAGCAGAAGCATAGTATAAAAATATCAAAGCCAGGTTATGTAGATATGCACCAGTCATGATTTCTTCAATTAAGTGTGGATGCTGTGAGCATGCAGCTTTAGATTGACTCCTCAATTCTGATCAGCAGCAACCGTCCAAATGTACCTGCAAACAACAGTTAGCAATAAAACACACGAAAGTGTCTTTGATCACTTTCGTTGAATTAAGGTACACGTCCCACGGTTCCCCGTTGATCAGTACAAGTACTTCCTGTGATCAGGTATAATTTCGAAGAATCTCCTTGACAGGGTTTCGCAGCTGTTCTAGCTGTTCTCAAATTGGAACGTCTCAAAGAAGACAACAACGAGTGAGTGAACCAGCAAATTGAGATTTACTGATTGATAGAAAATGATTTGAAAACAATTGCGTATTGCTTAAGATAAAGAGTTTTTCAATACGATGAAGGTTCAGAAGAAGAAATCAATTTTCAATCATAAATACCCTTTTATTTTTGAAAACTTAATACACAGTCGATGTGCAATAGAAAAGAGTTTGAGCACACCAACCGGTTTTTCAAAGGTATCCGTCAATCCATTTCCTGGACCAAGGTTGATTCAAGAATGATTCGCCCCATTGTTTCTATCCAGTTGTCACAAGCTTGATCTTTAGAAAAGATCTCACATGTCACCCACCAAGAGCTTGTTTGATGTTGGCTCTAGAAGGATTTCCATCTTCATCGTGAATACTTTTACATATCACTCGGATGTTCTGGAAATACCACAAGGATAATGCGTAGGACTCTCAATATATACTTACTTTCCACATTGTGTGAAACAACAAGTCTTCATTAATTTTGTGTCCTAATGAGATATTGTGGATGATCTCTTGGATCTAGACTCAATCAGTGCACTTTTGGTTCCTATGCCAGAGACTAGGGAGAGGGTCTCCTTCTTCAATATCAACAATCTCTAAGAGAAAGTCGATAGATTATGTCGGTTCCCCGTGAGAATGAAACAAGTCCTTTTTAAGAGGAACTTCAGTAGCTTGGGAAGTTGTAGTGCAGTGCGTCACTGGGTCCATGACGTCTTGTCTTCAATACTAGTGTTACCTTAGTAAACACCAGTAGCATATGTATTGAACCCGGTTTCTGCCCTAAGGTTGAATTATTGGAGGGCTATTTCTTTTCACCCTTTTCTCATTCATTTCTTTTCATTCTTCAACCCCTTCAAGCTTACCGAAACTTCATTACTAGAACCTTGTTGGGTTTGTTCCAGTTCTAGCTCTGTCTCAGTCGGCACTCTTCCCATATTCTCATTTTTCTCCTTTTTTCATCATACCTAAGGACTTCTACACTATCTAGTGGATTGTCCCTGGGTAGATCCCTCTGGCTCTGGCAGGATCGTGGGAACGAATACCTAACCTAACCATCCTTATATCACCATGCATAAAGTAAATTGGTCGGTCTTATGGTATTGTTTATTCTTCTTTGAAACCAATTAAAAAATAATTTGGAAAAATCAATCAAGGTACTTGTGATACGAGATCAAAGCATTTTGTACCTTAATAGTTTTGATCATTTAGAAATGCTCCCCCTCAACATGTGCATATGATCTTGAAGTTGTTTAGCACATGGAGGCAAGAGTTCTTGGTAAATTCTCCCCCTAAATATGTGCATATGATATTTGAAATCATTTTATCACATAGAGGAAAGAGTTCATTTGAAGTACATTCACGATCACAAAAGCCATTAAGAAACCTTTAAAACTCAATCAAGGTACTTTTGATAAAACATTGAAACCTTTATACCTTGATAGTTTATTTTCTTTTGAAATGCTCCCCCTCAATATATGCTTCGAGATTCGAAAGTGTTTAGCACATATGGGAGAGCAGCTAGCACAATTGAATCAAATGATCACCTTTTATCAGATTTCATAATTAAATCACAAATTCTCCCCCGATCAAAAATATCAAACCCTTTGAGATTTTGGATCCCAAGTGATTTAATAAGGTTTAGAAAACATGAGAGAATATGTGCCAGATTTAAAAACTCATCTAGTTTTTAGATAAATGCCCCCCTCAACATGTGCATTATGTATATTGAAATCGTTTGGCACATGGAGGCAGGAGTGCCTTTGAAGGACTAAAACCAATTCCATTAAAACAAATTTGAGATTTAAATCACGATCTCTCCCCCGATCAAAAATTTCAAAGCTTTTGAGATTTGTGATCCCAATTGATTTAAATCATTTAAAAGATTTTGGGGAAAGACGTGGCTAGATTTAATTTTGAAAAATGATCGAAATGGACCAATTTAAGACATTAAAGATTGTTAGTGTCAGGTATGATTGTTTTAAGAGATCTTTAAGGAAAATAAAACAATTTCACAATCAAACAAGAACAGAAAAAATTTCATTTTGAAAGATCTTGATTCTAAAGAAAAATCATACCATGACATAACATTAAATCTTTAGATCACCACATTAATACGTACAAACGGACATGATAGATGAAATATCGTTTGAAAATATTTTATTTTAAATCACTCTCCCCCTCAATCGATGGCCGTAGTCGATGATTGAGTGACTTAAGTTTTGATAAATTGAAGTCCGGTGATTTTCAAAATTAAGTCCAATTAATTTTCAAAACAATATTTTCCATTTTCAAAACAATTTAATCATTTTTTTCAAATTGTTTAAAAATGGTATCCTGCACAAAGATACGTTCGGTGGTAGAGAAGCTTATGTTGTTGCTGTAGGGCTTGGAAGCAAAACCGTCTGCTGAAGCAGTGAGACTTCTTACGTTGCATTTTAATGCCAACTGAGGTCAAATTAAGCTCCGTTTCTTCATTTGATGATGAAGAAAACCATCTGCTGATGCAGTGAGACCTCTTAAGTTGCATTTTTTCATGCCAACTCTCCATAGAAGTCAAATTAAGCTCCATTTCTTCATTTGTCAACCCAAGATATAGTTACCCTTTTCTTTCGGCATCCAATCATCATATTATGTGGGTCTAGATCGGGAACATTCTTATATACCAATATACCTGCATACGTTAGTGAACACACATACAGATATATGGTGGTCGACATCACCCAAACAGCAATCGACTAATAAAAGTCAATTCAACATATCAATCAGATCATAAAAGGTATGGGAATAATGTGTTTATCAAACTCTAATCATCTAATTCTAACAATCATATCCTAGGCACCTAGTCCTTCAACGTAGGTTAACATGTTTTACATTTAAGTATATAGGATAATTAGATAATCTCGTTAGATGATATAGATTTGAAAACATTCTCCCCCTCAATCAATGACTTATTTTTTGAAAAGTTAAAAAGCGCTGAAGTCATTGATTGAGTTTTCAATTTTTTACGAAAACTCTGAAACTGATTGATTTTCAAGCAACTCATTTACCACCATTTTTGAAAACAACAAATATTTTCTAAAGAATTTTAGACGGAAAAACATTTGTGTAGGAACAGCAGTCATTCGACATCTTTCCTCATTTTTGTTTTTAGGATAAGTGCACGAAATATATGAAAATTGGTTTAGCGCAGCACTTTCCTTTCTTGAAGAGCGGGTTGCTATCTGAAATAATAGCAAACCATAGTTTAAGCACGGGTTACAGTCTGAAGTAACTGCAAGCCATAGTTTTTGACATGTTTTGAAAAGAAATATTTACACCTTCTGCTCGAACTTCATCTATGGTCCCATGCCATTATTGAATGACATTTCTAAGACCGCAGATGTTATCGATACCAGAAGACATGTCTTGTGAAAACATATTTTTGGTCTTTTTCAAATTTTTTGATTTTTATGGGTTTTTGTTGGTTTTATATTATCTATTTTCTTTTTGTTGGTTTTATATTTTTCTATTTTCTTTTTGTTGGTTTTATATTTTTGTATTTTGGTTTTTGAAAAATATTTACAAAGATAGAATAGATGATATAGTTTAAGAATATGAGGATACGAGTACCGAGATAAGGATATCGAGCAGCCCCGTTGAGAAGATAGAAATCATCATTTCTTAAACGTCCACCACCAAAGCTTCCAAGGGCTCCAGAATAGAAGATAGAACATGAGCCTTTGAGAAAAAGAGACTTTGGCAACTTCCCCCCAAACCGAAAATCCTTTAGCTGAGCAGATTCAAAGCTTTCTTTCAAGCTTCCATTAGCCGGTTGTCACAAAGAAGCACACCATTATCATCGATCTTGCTTGCTCCTTTAAGACTAATCACCGTGATTCTTCGTTCGAGGTTATATCATCCAATAAGAACAAAGACCGTGATCATCCCACACATAAAACAATCTTCTCATATTTCTTTTCAACTGACGTCTGAAGCCATTCCTAAAGGTGTCAAGAGAACAATTCCCCCAAGTAGTTGAATTGATGCAGTCAGTCTCTTTGTATAACACTCAAGAACTCTCCCGAATACACATCATGAGGGTAATGAAGAACACCTCCCCAATGTTCACATCTTTCATCCCTGATGATTGTGTATGAAGCTCAAGAACCCAAAGTACACCAATATCCAAGAACTCCCCGCCAATACACATCATGAGGGGAATGAAAACACCTCCCTATGTTCACATTTTTCTTCCCCGATGATCGCGGTATGAAGCTCAAGAACCCGGTACACACATTCCCAAAGAGAGAATAACCATAACACCTCCCCATGTTGTACATTTATCTCCCCCCTAATATGTCATACTTGTGTACCTCTTTTATCCCCATAAACTAACTCTTCCATCTCTTCCCCCACATAGTTGGAATAATAACACTAAAAGCCTTGATGAGTAAAACTTGAGTTTCTCTCATGTCATGACATTTGTCCTCCCGGGATATCTTCAATCACTTAGAAGTATTAAGTTCATCAAGTTTACTCGCTAGATGCATGTTCCTCCCCTTTGTGGTTTTGACACTTCGTAATCAAAGAATCATATTATAAGCCTAAATACTTGAAATCTTTTGAGAAGAGCACTATTAGCACAAATATATCTGTGAGAATCTCAATAAGTAAGTGAGCAAGTCTAGTTGGGGATTAAATCGACATTTCACTCTCCCCCAATTAGTGCTCTCCCCTAAACCGACAATATGTTTGATAAATGCCCGTATTAAGAAGAAGTCTTTGATAATCAAATGCAACTCGCTTTTAGTCTTCTAACATATAGCGTAAAATGTAGAACCGACCAGACTCGAAATTCTTCAAGATTGTCCAATTGGGAATAGAAAGTTAACATCTTCATCTCACCAAATGCGTTCCAATTACCTTATATGTAGCAAATCTCCTTAACTAAAATCCCTCCCAATCAAACAAGAACATAAAGATGTTCATCAAAGAATCAACCCAAAGAAGCTAGAAGCACTTTGTCATTAATCATATGAGCCCGTGAAGATGTCAACCAGCTTACCATAGAAGAAACCCCATGTGAAGATGACCCGATAAGAAGAAGCTCGGTTCTTACATGAGTTAGGAGCCGTATGACCATATATTCTCAGAAATAACTCAACATGTAGAATTATCATACTTCTTCTCCCTCTCAAGAATTGCATACGTTGATGCCATTCTTGATTAAGCAAGTGAATATCTTCAACAATGTAGTCTATTCACACTCCTCCCCCGCAAAATTAGCATGATGTCGCCATCGCCATTATAGTTGAGCGTGGAATAAGAAAACAATCAACGAGTCTCGGTTCACTTGATGACCGGAGCATGGAAAAGCATGAAGCATGTTGATGAGAATGGTCATAATAAGAAGATTTCTCTTCTTTCAAGATAAGCGCACCTAAGCGCATACATTTCTTTTCTTTAGAGAAAGAGGCTTGAACTGTTGTGTTCAAACGTCATAAGAAGATTTCTTCTTCTAAGATAAAGCGCGACCGACACGTATTACTTTTCTTTTCTTTAAGAATGAGGCATGAACTATTGTGTTCATACGTCATAATCTCTCTCTTTTCAAACTCTCTTGGCAAAACTTGTAATCACCCCATTATCATTAAGTAGGCTCTTTGTTGTGACAGCTGATGGAATAAACCTAATATGATGAATTTGACCCTGAAGTAAACTAACCCGAACTCGTGACTTAAACTTGCACATATGTAACAAAGAGCAGTGCCGAGACTTCATCGTCTATTGACTCTCTAAGTACTTTATACTCTTCAACCAACCAACCATCAAGTATAAGACGTACATCACCTCTTGAAAATCCACAATTGAATGTGACACTGAGCACTACAATGTAACTCCTTAAAGTGATAGTTATTTTGTGATGGTAAGAGCCCAATTCCCCCAAGTGGTCAAAGAAAAGGTAAAAGTCACCCAACAATAACTAGATTTCCAAGTCTTCGTGTTTGATAATAAGCTCAAACAAGGATCTCGAAGAATCTTCATCCAACCATCCCTGATACCTTCAGATACTAAGTACACTTGCCCGTGATATTTCACTTCAACCTCAAATAAATAATATTGAATTAACGGCGTTGTCACATCTTCTGGTTAAAAGTTCAACTCTAGCCTCCTTTACTTTTAAGTGAACTCGATAATGGTTTTATCCCGACCATGGTTAAAAGCACATAACCCTGTAAAACCATGTAATAACCAAACCGCCATGAAGAATATCCAAGCACACATCCAATTCATGAAGTACACCCTTTTATCCCTTCTTCAAGTAGAAACAGAGCACCAAAGATCGATAAGACCTCGAAATACACTTTCCTTTCACCGTGATGGTTCCATCATCACGGATTTTACAATTCTATGGTTTAAACCGAGAAATAGTTTCTTTTCAGGGATTTTACAAAACCATGAATAAACCGTAAGATAGATCCAGAAATGCACTTTACTATTACCAGGATGTTTCCATTGTCACGGGATTTTACAATCTATGATTCAAACCAGAAATAGATTCTTTTCAAGGATTTTACAAAATCAAGACAAAACCGTAAACAATGTCAGCTTGAATGTGTAATGTCAATTTTGGTTGAGGTGACTTTCTGTTTTAGGGGAACATGCAGCGGTTTCTCAGCGGTTCATTCTCCATCTTCAACAATATCATCAACCATCCAATAAACACTCTGGTAAACACATCATTCACACATTATGTTGGCTATTGCAGTGACAACATGGTGAAGTAAACCCGATATACCAAACTTGAACATGACGTAAAGTTCCCCAGATTTGTTACTTAAGCTTGCACTAATCATTGTCAATAAGAAACGGTGTACCCAATGTACAAAACCTCTTGACGTAAAACCTCTTGATGTATCCTCAACTGCGTGAGACACCGAAGTGATAGTTACGTTGTGGGTTAAGCGAGAAAGAATCACAAAAGTAACTAAATAGCCAAGTCTTTATCACATTCTTTAAACGCCCAAACAAGTCATCTTCGTGGAAGGGTAGAAAGAAAGAAGACGAAATAAGTAAACGTGCCCGGAAAACCATACTTCAAATCCAAATAAGAAATACCGTCCAAACAATCTGTCGTCAACTTTGTTCAACCATCAATTCAAGCCGTGACCTGTAATTTCCGAGAAACATGTATAAACCAAAGTAATCACATATCACAACGAATTTCATCATCACCCGAAATCTCATCATCAACTCTCATAAGCATAACAAGTCTCATTATCCAAACTCGTCAAATCGCAAGACTCATTGTCAATCCGCATTAGTCCAGTCCAATCATCCGATCCATAAACAAATTTGACTCAATAACAAATCATTAGACCCGGTCCACATAATTACCCAATACCATGCTTAAGAGACCTACCATTCAACAAAAAAAAAAACATTTATCTCATACATTTTTCCTCCATGGGTTTCGTCACATCATTAAACGTTTTTAAGGCAAATGTTAAGAGGCCCAAGTGAAGTGTTCGGTCCACTAATGAATGTTAATATCCCAACCCATTACCATATAGGATCCAATACCATGTTGCCCTAAATATCCCACGATAAAACACACACAATATACCTAATATCACCAACTAAACCCTAAAGTCTCTCCCCAAATTAAATCAGCTTCCTCCTCTCCAACATTAGCTCTTCCATACTCACAGATCCATTGATCAAATCGGATAAGAACAAACCCCTAATAATTTACATATCAAATCTCAAACACAAATAACACCATTAAATCCATTCTAAACGCATCCCCATTATCATATCATTATCAAAAGCGAATCCCAAAAACCCATCCAAACGTTTTTCAGAATACATTCACCGAACAAACAAGGCTAATATCACAACAAATATTCGTTGGACCTGACCTTGCCACAGGGTTGGCTCGAGGGTGTTATGTGACGGCCACAGGGATGGTTCTAGTCTCGGTTACAAGGACCAACATAACGGGTAGGTATTTCTTTTTGTGTTTAACAGAAAGGAAAGAGCGATTAAGACCTAAGTCTTGGTCATTCTTTCGGTTTAATCGGACAGAAAAGAGGCTTGTCATGAAAATGATGTATTTTATTTTTGTGTAAAAGATCCGTGATGATTGATGTTCAAACAAAAATCTTTTAAAGATTTGAAAAAAAGGTTGAACTTTCTGAGATCCTTAGTATTTGATTATGTTCTTTGAGTCTTGAAAATGAATGAGAGTTGGGGAGTGATTGTGAGGGTCCTTTGGTGAGTCTAGATGTAGGTATAGATATTTGTTTTGGTTGGATATGATGCTTCAGCTGCGAGTCCATTTGTTTTCTTAATCTTGAAACTGAAGTCGTGATATGTTTTGCTCGGATATGATATTTTTGTTTTAACGATGAGTCTTTTTGTTTTGGTTTAAGGTATGTGGTCAAGAGTCTTGTTACAGTTAATGCATAAGTGCTATCTTCTTCTTCATCTTTTTTCTGTCAAGTCGCTAAGTCAGGAGTCTTGAGTCTAGTCGCTACATCACTTTGATAAGTTAAAACACACAAGTCGCTAGATATAAACAAGTCGCTACTCTTAAAGAAGAGCGCAAGTCGCTACATTTTGAAAGCACAAATCGCTATATTTTTTCAAAACAAGTCGCTACTGTTTTAACACCACAAATCGCTAGACCGTGATACATAGAATGGACTAATTTGTCAAGACAAGTCGCCATTGTTTTCAGTTATCAACTCGCTTTAAAAAAAACAAGTGCACAACTCGCTTCTTTAAGCCCAACTCGCTTTTGACTCAATAGTCAAAAAGCATTATATGCACAACTCGCTAACATGAACAACAGCAAGATTTGACTATTTTAATTTTTTCCGGCGATGTATCCGACCATGTTATCAACCATATCTTCATATAAGACCAGAAAAACTGCATTCAAAATGAAACTTAGACCCGTTGACTTCACGAGAATGACCACAAAATATGCACGGTTTGGTAATAAAAGATGTTAAAAGAAAGAATAAACCTATTTGGACCAATAAAATGACCAAGACAAACATGTAACTATTTGACATCTTTGACCAAAAGAAGAAGGATACAAAAACTGTTAAGAACTGTTACCACGAATACTAATGAACACAAAATTTAAGATCCGAACCACAAGGGTAGAAACAGTTTCAAAACATGATAAGAAAACCACACAAACAACACAACACAAGAACCTTGGCTCCGGTACCATTTGTAGGATCGTAATATTTATTGTGTTTGATGATTCGGGTGGCCTTGGATGATAGAAATACATGTATGCCATGTTTAGAGAGAGAAAGTAGAGAGATGGGTGTTTTTGGTAGAGACTTGGTTTACAAAATATGAAAGGTTAGATTAGAAGCACCACCCCTTCCATGGATGGAAGGGGTATTAATAGTTACAATGAATACGTCCTCCTATCGGACTGTGGATCAGGCATACAGTGGGTAAAGACCCGTCCTTCCTCCACGGTGTTACACTAAACTAAACTACGCTACAAACTAACTAATTAACTACTGAATAACATAAATAATGTCACGTCTACGAGCTAACATATGCTAGACCATAATTGGGGTGACCGACACTTTAACATGGATTTGCCTTATAGAATTTCACATTCCTCCAAAAAGATGGGATCCAACCTTTATTCGTGAACTGCATTAGTCGATCTGATCTCTCTACATGATCAATGCTAGTTCACTTTTGGTTCCTTTCTTGGTCGATTTATATCCTGATAGGTTCGACCAAAGTTTCAAGGATCTTGATGGAAGGATTGTACTACGTGCCATTCCAATGACCTTGATCCTAAAGTACTTGGGTCGCTTTTCCATGCTCAGAGCATAGGCAACTATGTTGGCCTTGTCTAAGTGATAACGGGTATCCTAACCGTATTTATCGAGCATTTAGATTTTATCGAATGTACATTGAGAACGGGAGGTAGTGTGTACACTATACACTTTGCGTTACCAAGACAGGATTCCTAATTCTCATATGCGGATACATTAGATTCAAATCTCAGAATGTGTGTCGTGTGGTGTTTGTTGGGATATGAAAGTGCTGAAGATTGAAAAAGTACTGACGAAGTCAAAGTATCTAAGAGTCAGTACCGCTAGTAAAAAGTCAAAAGTACTCTTTGTCAGCATCAAGTAAAATCCAAAGAACTGCTATATTCGTTTATGGAAAGCTTTGTTTATTCTAGAATATTCTTTGTTTAGATTACTTATCGTACAAGGATACAAATTGTAAACCGACTAGGGTTATCCTTAAGCCTATAAAAGGACCCCTAGATTGGCATTAGACACATAATACGAGTTTTATATATGTTTTAAGAATCCTAAAGTACGATTATTATTAGAGTTTTAGAGTTGTTAGAGAATCAGATAACAAGCAGATTGAGTTAAATAAAATTATTGAAAGTTAAAGTTAATTATTCTTAGCTGTTAAGTAAATTCCGTGATACTTAATAGAGTTTGCTCAGTGTTTCATTGTTAATAACTTAGGATCTATCCGAGGTTATTAAACCCTTAACAAGCTATTTAAGTTAGTTTGGTTAGAGTACATCGATCCAACAAGTGGTATCAGAGCTTGTGTGGAAACTCTAACGAAGAAGAAAACCTTAAACCCTAGTTAACAACAAAACCTAAAGATATCGACTGAAACTGTTCCACCACCATCCATCACCTCACTAAGAATACCAATCATTAAGAAGGGAGAATACGACCTATGGAGCATGAAGATGAGAGTAAGATATTGCAATTACAGCACTATGCAACGTGGAATGTGATTGTCAATGGTAATGAAGTTTGGAAGAACTCAGACATTCCGGACAACCTAAAGCACCTAAACCTATCTTGACAAATTTCCTACAATAAGGAATCAAGAGAAGGCTCAACATACCTTGTCTCGCCATTCCCGATGGTCATCTACTCAAGTTCCATGATGCTAAAGATGCAAAGCAACTCTGGGTTGCCCTCAAAACAAGATTTGGAGGTAATGATGCTTCCAAGAAGATACACGTGAATTGTTGAAGCAAAGGTTTGAAACTTTCATTGTTGGAGAAAGAGAAAGCCTCGATGTCGCCTATGACAGATTCCAAAATCTTTTCAAAGATGTTGGAGCAGCATACAAAGCAGAGGTCTCATTTGAAGATGCTAATTTAAAATTCTTAAGGAGTCTGCCATCTACATGGCATGTGATTACTACTATGATCAAAAGACAACCTGGATTGGACACTATGGACTTTGATGATCTCTACAACCATCTGAAGGTGTATGAGCATGAGATGAATGGTCAAACTAGCTCAAAGTCTCACAAGATACTTTGTGTCATCTCGAAAAGAGGGCAGTACTTCCACTAAAAGTACCGCTTCTCCAAAGTAATTGTTGCTCAAAGTATTGTTGCCTACACTACCCCACCTTTGCTCAAGAACCCACACCAACAAACACCATCCACTCGATGAAGTCGTGTGCTTTTTCTTTGCACAAAGAAGCTACCCTACTGTTACTTATGAAGAAGATCTCTCACAGACAAGAGGATGCTCTTGAAGAAATTCATATCAGGTGGCAAGTTGCTATGATCACTGCAAGGATCAAGAAGTTTATGAAGAAGACAGGAAGAGGCATTGACTTCAAACCAAAACATGGAATCACTTTTGACAAATCCAAGATTGAATGCTTCAATTGTCAAAAGATCGACATTTTGCAGGGAATGCAGTTTGCTAAATATCAAGCAACAGATGACCGAGAAACCAAAACTAGAGTTTAAAGAAATTCCTATTACTGAAACAAAAGCTTTGGTTGCTCAAGAGAATCTATCGAGGTTGACCGAGGCCGAGTTTGATGATGAACCAAGAACCTCATCAGTATGGTAGGTGGAGGATTTCCTGGAAGAGTTTGATGAAGCACAAATTTTGATGAGGAACCTGGACATGCTGCTATGGAGTCTAAAGATGGTTATGGAAGCTTTGATTGGAGCATGGAGTGTGAAGATGATCCTGTTCTACTTGCTATGGTAGCCACTTCACCAAGTTCACCCCTATCTCTGAGGTATGTTCAAAGTGTCATAACTTTTATCAAAAAGTGCTAAATGATTATGTGACTGAAAGAGATAATTATCAAAGGGCTAGGTCTGAGGTATTAGGTTACCAAATTACTTTAGAGTCTATGGAAGCCAAAATTATAACACATGAAAATAATGAAATGGCTTGGACAGAAAAGTATGAACAACAGGATTATCAGTTGAAATTAAGTGAATGGAAGTTAAACTACAAGATTTAAATTGAGAAACTAACTAAGAGAGAGATGAATTGATAGAAAAGTTTGTCGCTTGGGGACAATCGTGTCTTTCTCATGTCACTTATGTTGAAAAACAGAGAAGAGCTTACATTAAAACTGGCCTAGGTTTTGATATGGCCACTAGTGATGATGAACTCATTAATTATGTAGACACATCTAGTAATGAGGAATCAATTAGTGACACACCTCCTGAGTATAAGAAAGACAAAGGTTATCATGTTGTCCCTCATCCCACTGGTAGTCATCAACCTCTTAGGCCCCGATGTTTCTTATTTTGGAGTAGACACTAGAGTTTAGGAAAAAGCTTAAAGGTCAATCTAGGTCCGAAACCTCAAAAGAAACTGTTGAGACACCTAAGGTAGATGATGATAAAAGCAAGCAAGATTCACCTCAAAGTAATCGCTACACCTTCAGCCAGTACTTTAAGAAAACCTTTTCACAATAATGCTAAACCTTTTTGGGATAATTTTGGTCAAAACAGTTTTAATCACTCACCTAGAAGACAAGATAGGTTTGGTCATACACATAGAAGAAGAAATTTTGGGATTACAGATCAAAACTATGTTTTGTTTGTTTTAGTCCTAATCATTTGATTAAGGACTTTGGACTTACACTTAGAGTACCTAAGTAAATTCCCAAAGAACAGAACTGCCAACCAAAAACCAAGGGAGACTAGACCAACTTGGAATCATTCACATAGGGTTAACCATAGAAACTTCTCACCAGACTATAGGTACCCTCACGAGAGAAGACCTTTTTCAAAATCTCCAAGACCTTCAAATACTTTCCAAGGTAATCGTTAGCCAAGAACAAGATTCTCAAAGTAACGCTGCCACCAAACACCTTGGAATAGAAACCCGAGGAGATATAATTACTATCAATCTAGAAGGCGTTTCAACTCCAAGAAAGTAGCTAGATCTAGAGACTCTACACTAGAAGTTAAAACCAAATGGGTTAAGAAGGAAAGTACTGATGGGGAACAAACAAGATTTCAAGTAAGTGAAAAGTGAAACGAGAGGTTTTGATAAAGATGATTTTGTTGAAAAAGAAAAGGAGATTTTTGTTGAAAAGAAAGTTTTGCTGAAAATCCACCACAAGTTTTGAAACAAAAGATAATGCTTGATTCTGCTTACAAAAAATGTGAAGATTACATACTCAAGGAATTTGAGTATGTTACTCCACAAGGGGAACACAAGTCAAAAATGGCTTGGGTTCCTAAAAGACACTAACCTTTTTATCTTTTGTGCGTGGCAACCCGTAAGAGGAGCTTAAAGATCATCTTATTGTGGATAGTGATTGCTCGGAAGCATGATGACAGAGACAAGGAGATTCCGTCAGATTTTAGGCCATATTGTGGAGGAAGAGTTGCATTTGGGAATGATGATAGTGGAGGAAGAATTAGTGGAAAGGAACCATCAAGACAGGGAGCATAGATTTTGAGAATGTTAGATATGTGAAGGAGCTCAAGTTCAACCTTTTGTCGTCTCTCAAATCTCGTGACAAAAGCACCAATGTTATTCACCGACACAGAATATCTCATACTTTCACCTGAATTCAAGCTTAATGATGATAACTTGGTGATACTGAAAGTGCCAAGAACCAATGATGTGTATAGTTTGGATATGAAGAGTCTTCACTCTTCTGATAGAGCTACATGTTTAGTAGCAAAGGCTACACTTGAAGAAGCACATCAATGGCATAGAAGATTGGGCCATGTGAATTTCAAGAATATCAACAAATTGGTCAAAGGAAATTTAGTTAGAGGTTTACCTTCAAAGACTTACAAGAATAATCACTCCTGTTTGGCGTGCAAGAAGGGTAAACAACACAAAGCTTCATGCAAGAAGCTTGAGGAAAGAACTGTTAGAGAACCTTTGGAGCTACTACACATGGATCTACTTGGTCCTCAAGCTGTTACAAGTCCAACAAGAAAAGTACCGCTTAGTTCAAGAGATTCGGTGGGTATTTTTCTTGGGATTTAAAGATGTACTTTTGATGCTATTCATGATCTTATAATAGCCCTTGAAAACCAATTAAGACTCAAAGTTAGAGGTATTAGATGTGATAATGGGACTGAATTCAAGAACAAACTTATGGATGAATTTTGTGCCAACAAAGGGATCAAGAGGGAGTTCAGCATTGCAAGAACACCACAATGGCAGAATGGTGTTTGAGAAAAAGAATAAACTTTGATTGAAGCAGCTAGAACAATGCTTGCAGATTACAATTACCTATTCAATTTTCAATGGCTGTAGTACCGCCTTATGTGCTAATGAGTATCACCACCAAACCACAAATGAAGACACCTTATGAGTTTCTGATGGGAAACAAACCCAACATTCGATTTATGAAGCCTTTTGGATGCCCACTAACTATTCTCAACACAATTGATAACTTGGGCAAATTTGATGGCAAATCAGAAGAAGGTTACTTATTGGGGTATTGCACCAACAGCAAGGGATTTAGAGTGTACAATAGAGTCACCAAGAAGGTTCAAGATTGTCTTCATGTTGAATTTTTAGAAGATCAAGAAAATTAGAAGGGTAAAGGTCCTGATTGGATGTTTGATCTTGAAGTTCTTACTCCTTCTATGAACTATTTACCTATTAGAGAAGAAAATCAACATGTACACAATGAAGAAGAGTTACAGTATGTTGTTCATGGAGTCCATATTAGGCCTGATGTTGTTCATGATGAAGAACCTAAAACTGTTGAGAAGGAGAAAAGTACTGATGAGCCAAAATCCTCATTGTCTACTGAGGATCAAGCTATTCAAGATGAACTTAATCAGATGTTTTTTCAAGATGTTATAGCACATTCTTATGATGATGATCAAAGAAGAGCTTATGAGGAAGCAAAGAAAAGAACAAGATCTGCATAGTTCCCCACAAGATTTTGGGTGACAAGACTTTCGATCAAAGTACTGCTGCCACTAATGCAAAGACTTTGGATGATTTGGATGATCCTACCATGCCCGGCTTAGAAGATAATCGATGATGAGTTTGAAGATGAAGGTATTTTCTCAGATTCCAATGAAGATGCCGATTTCACTAATTTGGGTGATAATTATGGAGTTCCACAGACTCCTATCTTAAGAATTCATAAGAATCATCCTACTAATCAAATCATTGGTCCTTCTACTTTTGGAGTGATGACAAGACACAAAGCTAAGAGTTTTCCTAAACCTCATAATGCTTTACTTAGCTTTGTCTATAAACGAATCGGCTAAATCATAAGGACCATCAAACATGCATGTTTACTTGCTTTATCTCTCAAGAAGAACCCAAGAATATTGCTCAAGCATTGACTAAAGAGAGTTGGGTTGAAGTTATGCAAGAAGAACTTCTTCAATTCAGGCTTCAAGAAGTTTGGGTATTATGTGATCTTCCTGATGGAAAGAAGGTCATTGGTACAAGATGGGTGTTCAGAGTCAAGAGAGATGAAAGAAGGAATGTTATCAAGAATAAAGCAAGGTTAGTTGAACAAGGCTACAGACAAGAAGAAGGAGTTGATTATGATGAAGTATTTGCTCTTGTAGCAAGGATTGAAGCCATTCGAATCTTCCTTGCTTTTGCATCATATATGGGATTTCAGGTTTATCAAATGGATGTCAAGAGTGCCTTTTTATATGGCAAGATTATAGAGGAGGTCTATGTCAAACAACCTCCTAGTTTTAAAGATCCTACACATCCAAACAAAGTCTACAAAGTTGTTAAGGCTCTTTATGGCTTACATCAAGCACCTAGAGCTTGGTATGAAAGGCTCTCTACTTTCTTATTGCAACATGGTTACAGGAGAGGAGCTATAGACACGACTTTGTTTATCAAGAGAGACAAGAAGGATATCATGTTGGTGCAAGTATATGTTGATTATATCATATTTGGAGCTACAAAACAATCTATGGTCAAGGAGTTTGAGAAGCTGATGCAGAATGAATTTCAAATGAGTTCAATGGGTGAGTTAACATTCTTTTTGGGACATCAAGTTAAGCAGTCAAAGGAGGGAATTTTCATAAGTCAAGACAAGTATGTATCTGACATACTTAAGAAGTTCAATTTTGATGCTATGAAGCCTATTACTACCCCTATTAAATCTATCAACTCACTAGGAAAGGATGAAGATGGACAAACCGGTTGAAGTCAAGTTGTACGATCAATGATTGGTCTGCCTTTATGTATCTTATCTTGTCTAGGCCCGATATCATGTTTGTGTGTTTATGTGCAAGATATCAAGTCTCGCCTAAGGTCTCTATATATGAATGCAAAGTGAAGAGAATTTTTAGTTATTTTAAACAACAACCTAAGTTGGGGTTGTGGTATCCAAAGGATTCACCTTTTCACTTGGAAGCTTTTTCAGATAGTGATTATGCAAGTGATAACTATGACAAGATCAACCACGATGTCAATATCTTGGAAGAAGATTAGTTTCATGGCGTTGTAAGAAGCAAACAATTGCGCAACATCATCAAGTGAAGTGAATATGGTCACGAAGTTGTTGTGGACAAGTTTTGTGGATGCAAAATCAACTCTTTGATTATGGGTTCAACTTCAAGAATACTCCTATCAATATTGATAATGAGAGTATCATTTGCATTGTGAAGAATCCAGTTTATCATTCCAAGACCAAGCACATTCTGATTAGGCACCACTTCATCAGAGATTGTTATGAGCATAGGCTCATTAATGTTGTCAAGGTGCATACAGATGATAATGTAGCCGATTTACTCACCAAAGGATTTGATGTTTCCAGATTTAATCACTTGGTGGTGAGTATTGGCATGATTAATTATTAAGCTACATTTAAGGGGAGGACTGATTAGTTAGTTAGACAGTCCTATTGATATGTGCTTAAACACACATCTTTTGTTAATCAAAACTTACCCAAATTAACCAAGAAAGAGCCGTTTATTGCTAATATTTGTGGTTTTCTTGAGTTTATGCATGTGCAGGTACGGATATAATAAAACAGACAAAAGAAAGCCAAATCTGAAGAAAACCGAGCACGAGAGAAAGAAGAATGCTAAAAGCCGAGGCTGGGAAAGGAATTTGCATGTTTGGTCTTTGAAGATTCAAAAGTTGAAATTTCAGCCCTTGGATTATTTGTAGATTGGCAAAATTAGTCCTTGAAGACATTTTCAGAATTTACAGTTTGGTCCTTGGAATTTCAGAATTAACCATATTAGTCCTTGAATAAACACATGGGTTACAAATTAAATCCTAAGTCCAAGTCCAAAACACAAACCCACTCCAAATATAAACATACCCGGTCCACCCATTCCCTTTACCCGAATATCCTACCCTCAAGTACCCGTCAAACGGTCAACAAATAACCAAAATAACATTAAAACCCGTTGGCTTCAATTTCCCAAACCCGTAAATACCCATGAACCCTAAAATCCCAAATTCACCCCGCTATATTGGAACAATTAACTAAATGGAGGGTATAATCGTACATTACCAACACTGACATGTGCTCATGCCGTCAATCGACCGTGTGACATTCCCTCAAATACTCTCACCTGATTGGTTGAAGTATCGTGGCACTTGATCCAATGGTTAAGATGGATTGAAGATTGATGGGAAATAATCCAAGGGACACAAACGCATCAAAAAGAAGCATGTAATTGAAGTTCTCGATCCTTCCAAGTGTCTCACCTATATATAGATGCCCTTATTCACTAGTTGGATATCTTTTTCATCTTTCATTTTCAAGAGCATAGTATTAGTTTTAATTTCGCTCTAATGTTTTAAGTAGTTTATAAGCTTCGTAATCTCTCTGTAATCATAATTTTCAAGTTAATGAAATTCCGTTTATGCTCAAATCATTGTTTAGCTTTTAAATGTTACTTAAATTTGCTTATTAGAGTCGTCTGATTCATTTTACCTTTTTTCATGGAAATCTCAGTTTGTTTCTAATCTTAATCAAAAAATATAAAAATCAAAAAATAGTTGAAAAATAAAAATACTTTTAATCAATCTCTAAGCTTGTAAAAGCTTCAACCATCGTTTCATTAGGTTCATTTTAGCTTATTATAGCTTATAGTGAGCTTGCCTTTGTTTCATACTCAAAATTCATTCAAATCTCTTATTCATTCAACAAAAGTCAACTGGAAGCTTAATATGGTTTTGGTGATAGAGTTGGGTTAATGCAGAGCTTGGAATGGGTTAAAATAGATTAGATTAGTGTAGATTGGTATTGTTTTGCTACATAATAGTGGACATCTTGTGAGTTCAAACTCTCTTCCCATTTCAATCGTTGAATCAGATATTTGT
Source organism: Chrysanthemum makinoi (assembly GCA_910596185.1). Classification (NCBI taxonomy): domain Eukaryota; kingdom Viridiplantae; phylum Streptophyta; class Magnoliopsida; order Asterales; family Asteraceae; genus Chrysanthemum; species Chrysanthemum makinoi. Next base: position 74,617,738 of record OU343216.1, on the reverse strand, counting down.
TACAAGTTGATATTAGCTTGTGATACTTGCTTGATTTTGATGTTATTGGACTTATAGAATAGTGTTTAATCTTTGTTTAGAATTGGGTGTTCAAACTTTCATTAAATCTCTAGTGAAATTGCAAAACGTTAGATAAAAGTAGTGTTTGGATTTCTTATCATTGAATGAGCTAGAGGTTAGAAGTGTTTAAGTTGAATTGCGTGAGTTCCTAGTAGGTATTTTAGAGTCTTTAGGTTTATAATTTTGCATCTTAGAATAGAGATAGTCAAAATTCACTAGAAAGCTTTTAATTTTCATTTCAGTTTGAGTTTCAAGGATCAAAAGCTTGTTTTATGATTAGATAATGTTAGAATAACTTGATTGAACTTTGTTTTAGCTTAAAACATAAAAATTAGTTCATAAATTGGATTCAAATCTCATTAAAAGTCAAAGACTCACCTCCAACAAAACAAAGTGAGAAACTCGCTTTTACAAAACTTTGTGGAATTTTAAATGATTCATTTCTGATCCAATTTAGTTGAAATTTTGGGATATAAATCTTCAGTTGGTCAAGTTTTGAAAAGTCATTTTTGTGGAATTTTCTATAAGCAGTTAATAAGCTCACGAATAGTTCTGATTGTGCCTGATCACACTCATCATACATCGAGTGTGATCGGATCCATCTTGCATCTTGCTAAGGTCTCATATTAGCTTATTAGGATCTGAATTTTGGTACAAGTGATCTTTGCTTGGTGGTCTTGAGGATCTAAAATTTGGTTTTCAGTTTAGCTTATTGGATGTATGTACTGTACATTAAAGTTGATAGGTTGAAGCCGCTTTGCATAGGATTAGATTATTATTGTTAATACTTATATTATATTAATTTTGATGAATATTTGTTATTTTCATTACCTCCTCGCCCCAAAATTATAAACCCTTATTTGACTTTTTTCGTCTTTCCTTTTCAACTTTGACTTTTAAATATTTTTATTTGTATTATACAATAATTGATAAAATTATACCAATGAAAAATACATTTAAAAATCCAATCAATTCATATATATATATATTAAGGTCAAGTATTATATAACACAAACAAAAATACTCAAGGTCAAAGTTGTAATGAAAAGACCAAAAAAGTAAAAAGGGGACTATAAATTTGGGACGGAGGGAGTATTTTTCTTGATTTAAATCTCTTTTTAGGACTTTTTAAATAGCATTTAATTCAATTAATTCAGAAAAGGTTCCAAAAAATAATTTTTCAATTTTCCTAGATTAAGAAAATTATAAAAACCAAAAAAATAATTTTTCCAGATTTTTCCTAGTTTAATTTGTAATTTTTAACATTTAAATTAGTTTAAATTAGTTTTAATTCAAATAAATTCCAGAAAAATCCTAAAAATTAGTTTTAATTCTTAGATAATTTTCTAATATCATTTTTAGTTAGAAAATAATTTTAGATCATTTTAGGACCTAGATTGACATAGTTGCACTTTATTTACGCTTTTTAATACGCTTTAGTTTAATTCACGTATTTAGGATTCCCCGTAGTGTAATTTCCCTTAATTGTTTTCCATTCCCCGTAGTTTTAATATAATCAAAAATCCAAAACATCGAGCATTTTAATAACGAACCATAACGCATATTGCCCATTCACACCTCGCTGGGAAACGACTCGATTTCCCTAACTGTATCACTATCACCACGGGTTTTGATTCATTATCTTTTTTCCTAAAGGGATTTTAAATCATTACTTGTGGTTATTTTTGATATCGTTATTGTGGTTTTATCCATACACACACACCCCTAAGCCTACATACTAATCAAATTTTACGCCGCCGGGAGGTTGTGTCGCTGACTATCTTTAAAGGTTTGACGATTAGTGACTCGAGATCCTTCCTTTGTGAAGTTACTATTTTTTTTATAAAAATAAAAAAAAGTAAAAAATATTTTCCTTTTTCTTTTATATATATATCATTAAAAATACAAAAAGATTTTTCTCTTTTGTTTTTGAGCTAAAATAGAATACATCAATTATATAACATTCTCAACGGAGGTGTTATCATTAGTAAGTTCTCGAACCAAAGATCAAAAACTTGCCTTTGTGTCGCTTGTGAATCAATTTATTTCTATTGGATAAACAAACTGTGTGGTGGGTATAAGGACGGCCACATTAAATTGCTTAATCAAAAGAGGCGGGTTTTTAATAAGCTTCTCGCAACACCTAAAAGCTTCTCCTGCCACAGCGCGCTTGTCTTATAGAAGTGATTTATTCACTTGGGATTATTGGTTAAGTTCACTGTGTTTTCAATACCGCTCGTTTTAATTGCCTTGGTTTTTGAAAGTGCATGCCGATTCGCTTGTGAAGTGAGTGTGAGAAAACACAAATATCAACAATATCATTAATCAGAAATTCGACAAATCAACCTTTAGGAAAAGGGTTGACGCCAAATCTCACGGGTGTGATAAAGTGATACTGAAAGTGATTTCCCGGTCGTGTCCCAACGAGGTGTGAAATTGATCTGTCGCTGAGTTTCGTGATTAGGACTTGAATCGGGTTAACGATTGGATTTGGATAACGAATTCTACAAAATAAAGAACGAGGATGAAAACAAGCATGAAAAAACAATATAAACTCTAAATAAACTACAACTAAGCTTAAGAAATGATAAAACGAAGCTACATTACATCCTAGGGTAATAACATGCAAAAAACGCTAAAACGAAATACGGCCTGAGCTAATCCCGGACCCGAAAGTGAAAATGATGCAAATAAAGCCTACTTGGATAAACCAATTTTCCTAACGCCCTACATGACTAAAAATAATTTTAGGAAAAGCGAATATTTTTTGAGTTTTATTTTATTTATTCACAATTAAAAAGCGATTTTACACTAATTTATTATAAAAATTACTTACATAAACGTTTTAAGAAAAATGTGAAAAAATCACATAAACTACTTTAGATGATACTGATTCTAAGAAAAATGAAAAACGTGGTGGTTGCCTTGTAAAATAAGCTCCAAATAAGCTAAAAAGAGCCCAATGGACAAACTATCAACGCCATTATGTATTTGATTTTGCAAACTATAACAAGAAAGACCCAAAGGCGCTTATGGTTCAGGTACAAAACTATCACTCTCAATGGGTGGGAGGTCTCAGGTTCGAGCCTGCCTCCCCTCTTTTGCTATTTATTTTTTTATTTTGAAATTTTCTTTTGGAAACTTGTTTATAAGACCAACATAAGCACTTTTTGTAAAAACTTAACTTTTCAAAAATCTTTCAATAAGCTATTCGAACAGCTGTATGACCACAGCTTTGGATCGAAAGATCAAATATCCTTTTTAAACTAGAGATCACAATGACTGATCAACAAACACCATTCTACTAAACTAAATAAGCTCCAAGTTCACTAAATAAGCACATAAGAATTGAATAAGCTAAAACAGACTCACCACAAGCTAAATACTAAGCTTACACTAAGCAAACAAGGGGGAAAGCAATTGGCACAAAAACTACACTAAGAAGGAATCCTAGACTAAAATTAAGGGAAATAAGCTAAAATGGGTAAAAAGCTTAACTAAGCTAACACCTAAACTAACTAAACTATCAATACCTAAATGCAAACTTAACGAAGCTAACTAATCCTCAATAAGCTGTCTAAAACAACAAGTAAGTTCATAAATCCAAGTATAGCTCTTGATTCCTTTGTTGCTATATCAGGCTGACCTCTGGGGTTTTGAGCTTAAATTAAGCTAGTATTCCTAAAACTAATCTACTGAAAGCAGTAAGAACCTAAAGTTTACACTATAAGCTGCTAGTGTACCAAAAATTAGACCCTAATGACTAGTGGATAAGCAGATAAAAAGCTAGGAAAAGGGGTACTTAGACAAAATGCAAGCTGATGAATCGGGAGGCCAAGAGCAGATTTTTAGACTAGAAAATAAGCTAGTAAACCTATAAGCAAACCCTTAAAGCGACAATGATTAAGTACACGAACATGGGAGCTTGTAAAACCAAATTTTGGAAATTTTGAGCTTTTTGAGCTTATTATAGAGCTTGTAAGGAGGCTGCACAAGGCATTGCGGTGGCCCCTCTGTAGTGCAGAAATGGGTGTTTTAGCGAGGCAAAAATGAGCTACAAAACAACACTAAGTCCTATCTAAAACAGAAAAGCATGAACACCATGCATCTAACTACTGATTGCCAACAAATTCTAACCATAATTCTAACCTAAAACCACCTAAATCTAAACAAAGAAAAAAAAGGAAAATGAAACAGCTGTTGAGGCTGCATAAGACAGATAGATAAAAAAAACTACCAAAGCTCTTTTGACATCTAAATTGTGACTAAAGTTTAGGCAAATCAACTTGAAACGACTTGAATCTGAATTGGGGGTCAAAGTGGGTCAAAATGTGAATTTTGACCCACACACTAAATTGTTCCAAACGGCCTTTGTAGGCGAATTTATTTAAAAAAAACTGTTAAGGCTGTAAATAAAGTGAAGCAATGTATCTTAAAAGACTTCAAGATGACTCTAAAATCACGTTGAGATTTAAACCGAATGAATTTCAAGAACCTGAACAAAAGGCAGAGCTTCATAAACTTCAAAGACTGGAATTTGAAAAGAAATTAACTTGCATTTACTGAAATAAAAATTACACTTAATTTAAATTACAAGAAAGTAAAGATGGACTAGAACATTGGAAGAATTCTAGACAAAATTTTTCCATTTTCCTAAGCCTCTATATATCTGAGACGTAAAAGAAGTCTTGTGTCCTCTCTTGTCTTCTTTCTCTTCTTGTCTTTTGTTCTTCTTTCGAGTGCAAAACCAACCAAAGACAAGCTTTTGTGCTTTCTTTCTTATCATCTCAACCATCCAATAGTTAGGTACAAGTGAGGAGAGCAATCAGAGCCGTCAAATGGATGATTTATGCTAGGATTGCCACCATGGCACATCTTGGGGAAGGGGAAAAGAAGGTTAGTGGGTTTGGGAAATGGGGGGAGGCTGGGTAATAGGATGATGGGTGAGGATGGAGTGTTTTTGGGTGAAAGAGGTGGGTAAGGAGTGGTGTGAGTATTTGGGGGAGAGGAAAAGGGGTTTTGGGAACCTGTGTTCTAGGGTTTGTGGATTGGGGAAGTGGAGAGGCTGAGGTGGGTGTTGGGTTGTGATATCAATTGACGGTGCGGATGGGGTAAAGCAATTCAGTATTGGACTTTGGGTGGGCTTAGGCAGTTTAGGATTGGACTTGGGTTTAGTATAGTTATTAGATTTAGGATTAGTGTTAAAACCCATTAGTAGTTTAGGGACCAATACTGCCAATTCAGAATTCCCAGGGACAAAACATGAAATATCTGAAATCCTATTCCAAGGGCCATTCTTGACATTATCCAATAGTACAAGGACCATATTTGCCATTATTGAAAATTGAGGGACCAAACTTGTAATTTCTCAAAACTTTTGACATTTTTCACCAAAGGATTAATTATGACAACTTATGATTTCAAAAGGACCTTTGGTGACTTTTCTTTTTGAAATCGTGCTGGGGACTATTTACGTCAATTTTGAGAGGCGGGGGACTGAAACGCCAATTATGCAAACTTAGCTCGATTTTCATCTGATTTTAAACATTTTGCATCTGAAACATATAAAACACAATTTTGAGATATTTTCAGTATTTTGATGCATTTGAAGTGTTTTAAATGTTTTCATTTCAATTTGACCTAAAATGATGAGTGAATACGCCCTCATCAAATCCCCCACACTAAAACATTGCTAGTCCCTCATAATCACTAATCATTATGTATTATGGTGGGTTTAGTAAGCCATAACCTTGCGAGCTAGCCAACTCTTCACTTTTTAGGATATGGTGAGTTGAGAACCATACAATTTTTGGGCAAATTGCAAGCCATATAAGCGGTTTGAGAATCTTTACCAAGAGCCGTTTGCTCTGGATTAGCCAATCCTTTGTCTTACGGACATGGTACTTGATAACCAAATGAAAGTGTAAAACACTTACTCCCAAAAAAAAATTTGGCCAAAAACGGGGGAATTGGTATAATTATATGATAAAATTCGTGAGAATTCCCCCCACACTAGAAATGAATATTGCCCTCAATATTCAAAGTACGGCGGTTATGCGAAACATAGAACGTAAAAGGGAAATACTACGGCCATTATTAAGAAAGTTTTTTTTTAGAAAACTTTATATACACAGCAGTGGGGGCAACTCCCCCACACTAGGGTGGTAGAAAGTAGAAAGAAGTCAGAAACATGGGTGGACACCCATGGAATGCTATTGTTTTTGTTAACCGAGTCGCTAGCTTGACTCGACCCCGAATTCATTGGTCCATGGGAAAGCAAGTGGAAGAGAAAATCTCCATCGGACTTTCATTCAAGTGGTTTGGATAAACATTGAATGTGATGAAAGTACCACTCCGATGAGATATAACCGGCTCAAGAGAAGAAATGCGGGGTCAAAGATGGTATCTTCACTCCGAGGAGTTAAATATGGATAAGAAATGGGAGGAGAAGGCAAAGTGTCAATGACATGACAGGCCGGGCAAAGATTGAGGAACATTGACGGAATGTTCGGAAATCTTATCCACCTGTAACAATGAAAATGTCCGTATCGGGCTGAGAAGAGGTTCCATCATCCGGCGGTTTAGCGGTGAGACGAGTGGATGATGGACCTAAACCATAATCGTCACTCACGAAAACACGAAGGTATCGAGTCATCGGGAGAAAGAATTGGAGTCGACCTCTTCCATAAGAGTGTCACTCGACAATTATCGAGAAGACCAATTGTAAAGAAGATTTTCCAATTCGGTAAGGTCGGCTTCAAAGTCGAAGTGAACATCATCATCTCCCGGTGGAGAATGATCAATAAGAGCGAGTTCATCGGCGAACTCCTCGAGAAGGTCTAACGTCAAAGTGGGACTGCCACTATTCTTATCTTCGGGTAAAGATGGAGATGTAACGAGGTACAAGTCACTATCCTCATTCTGAATGTCAAAGATGGGATTATCCGAAACTAGAGTGAATTCAGAATCAAAGTCAAGCAGTTAGTGAATGTCGTGAAAAAGCTTCTCCGGACACGCGAGAATATCTTCATCATCCATTTCAAAATCAGTGTCCATATCAAGATCATCGGGATCAATATCTCTCACTTCTTCCAGGCTGCGAGCTCAAAGGAATTTCCTCCACATACTCGATGTCTCCACATGATAAAGAATCATCAAACGATGTATAATCATTTTGACTCGAGAGATCACCTCAACAGTTCTTTCGAGGTGGAAGAAGTCATCATCGAGAGGTCATCACACATATCACCAGAGATAACCTCGGATTCACTTGGGGTTGGGACAAGGCTCTCAACACAAGACGGTTCCGTTCGAATAGTGCTAAGATGGTCGTCCCCCATTAAAAGGTTATCCGAAGGTTCCATGGTAGATAGGCAATATGAGGGTGGAGAGTGGACATGTGCGGTACTTTGTGGGCTTGAGATATGCACCTTGTCCTTTGTCATCTCCCAATCTTCCTCATCCTCGTCATCTAGACGGCAAGCTTCGTTAAATAGGATACGTTGTTGAGCAGCTTCGTTAAATAGGAGAAGCTTTTGACGCCGCCGCTCATCGCTAGAAATCTTTCGTTGCGAGAAGCTTGTTCCTCAGAAAGTTCCTCAAGAATTATACGAGGAAATTGATCAATGACGGGAAGTTGTGGGGGTTGGATGTGGTCAAATCCGGAAGTGTTATAACAAGGATCAGGTCCATAGTAATTTTGATTCCACGATTGACATTGATAATCATCATGAGGACCCCCACACTTAGCACAATGAGGGTATTGGGGAGAGAAGTTCTGAAACGATGAATCATTGAAATCTTGATAGTACGGTTGTGGTTCATATGAATTCTGTGGAGGGTAGTTGAAATTGTTTTGAGGATAATTGAAAGAGTTTGGGTTAGAATCATAAGCGAATGAATTCTCGGCACAAATCGAACAACATCCATCAATGAGATAGGTTCCACACCACTCGCACATACATTTGTAACAACGGAAACCTTTCGGTAACACGTCTCCACAACCGTAGCAATACTCTTGATCGAACGAAGGTATCTCGGGTACGGGAGTAGGAATCGAGGGCTCAACAACATCACAAATGGTAGGTAAAACGGTATTTCCCGAAATTGAATCTTGACGAAGTTCATTTAAGCAATTTTGAACAATGTTCATGAAATCGTCCGAAAAAGGTTTTGAAGATTCCGGAGGTGGGACAAATGGTGTGCTCTCAGAGCTAGCAATTTCCACCATTTCCGTTTTGGTCTCCGGTTCTTGCTCTTTTCTCTTAACCTTAACTGTAAATCACGAAAGATTTGGACCAAATCTAGACGGTTTAGGTTCAGAAACAATAGAACAAATCTCGGGTTGTGGCGGGTGGTCAGAAAAACTTGGAGAATCATCGAGAGAGTTTTTATCGGATAATTCGCACCAATAGCAATATTTGCTTGCACCAGCCCTTCCACACCGTTTACATAAACAATCGGGATTGAGACAATAAACTTGATCCTCTTCCATACGTCCTTTGCAATGAAAACAACGACGATAATCGATCGTCGCCATGAGAATTAAACATGTAGAGGGTTAAAGAATTAGAATTAAGTGATCGAGAGGATACGAAGAATAGAATCAAACGGTGAAAGGGGGTAAGAGAAATAGAATTATACGGATAAGAGGAACGAGAAGAATATTTTTGGTTTTTTGGTATTTTTGGAAAGCAAATAACTTCACGAGGAAGGTTCTTCAAGTCACTAATCGCAAAAACTTCACGATATTGTCGCAACACACCTCCCCGGCAGCGGCGCCAAAATTTGATTCGTTGTGAAGTGAGTGTGAGAAAAACACAAATATCAACAATATCAAATTAACCGTAAAACTTCGACAAATCAACCTTTAGGAAAAGGTTGACGTGCCAAATCTCGGGTGTGATAAAGTGATACCGGGAAAATGATTTCCCCGGTTCGTGTCCCAACGAGGTGTGAAATTGACGGTGTCGTTGAGTTTCGTGATTAGGACTTGAATTGGGTTAACGATTTTTGGATTTGGATAACGAATTCTACAAAATAAAGAACGAGGATGAAAACAAGCATGAAAAAACAATATAAACTCTAAATAAACTACAACTAAGCTTAAGAAATGATAAAACGAAGCTACATTACATCCTAGGGTAATAACATGCAAAAACGCGAAAACGGAAATACGGCCCGAGCTAATCCCGAGCCCCGAAAGTGAAAATGATGCAAATAAAAGCCTACGGATGCGAAACCAATTTTCCTACGTCCTACATGACTAAAAATAATTTTAGGAAAAAGCGGAATATTTTTTTGAGTTTTATTTTATTTATTACGAATTAAAAACGATTTTACACTAATTTAATTATAAAAATTACTAAACGTTTTAAGAAAAATGTGCAAAAATCACATAAACTACTTTAGATGATACTGATTCTAAGAAAAATGAAAAACGTGGTGGTTGCCTTGTAAAATAAGCTCCAAATAAGCTAAAAAGAGCTTAATGGACAAACTATCAAACGCCATTATGTATTTGATTTTGCAAACTATAACAAGAAAGACCCAAGGGCGCTTATGGTTCCAGGTACAAAACTATCACTCTCAATGGGTGGGAGGTCTCAGGTTCGAGCCTGCCTCCCCACTCTTTTTGCTATTTATTTTTTATTTTGAAATTTTCTTTTGGAAACTTGTTTATAAGACCAACATAAGCACTTTTTGTAAAAACTTAACTTTTCAAAAATCTTTCAATAAGCTATTCGAACAGCTGTATGACCACAGCTTTGGATCGAAAGATCAAATATCCTTTTTAAACTAGAGATCACAATGAGCAGTCAACCAAACACCATTCTACTAAACTAAATAAGCTCCAAGTTCACTAAATAAGCACATAAGGAATTCGAATAAGCTAAAACAGACTCACCACAAGCTAAATACTAAGCTTACACTAAGCAAACAAGGGGGAAAGCAATTGGCACAAAAACTACACTAAGAAGGAATCCTAGACTAAAATTAAGGGAAATAAGCTAAAATGGGTAAAAAGCTTAACTAAGCTAACACCTAAACTAACTAAACTATCAATACCTAAATGCAAACTTAACGAAGCTAACTAATCCTCAATAAGTTGTCTAAAACAACAAGTAAGTTCATAAATCCAAGTATAGCTCTTGATTCACTGTTGCTATATCAGCAGCCTACAGGGGGTTTTTGAGCTTAAAATTAAGCTAGTATACCTAAAACTAATCTACTGAAAGCAGTAAGAACCTAAAGTTTACACTATAAGCTGCTAGTGTACCAAAAATTAGACCCTAATGACTAGTGGATAAGCAGATAAAAAGCTAGGAAAAGGGGTACTTAGACAAAATGCAAGCTGATGAATACAGGCCAAAGAGCAGATTTTAGACTAGAAAATAAGCTAGTAAACCTATAAGCAAACCCTTAAAAGGCGACAACGATTAAGTACACCAACATGGGAGCTTGTAAAACCAAATTTTGGAAATTTTTGAGCTTATTATAGAGCTTGTAAGGAGGCTGCACAAGCTGTTGCAGTGGCCTACTGTAGTGCAGAAATGGGTGTTTTCGCGAGGCAAAAATGAGCTACAAAACAACACTAAATCCTATCTAGAACAGAAAGACATGAACACTATGCATCTAACTACTGATTGCCAACAAATTCTAACCATAATTCTAACCTAAAACCACCTAAATCTACACAAGAAAAAAAAAAAGGAAAATGGGCTGCTATTGAACTGCATAACAGAAAGACAGATAGATAAAAAAAAACTACCAAAGCTCTTTTGACATCTAAATTGTGACTAAAGTTTAGGCAAATCAACTTGCAAACGACTTGAATACTGAATTGGGGGTCAAAGTGGGTCAAAATGTGAATTTTGACCCACACACTAGGTTGTTCCAAACAGCCTTTGTGGGGCAGAATTTATTTAAAAAAAACTGTTAAGGCTGTAAATAAAGTGAAGCAATGTATCTTAAAAGACTTCAAGATGACTCTAAAATCACGTTGAGATTTAAACCGAATGAATTTCAAGAACCTGAACAAAAGGCAGAGCTTCATAAACTTCAAAGACTGGAATTTGAAAAGAAATTAACTTGCATTTACTGAAATAAAAATTACACTTAATTTAAATTACAAGAAAGTAAAGATGGACTAGAACATTGGAAGAATTCTAGACAAAATTTTTCCATTTTCCTAAGCCTCTATATATACAGACGTAAAAAGAAGTCTTGTGTCCTCTCTTGTCTTCTTTCTCTTCTTGTCTTTTCTGTTTTTGTTTCTTCTCAGTGCAAAACCAACCAAAGACAAGCTTTTGTGCTTTCTTTCTTATCATCTCAACCATCCAATAGTTAGGTACAAGTGAGAGGAGCAATCAGAGCCGTCAAATGGATGATTTATGCTAGGATTGCCACCATGGCACATCTTGGGGAAGGGGAAAAGAAGGTTAGTGGGTTTGGGAAATGGGGGAGACTGGGTAATAGGATGATGGTGAGGATGGAGTGTTTTGGGTGAAGAGAATTGGGTAAAGGAGTGGTGTGAGTATTTGGGGGAGAGGAAAAGGGGTTTTGGGAACCTGTGTTCTAGGGTTTGTGGATTGGGCGGGAAGTGGAGAAGACAGAGGTGGGTGTTGGGTTGTGATATCAATTGACCGGGTCTGGATGGGGTAAACGGGTCAGAGTATTGGACTTTGGGTGGGCTTAGGCAGTTTAGGATTTGGACTTGGGTTTTAGTATAGTTATTAGATTTAGGATTAGTGTTAAAACCCATTAGTAGTTTAGGGACCAATACTGCCAATTCAGAATTCCCAGGGACAAAACATGAAATATCTGAAATCCTATTCCAAGGGCCATTCTTGACATTATCCAATAGTACAAGGACCATATTTGCCATTATTGAAAATTGAGGGACCAAACTTGTAATTTCTCAAAACTTTTGACATTTTTCACCAAAGGATTAATTATGACAACTTATGATTTCAAAAGGACCTTTGGTGACTTTTCTTTTTAAAATACGTGCTCAGGGACTATTTCTGTCAATTTTTGAGAGGCGGGACTGAAGCTGCCAATTATGCAAACTTAGTTCGATTTTCATCTGATTTTAAACATTTTGCATCTGAAACATATAAAACACAATTTTGAGATATTTTCAGTATTTTGATGCATTTCGAAGTGTTTTTAAATGTTTTGCAGCTCAGATTTGACCTAAAATGATGAGTGAATACGCACTCATCACATGCGCACTCGTTCTCATAATTACAGACCGATACGTGAAACTGCTACAATTACGAGAAGGCGAAATAGACGTGCTCAATTAGTCGAACCCGAGATTCGAACTAATCCGACTCCGCCCATTGTCGAAATGGCGGAGGATAACCGATCTATGCTAGAGCAACTCCAAACACCCACCGAGGGTTATGGAGAAGCCATCGTCGTCCCGGCAATCGTTGCCGATAACTTTGAGCTTAAACACGGATTGATAAATTTGGTTTCGTCAAGCCAATTTTACGGATTTGAGAGAGACGATCCTCACTCTCATATCCGACGGTTTAACAAGCTCACATCTACGATCAAGTACCATAATGTTCCGGAAGAGGCTATCAAGCTACTACTCTTCCCGTTTTCACTGAGGGCCGCCTGGATTTGGCTCAAAAAACTACCCCCTCGATCGATAACCACATGGGAGAATTTAGTGTCAAAATTAGTGAACGAATTCTTCCCACCGTCTAAAACAACAAGCTTAAAAATGAAATAACAAAATTCACACAAAGATTTGATGAATCATTTAGTGAGGCATGGGACCGATTCAAAGATTTTCTTAGGAAATGTCCCCATCATGGTTTTACGGAATTACATCAACTTGATACGTTTTATAACGGTTTGAATGAGCCGATCAAGACTCTCTCAATGCCGCGCGGGTGGTGGTAATTTGTTGACCCGATCAACGAGAGATGCCTTGTCGATTATTCAGAACAAATCTAAATTTCGTACCTCACGTAGCAAATCGGTTGCTGCCCGAGTGAGTGTTACACCATCGCCTCGCCTTACTTAAAAATACGCCTAGCACCGATGCTAAGATTGATAAGCTTACGGATATGATTCAGGCTTTGGTTAAGATTAAGACCGCTAAGATTAATTTTTCTCCACCCGCTCAAGTCAAAGCGGTGGAATCGACTTGTACTACTTGTGGTGGCCCGCATGCTTACTATAATTGTACCGCCACCGATGGTAATCCTTTCGATGCTAATGCCGTAACCGGAGGTAACCAATACCGTCCTCAAGTTGAACCAAACCCTCGTGTTAGTAATCAAATGGGACCTCCGGGATTTTCTCAATCGAACAATCAGACTCGTTTTAATCAAAATCAAGTTCGTGGACCAAATGTTCAAAACCAATTCAAAGCCCCACCAAATCAATACCCGAATCAAGGAGGTAATTACAATCAAGGATATCAAGCTTCAAGCTATCAATCTCCGCCTTTGCCCTCTAATGAATTCTCGAATTACGTTCAGCACAATAATGCTACCATCCAAACCATGAAAACCCAGATTTCAAGTTTGAGAAACGAGTTTCAATCTTCGTTAACTAGACAAGGCAATGAGTTTAAGAACGAAATTCGACTTCAGAACAACAAGATGGATGCTTCGCAGAATAAACTTGAGAATATGTTGAATGTTGTTTTGTGCCAAATGAGTCAACCCTCGAGTTCCGGTTCTCTCCCAAGTAACACCATTCCAAACCCGAAGGGAGAAATGAAATCCGTTACCATTCGAGATGATGGGCCCTCGATGGCTACTTCCTCTCCGGTGATGAGTGTAGCATGAGAGACCGAGGTGACAAAGGACCCGGTAAATCCTCTTGATAATGGAAAAGCCAAATACGTCCAACCTCTGGTTGCCCAACTTCCGTCTATCTCTGTTAAAATGCCGAGTTCTAACCTTACACCGTGCAAATCGATTCAATCACGGTTCGACAAAATGAAAGTTGTTTCCGGAACAAAGTTCAAACTTACGACTGATATGATCAAAGCTGCTGAAAAGATTTATGAAGAGAAATTTTGAACAAATTTCAAAGATTTCAATTGAGCCTACACCGTCTAATTCTTCCTCGAACCGGGAAATTTCTCCTTCCTTGCTCCTTAAATGATATTAAGGAATGTAATGCCCTAACCGATTCAGGTGCAAGGATAAGTCTCATGCCTCTTGCGATATATCATGAGCTTGGATTGAAGACTCTTATACCGACTCGTATGACTATCGAATTAGCTAATCGAACAATTGCTCACACGGTTGGTGTAGTCAACGATGTTATGGTACGAGTGGATAAATTCCATTTTCCCGTGGATTTCGCCGTAATTGATATAGAGGTCGACGCCCGAGTCCCTCTCACTTTAGGAATACCATTCTTGAGAACCGCAAAAGTCCTTGTGGATCATTACCAAGGAACGTTAACGATCGGAAAAGGAAATGAAAAAATAGTGTTTTATGCCGAAAAAACGTCAAAACCTCCACCCGATGATCATTCGATTCATAGCATCGGTGTGATTGATTTTTCTCAAGAAAGTGGCGATCCCATTTTACCATCTAATCCGATTATGACCGACTCTTTCCCGTCTCTCACTACAAAAAGTGACCCCATTTGGGAAGAGATCGAGGCCTTTCTTAATGATGATTCAGTTTCTGTTGAGATTGATGATACTATTCTTGACCCGGAGGGGGACATTCTTTTACTTGAAAAGTTGTTATATAACGAGCCGTCTTCTTACCCCCCTCCGGATGATCCGAATGATGTGAAGAAAGTTGAACCTAAAACGTCTCGAATTGATCTTTCAAGGTTTACGATTAAGAGTATGTCGACAATACAAGCTGAACGGAAAAAGAAACAAGAAAAGGAGTCTACAACGGTAGTGGTGGAAACTGCTAGCTCTAAGAGCACACCACTTGTCCCACCTCCGATTTCTAAGAAAATCGACCTTCCTTTGAGTGGCAATCCCACTTCTTCTTCTAAAATCATGGAACCTTCTTTTGAGACATCTTTCGATCCAGAATCTTTCAAAACGACATTCACGAATCCCTTGTTTGAATTCGATTCTGAATATACTCTAAATTTTGAAAATCAACTCTTTGACGAAGAAAGTGAGGAGTTCACCGATGAACTTGCTCCTACCGACTCGATTTTCTCTAAGGATGAAGAAGAATACGATGATCCGTTTTTTCCGAAGAAAGATAAGGAAGTGAAGTTGTCGACAGATGAACTTGTTGATCCTGAGGTCCAATATTATTTAGCCTAGAGTGATTCCTCTCCTAGTGAGGATTTTCACATAGATGACACTTTGATCTCCTTCCTCTCCGAGGACAAGATTTTTAACCCTGGGATACTCATCGGAGAGGACATTCATATCACAAAAGTTTTTCGGAAAAAGGATCCTTTCTTGGATGCCTTCGTTGATGAGCCTTTGAGTAACACCTTTCTATATCATGAGCTCCCGACTTCTTTGGAGTATTCTCTTATCCATCCATCATCCCTTCGTCCACCCGCAAAACCGCCGGATGATGGATCGATCTTTCATATGCCTTATGTGAGTTTGGGAGGAGTTATTTCTTATGTGCTTGAGCCTGACATTTTCCTTCGGGAATGAGGACACCATTTTTGACCCTGGTATCCCTTCCGCTTGTTTCCCAAGGACAAATGAATTCGGGGACGAGTCAGGCTAGCGACTCGGTGAAGAAAAACAGTAGCGCTTCGTGGGAGGCACCCCATGCTTATCTCTATCTTCTTTCTATTTTCTAATAAGTGACGTGAAGGGGTTAGCCTCTTCGATTTCTCGTGTTTGGTTGTTTGTGATGTTGTGTTTAGGATGTTCCCGATATGAAGACTCTCGTGCTCGAAGTTTGTCTTTTCTCCACTCGAGTTTCATGATCGAGGCTGTTGGAAATCCGATATCCAAAATCTTATCGACTAACGTTTATCTTCTAGCATACTTAATAAACGGATTTTAGATTTTCGTTGATACCCTTGCTTTTAAACATTGAGGACAATGTTTCGTTCTAGTCTGGGGTAGGGTAATCTTCGATTTGATTTGACCGCACTTGCTTATTTTTGTCGTGTACTCTCGCAACCCCGTTTTTCCTTAAAAATGAAAAATTGTGCAAAAATGTGAAAATTTAAAAAATTTTGTAAGCTTTTGCTAGTTTTATGATTGAAAAGTCTTTGCGAGTCTCTTAGAAGTTATTTTAAATATGCGTTTTTCTTGAAATAGTCTTTGCTAATTGCTTAGACAAGAGGCTATAAAATGCGATTCTAGCTCACAAGGCCAAGAATTTGCAAGTCTCCCTAAGTGATTTTAAATATGCGAAGCTTAACCAAGAATTTGCTAGTTTCTAATAAGTGACTTTAAAAATGCGAGACTTGAGATTATTTGACGAAGCATTTGCTAAGTTAATGTATGTTTTGACACCTTGTTGACTTTCCGCTGGTGAGAGTAGGAATAGAATTCTGACTTGACCGGGCGTGTTGAGCCCTAGCTTGTTCCCTTAACCATAGATAATCTAAAAATTATCGGCTAAGCATCCGCGGATCTCATTATTTGGGATTTTAAATTTGCGGAGATCGAGAAATGATAGAGTTACTTATGAGTTTAGATGCTAAGCGTGGAGTAGTTGGTTCTCTTTAGAGCCCATCGAAGGTACTTATGGCTTTTTGTTCCCACAAAATTGTTTCACCCCATATTTGTCAAATAATAATTAGAGATGTTGAGTTTTCGACGATAGTTAGTTCTTTATTCTTCTTTAGAGAATCCTTGCCTATGAGAGTTGGGTACACATCAAGGTACTGTCAGTGTTGCGGTGTAATAGACAACTGATTCGATAGTTTGTCGCTATTGTCTCTATTGTTATAAAAGCCGTAGGATTCGGAGTTTGGCACAAAAATTAACATGAAATAAAGCCCAAATGTATTAAAGTTGAAAAATCCAAAGCCATAAAAGTTGTCATAGACTTCCAAAAAGGCAGAGGAAAATCCAAAGTCATAATAAGACTTCTGATAAAACGGTAATCCCGTTGAGTTAGTGGTTGAAAAGACCAAGGGCCTAAATTGCAAAAATGCAAATGTGCTGAAATAAGTGTTAAGCCAAATTTTGAATCCGGGAGATATCTCTCTAAATCATGTTAAATTAGGACCTTGATGTGGACCTCATTCTTGTGTGCAATGGTTTTCGAAGGAAGGGGGATAACTAATTAGCGACTTAGCTTTATATCTTTATCGGAATAAAAATTATCGAAACGAGAACATATGAAGAAATTTAATTCTCACAAAAATAAAAAATCTAGAGGCAAATAGGAAAATGGGAGCAAAAGGTATTTACACAAGTAACTTCCATGGGTAGTGTTAGCATCTAGAGTCATATTTAACAATGATTTCGATTTTACGCTTAGTTTGGGGACTTGTGAAAAATCAGGGACGATGTATTCTATCCGTATGGTCACTTCACACTGTGTTGTGTTTCCTATTCCGTGATCCTAACGTGTCGTTTGAAAAATGTTGGAGTTATTGATCGACATGAAAGTTCAAAAAACCGTCACTCATAATTGGAATGTGCTTAATCATAATATCTATATGTGAATTAAAAGGTAAACGGGGCGTTTTTAGAATTAGGGATTTCTTAATCGCTTTTGAGGAATCTTTGCTACTTCTTCATAGGTTTAGTAGAAAGAGATTGAAATCCTTGGTTGTAGAAGCGTGAGTTGATTGCATTGCGTGGGGACACGACAATGGTCTCGTCTGGGGTATTTTGATATGTGCTTAAACACACATATTTTGTTTATCAAAACTGACCCAAATTAACCAAGAAAGAGTCGTTTATTGCTAATATTTGTGGTTTTCTTGAGTTTATGCATGTGCAGGTACGGATATAATAAAACAGACAAAAGAAAGCCAAATCTGAAGAAAACCGAGCACGAGAGAAAGAAGAATGCTAAAAGCCGAGGCTGGGAAAGGAATTTGCATGTTTGGTCTTTGAAGATTCAAAAGTTGAAATTTCAGCCCTCGGATTATTTGTAGATTGGCAAAATTAGTCCTTGAAGACATTTTCAGAATTTACAGTTTGGTCCTTGGAATTTCAGAATTAACCATATTAGTCCTTGAATAAACACATGGGTTACAAATTAAATCCTAAGTCCAAGTCCAAAACACAAACCCACGGCCCAAATATAAACATACCCGGTCCACCCATTCCCTTTACCCGAATATCCTTACCCTGTTACCCGGTCAAACGGTCAACAAATAACCAAAATAACATTAAAAAACCCGTTGGCGCCCAATTTCCCCCCAAACCCAGAAATACCCATGAACCCTAAAATCCCAAATTCACCCCGCGCTTATATTGGAACAATTAACTAAATTGGAGGGTATAATCGTACATTATTGACAACACCTGACATGTGCTCAGTGCCAGGTCACTGATCCGTGTGACATTCCCTCAAATACTCTCACCTGATTGGTTGAAGTATCGTGGCACTTGATCCAATGGTTAAGATGGATTGAAGATTGATGGGAAATAATCCAAGGGACACAAACGACTGAAAAGAAGCACAGAATTGAAGTTCTGGATCCTTCCAAGTGTCTCAGCTCAACTATATATAGATGCCCTTATTCACTAGTTGGATATCTTTTTCATCTTTCATTTTTCAGTAGCATAGTATTAGTTTTAATTTCGTTCTAATGTTTTTAAGTAGTTTATAAGCTTCTGTAATCTCTCTCTTTGTAATCATAATTTTCAAGTTAATGAAATTCAGTTTTATGCTCAAATCATTGTTTAGCTTTTAAATGTTACTTAAATTTGCTTATTAGAGTCGTCTGATTCATTTTACCTTATTTCATGGAAATCTCAGTTTGTTTCTAATCTTAATCAAAAATATAAAAAAAATCAGAAAAAAATAGTTGAAAAATAAAAAAATACTTTCAATCAATCTCTAAGCTTGTAAAAAGCTTCAGCTACTGTTTCATTAGGTTCATTTAAGCTTATTATAGCTTATAGTGAGCTTACTTCTGTTTCATACTCAAAATTCATTCAAATCTCTTATTCATTCAACAAAAGTCAACTGGAAGCTTAATATGGTTTTGGTGATAGAGTTGGGTTAATGCAGAGCTTGGAATGGGTTAAAATAGATTAGATTAGTGTAGATTGGGTATTGTTTTAAGCTACATAATAGCTGGACATCTTGTGAGTTCAAACTCTCTTCCCATTTCACTGTTGAATCTGCATATTTGTTACAGTTGATATTAGCTTGTGATACTTGCTTGATTTTGATGTTATTGGACTTATAGAATAGTGTTTAATCTTTGTTTAGAATTGGGTGTTCAGCTTTCATTAAATCTCTAGTGAAATTGCAAAACAGTTAGATAAAAGTAGTGTTTGGATTTCATTGCTGAACTGAGCTAGAGGTTAGTGAAGTGTTTAAGTTGAATTGCAGTAGTTCCTAGTAGGTATTTTAGAGTCTTTAGGTTTATAATTTTGCATCTTAGAATAGAGATAGTCAAAATTCACTAGAAACAGTTTTAATTTTCATTTCAGTTTTAGTTTCAAGGATCAAAAGCTTGTTTTATGATTAGATAATGTTAGAATAACTTGATTGAACTTTGTTTTAGCTTAAAACATAAAAATCAGTTCATAAATTGGATTCAAATCTCATTAAAGTCAAAGACTCAATTCTGCCAACAAAAGTCAAAAGTGAAAAACTTAGTTTTTGCAAAACTTTGTGGAATTTTAAATGATTCATTTCTGATCCAATTTAGTTGAAATTTTGGGATATAAATCTTCAGTTGGTCAAGTTTTGAAAAGTCATTTTTGTGGAATTTTGTGAATTTTCTAAAAGCAGTTAATATCACAAATAGGCCCGAATTGCCCTGATCACACTCATCATACACTGAGTGTGATCAGACCATCTTGCAGATCTTGCTAAGGTCTCATATTAGCTTATTAGGATCTGAATTTTGGTACAAGTGATCTTTGCTTGGTGGTCTTGAGGATCTAAAATTTGGTTTTCAGTTTAGCTTATTGGATAAGCAGTTGCAATAGCTTAAAGTTGATAGGTTGAAGCTGTTTGGTGTTCATAAATCAATATAGTCAAATCATTATAGATTGCTTCTCATAGGTCTAGACTAGTTGTAATTTGTTGGTTTTAAGTAGTTTTTGCAAAGTTTAAGTGCTGTGGTCATTTGGTACACTATAGGAGCTTATAGCTTATTCTTAATAGCTTATTTTCAAGGCAGTTACACTACAGCTCTTAAATCTCACACATAAGCTTAGGTTTTTATATTTTTCATAGATTTAGAATAATATTTTTGACTTTTTTTGAATTTTTCATAATTTTTAGTCACTGTTTACTATTTTTCTTGATTTAAATCTCTTTTTAGGACTTTTTAAATAGCATTTAATTCAATTAATTCAGAAAAGGTTCCAAAAAATAATTTTTCAATTTTCCTTGATTAAGAAAATTATAAAAAGCAAAAAAATAATTTTTTCAGATTTTTCCTAGTTTAATTTGTAATTTTTAACATTTAAATTAGTTTAAATTAGTTTTTAATTCAAATAAATTCCAGAAAAATCCTAAAAATTAGTTTTAATTCTTAGATAATTTTCTAATATCATTTTTAGTTAGAAAATAATTTTAGATCATTTTTAGGACCTAGATTAGACATAGTTGCATTTTATTTACGTTTTATTTAATACATTTTAGTTTAATTCGCGTATTTAGGATTTCCCGTAGTGTAATTTCCCTTAATTGTTTTCCATTCCCCGTAGTTTTAATATAATCAAAAATCCAAAACATCGAGCATTTTAATAACGAACCAATAACGACATTTCCCATTCACACCTCGTTAGGAAACGACTCGATTTCTAACTCGTATCACTATCACTTTCGGGTTTTGATTCATTATCCTTTTTCCTAAAGGGATTTTAAATCATTACTTGTGGTTATTTTTTATATCGATATTGTGGTTTTATCCATACACACACACCTCTAAGCCTACATACGAATCACCTATGCATTGCTTAAGGGGAGGCAATCTAATGTTTACATGGAGTGTTTGTTATTATAGAGAAGAAAATGGAAAAGTACTGTTGTTTTGTTATATGAAAGTAC
Source organism: Chrysanthemum makinoi (assembly GCA_910596185.1). NCBI lineage: Eukaryota > Viridiplantae > Streptophyta > Magnoliopsida > Asterales > Asteraceae > Chrysanthemum > Chrysanthemum makinoi. Next base: position 74,596,541 of record OU343216.1, on the reverse strand, counting down.
TGCTTGGAAAGTACTGCACACGTGGAAAGAATTGTTTGTCTTATTAAAGTACTGTTCTAACGGTAATATTGAGGGGTAAATTCAAATAATGGTAACTTTGTTATTATGGGTTGTGATTTTTCAAATCCTACCTATAAATAACTACACTTCGATTTTCCCTCTCACCTTTATTCGTTTCAATCTTTTCCATATTTCTCTCTCTCACATACTTACGTATTCAAGAATTCATATCTTTTTGAATCAAACATGGCAAACCTACACACAGTTTCTAAGCACAACATGGTGGCGAATTTAGATAAAACAGAGGCCAATGTCATCTTCCATGACATCATTGATTTCTTAATTGGTTCCCCAATCAGTTATGCGCTTTTGGTGGAACCTGATATAATTGAGCTGTGGATACATCAATTTTGGGCAACTGCAAGGACACATATGGAGAATGATGAATCTTATATTCAAGCTAAAGTTGCTGGAAAGCTTATCAAGATTACTGAAGCATCAATTCGTGAAGATTTATTGTTTGATGATGAAGAAGGAGCTATTAGGTTGGATAAACAGCTTCTTTGGGATACACTGAGAGATATTGGATATGAAGGGTCTTTGGTTGACACAACAACATTCAAGAAACCCTTGTTCAGTCCACATTGGAAGTATTTGGTACATGTTCTTCTTCATTGTATCAGTTCTAAAAGTACTTTTTGGGAGCAATTTGGTTCAAACATTGCATCTGCACTGGTAGGATTGGCTACAAATCGTATGTTCAACTTTTCAAGGCTAATCTTAGATGGAATGCTCTCACACATCTCTCATGGATCAAAATGGTTAATGTATCCGAGATTTATTCAAGTTTTCTTGAATAAACAACTTTCAGATGTACCAAAGCCTACAAGTTTATTACCTGTTGTGGTACAACCAGCCAAGATTTTCACATTTATGGCTAGGAAAAGTGATTTGTTTACTGGAAGGGACACCCCATTAACCACTTCAATGATGGAGGTTGTTCAAGCAATACGTGATGAGGCTACAGAGAGTAATGACAGAGAAGGTACTGCTTCAACACAAGGTACTGCTTCTCAAAGTGCTGCATCTCAAGAAACTGCTTCACAATGTACTGCTTCACACGGTATTGCTGATAATGAAGGTACTACAGTTTCTCCCACCTTATCACATCATTCTACTCCTCATATTGCATCACCAGAACAAGATGTTCCTATTTTCTCATCATCTTCTGGAGGAGATCCAGCTACTATACCTCCTGAAGGTTTAGTATTGGATAATTATGTTCTGACAAGAGAGTTAGTCATATTGAAGAAAACTACTCAGGCTCAAGCTGCACAGATAACACAATTGAAGATCAAGTTTAGAAAATTCAAGAAGTCTGTTTGGCCCTTAGTTAAACATCACAGGTTAAGGGTCAAAGCAAAAAAGAAGCAGTAAAGGCAGTTTAAGAAGACCAAAAGCAACAAGGTTCAAAAGCAATCTTCATTCCAATTGGGGAGGAAATTGGAAGATCAGAATTTGAATGAAGATGCTCTAGCATATACAGATAAAGAAGAAGCTGATACAACCGAACCTCAAGGTGTTGATGCTCAACCTCAAGGTACTGAAGAGCAAGTTAATATTGAAAGTACTGAGGAAGAAATCATTAAAGTTCAAAGTACTAATGATCAAGGTGCTGCTGATCAAAGTACTGGTCTTCAAGAAACATCTCGACCACAATTAATTACACCAAGGATGTCAAACTTTGATGAAGAAGCTGGTCCTTCAACAATTCCACAAGAAGAAGAAGCAGATACACCTATGGCTGAACATACTGCAAGTGATGAAATTGCAGCTGAGGTATTGCAAAATCTATCAAGACCAAGAGGTGTGACTATTCCAGGAGTTGCTGAAGAACAACCACAAGCTTCTCAACCTGTTATTGATCCTAAGGATAAAGGAAAAGGTAAGTTGGTGGAAACAAAGAAGAAAAAGAAACCTACTTTAGCACAAATAAGGGCTGCTCAAGTTGCTATGAATGAGGAAGCAGCTAGAAAGTTTCAAGCTGAATTGAATGCTCAAGTTGCTATTGAAGAAGCCAAGGATAAAGAAGTAGCTGAGGAATTACAAGCAAAGTTGGATGCTGAAGCTGCTATACCATTAAAGACACATATTCCTGTTTCTTCTCTACCAAGAAAACCAAATCGTGCTAAGGAAAGGAATGCAATGATGGCTTATTTAAAGAAGCAAGGATATGTTGGTTTGCAGAAGTTGAATTATGTTGAGATGAAAGGGTTATATGAAGCTGTTAGAGAAGCTTATCAGAAACAAGTTGATAGTATCAAAGATTATAAAGATGTTGATGCTCAGAAAGAAGATAATAGAAAAGAAAGCTTAAAAAGGAAAAGAACAACTGAAGTTGAAGATCAACAGCCATAAAAGAAAGTTGAGTTAAGATCTGATACTAATGATGAACTGAGGAATTACTTAAGAATTGTAGAATTTGAGTATTCTAAAGCTGATGCAGAAAAGAAGACAGATAAGAAGAAGAAGAAGTCTCCAATAACTACTTTTGAAGTTGTAGAATCTAAAGATGGGAATTATCTGATGTTTCATAGAGAAGATGAAAGTTTCAGAGTGTTTAATATGCTATGGGATCTATTGCACATAATAGATAGAGAGGATTTGTTTCATCTATATCATTTGGTGCAAGAATACTTTGAACACATTTCATCAGAAGGAGTTGGTTTAATCTTGCTTGGAGATCTCACAACTTTTTGGGAAACTGAAGAAACAAGCACTGATGAGATTTGGAGAAATCAAGAAGATTGGGAGATAATCAGCTGGAGATTCTTTGAAGAATCTGGAGTACATGTTCTAGAGTTAGAAGATGGGACTATGATTCACATGTTAGCAGACAAAAGATATCCGCTTACATCAGATCTCATGAGGAGGATGCTAGAGCATGGGATGGAAGTTGAAGATGATAATGAAACTGCTCTTATGGTTATCAAATTGTTTATCAGATGAACAACTATGGTTGATGATGATGAATAACTTGTATGAATCTTTATTGAATAAACTTTTGATATATCAGTACTTTACTCAAAGTACTGCTGTTCAAACAGTACTTTCATCAAAGTACTGCTTGCAGTTTTTAAACTAGTTAATGATTTTTGAAAAGAAAACTTTTGTTAAGTGATAAATATTTTGAAACAAAGGTTAAAAGAAATAAATGGTTTTTGAGATGGTAACAACAATAGGTTATCAATCCACCATGGTTACAAAAGGATTGGCTAATCCATGAGCAAACGGCTCTGGTAAAGATATCTCAAATCCGTTTTATAGTTGACAACTTGCTAATAAGTTGTATGGTAATCAACTCACCATATCAGTAATGTGAAGAGTTGGCTAGCCCACAAGAAAATGGCTTGTGGTAAAGGCTGTGGAAAAACCATTATTTGGTAATTAGTTCACCATGATGAAAGAACTAACTAGTCCAAAAGGGTACGTCTTTTGGTAAAGACAAATCAAATCTGTTGATAGTTGATGATTTGCTAAAAATCATATGGTTATCAATGTACCATGATCTTACACATCAAAACATTTGGCTACTCCAGAGTTAATGGCTTTGGTAAAGAGACATCTAAATCCATTAAATTTTCAATGATTCACCTCTTATAGGAGTTTACACACCTGGAAGTGATGAGAATAGACTGAAACTTAAACTGAATTAATGTACACATTGTCATATGTTGCTGAGTTGCTGAAAAGATGGAGCTTGCTGAATGTTGCTGAAAAGAGATTACTAATTATGGATGCTGTAAAGAATAATTTCTAGAGAATACTTTGATAATGATGATATAAGCACAGAGAATACAAAGATACAATCCAAAGACAAAGACACAATCTTTCCAAGAGGCTAACAGAAGTTAAAGATAAGTTTACAAAGGAACTTGAAGTCAAGCAAGTAGAATTCAAGTTAGGGGAGGATTATTGGGATATGAAAGTGCTGAAGATTGACAAAGTACTGACGAAGTCAAAGTACTGAAGAGTCAAAGTACTGCTAAGTAAAAAGTCAAAGTACTGCTGAAGTCAAAGTACTGCAAAGCCAAAGAACTGCTATATTCGTTTATGGAAAGCTTTGTTTATTCTAGAATATTCTTTGTTTAGATTACTTGTCGTACAAGGATACAAATTGTAAACGGATTAGGGTTATCCTTAAGCCTATAAAAGGACCCCTAGATTGGCATTAGACATACGACATAATTCGAGTTTTATATATGTTTTTAGAATCCTAAAGTACGATTATTATTAGAGTTTTAGAGTTGTTAGAGAATCTGTATAACAAGCAGATTCAGAGTTATTAATAAAATTATTGAAAGTTAAAGTTAATTCTTCTTAGCTTTGTTAAGTAAATTCCGCATACTTCATAGAGTTTGCTCAGTGTTTCATTGTTAATAACTTAGGATTTATCTGAGGTTATTAAACCCTTAACAAGCTATTTAAGTTAGTTTGGTTAGAGTACATCAATCCAACAGTGTTTCTCATGTTTTCTTAGTTGTGGAACAACAGGTGAATCTACACTTCTGGCTTGTTTTAAGTTGAATCTACACTTCACTATATTCATGTAGGGCCAGAATGTATATACTACATACTCTTTTCTTAGCAAACATAAGCTTTCATCGGTGTTGTCCTACACTTTCTGTGTAAGTTGGTATCCTTCCATGTTTGGTTTAGTGGCTCTACTGAAATTCATGTCTGAATTGAGTATTCAATTACCGTGATATCTTATGGTACGATGTGGTCTCCTAATCATTGTCGGAGAAGTGATATGAACAGTAAGTGTTTGGTTGTGCCTAAGATGTGGTGTAAAGTTTTTCTTTTTCTGCTCGATGATCGAGAATCAAGGGTCGTGCGTTGGCACTTTATTTAGAGAAGACATATTTTAGTTTCGAAAATTTACTACCCCGTCCGTAACATGACCCCTCCTGGATTATACATAGGTGATCAGGCTATGTATAGTCGAGGACCGGTAATGTAGTGTGGGGCATAGTTTTGCTTTATAATTTTTTTTTTAATTTTTTTTTAAAATAACATTTTGTCGCAATAAACATTTTAATTATTTCAAAATAGTCTAAGCTTATCCTTAGGGCTTACGTAGCCTTAAGGTTTCCACATCGAGTAAAACAAAAGTGACTCATTACGAAATCAAAATTCCTGTTTTTGATGAAAATACTAAAGTGGCTTCTGTGATGTTTGTAAAAATGGTCTTGTAAATTCGTGGTGCCATCAAATGTCTGGGTGTAGTTGATTGAATCCTTAGTGTGACTTTTTCTTAGCTTAGGAACTTTCAAACAACGTTCAAGTGGTTGGAAGTCTTTGTGGAGAAATGAAAGAATAACAAGGAGAGTAAACATTGAAATAGCATGATAGTATCAAAAGATAACAGATCCCTTGAAGAAGGATACTTAGTACATGAAGTTATATAAGAAAGTACTCAGAATAGATTTCTAGATATTAGATCATGGAACTAAATTTTATTACATAGGGGAGTGTCTCCAATGTATGTCGTCTCTGCTCGTATGATCATTGGAGTCTAGACGATTATTTTTTTCATTTTTTTCCTTCTAGTAGCGATTCTGAAAAGTTCTTACGTTGGGGTAGTTCCTTCCCTTTGGATACGCTTTTCTAGTGTAACCTTTCATTCCTCATTTGCGGTACGTTGGGATTACTTGGTGAAACCCTTCAGATTTTCCCAGCTCATGCTCTGGTCTTTTAAAACATGCTCCCCTGTGATGGTACTGGCAAGAGTATCACTTGGTTAATGTCCCAGCATACCCCTTTTTATCTCCCATGCCAGTAGTTCCAAATTCGGGCCATCCCTTGGCGCTTGTTTGGCGGTTGAACTTATCTCACTATATTGTCGTTCTTCTAGTCTCTCTTATTGTTACCATTGTTTCCTATTGTCTTTCTCAAGCTTAGTTGTCTCGTTACCCTAGGGACGGGATGGGTAGATCTTTTGATAAACCTAGGTGTGAAAGGAACGATTTTCCTCCGGATTTCTGGTGAGAGTCCCAATCATACACTTCGGGCTCCTTTTCCTCTGGCTTTTCTATGTCAGGGCACAGTCGGGTCAACTCGCAAAAGTGGTTGGTGTACCCCTCAAGGTCATTCCCTGCCATAGTTAGTTCCCAGAATTTTCATTTCATTGCTCGCATTTCACTTCTTGAGAAATATTCCGCAATCATCATTTTCTTCAAGGTGTCCCACTAAAGAGAGTATGCGGTGTCGACTCCTACTGAGTGGACATAAGCATTCCACCATGTTAGAGCTTGATGCTACACCGTGCAAGTAGCAAACTTGATCTTACAATTCTCTGCACAACGCTTTTCGTGGAAGATGAGTCTAATTTTTCAATCCATTGTGCCAAACTCGTGGCTCCTTTAGTTCCTTCGAACGTTAAGGGCTTACAACTTAAGAATTCTTGATAAGAGCAATCACATGCTGTGAGTTCCTTGCGGTTAGTTTCTTCCCTAGCCCATTGGTTGGCACAATCATTGTGGTGGTTGGCCATGTAGTTCACGATTTCAGTGACAACCCGTTTTGTAACGAGCTTCTCAATGTCAGCTGTGTTCACGTTCTGCTTGACTAGAAACATTGTCCTTCAACCATAATAAACACGAAGGTGAGTTATCTATATAAGCACGAGAGTTATCATGAAAATAATTATAGTTTTGACATGTACAACATGTCAATCGATATTTTAATTACGTCGTACTAGTGCAGTGCAGATATTGTCTATTTTGTGTGTAGGTTTATGATAATATGAATACAGAACCTAATGATGATGGATCTAACGCAGGAGCAATAATCATGATGATATTGCATAGAATTTCATTACAACATATTCAAATACATTTAGGAAAATTTCAGTTCGTAAGGCCGATAAATAGAGCGACAACATCAACGGGTCCATTAGTTTGTACAACACAACAATTACTACTTTACTACTACTTTGAACATCTTGTAGCTATCATAGCACTAAACTAAACATTATATTGTGTTGCCCCGGGCTGAATCTTCTATGTCGCCTTCCATTCTGCAAACTCCCTGAGCTGAGCCTCTATCCTAGAAAATATGTCACTGGCATCGTCTGCTCTACGCTCCATAGTGAATCTCATAAACTCTACAGCATCCTCTAGATACCTAGAATGGGCCAGTGCCATTGTCGTAGCGGACTCCAACAGTGTCAAACATCCCTCAATCACTGTGAGGCGTCCCTGAGTATCATGATGGGTGTCTTGAGTCTATAGAGTACCCTCAGCATTGGAAGTTTCTTCAATATGGTCTTCAAGTCAGGAAATTATCTCATTCATCTTATTACGAGTTTCAACCAATGATGACCAGACGTTGTTGTTGCTTCCCCTTAGCCTTTCACTGAGCTCTTGTATCTCTTCCAACACATCATCCATTCCTTCAATTCTTTCTAATGGTATTGCGTCCATGTGGTTCAATATTCCTTCCATTTGTTCCTGATGCGCGTACGAAGCACGTTCGGGGTCAAAGGAACTTCCTTTTCTTCGAGCAAGTTTTTCAACCACCTAGGCAGTGAACCTAATCGTTATAGTGTAGTATTAGGTAAGCCTCGGGGATTGATATCGTTCTCTAGGGGAATAGGAATGCTAGGAAGAAATGTATGACGAAAAGGTGGGGGTTGAGGATGATTCTTTTTTTATCTTTTATTGGTTTTTTTTAGAAAGCTAAGTTAAAATCTCGAGACAATTGGTTTGGGGTGGTACTTCTACTGATTACTTCTACTTGTCTAATTATCTAATTTATCTAATTATCTAGGGGTAGCTATGTCTATTTGATGTTTGCTCGTATGATGATTAAAAATCTGTTTACCTAGATACTATTACTCCCTAGTTATCTTTTATTGGTCAGTTGAATTGTCACACCTTATCTTAATGCGTTGTATTCCTAAGGTCGTAGGGTATGCGTAGTCTCTAACTCTTTGAGGTTATCTCTTGGGTTTAGCATACGAAATCGGCAAGCCCTTAAGCTATTTCATTCATAAGCCTTACTTTCATAAAGCATACTCAAGCATTAAATACAACGAATGATGCCTAGTTGCACTCCTAAGCCAATTTACAATTAAGATAAGAAACAACCTAACAATAATCAATAACTAGGTTTCATAGATTTAAGCAAACACACAAGAAATTTAGCCAGACATGGTAAACAAGCAAGCATACACACAATCAATTGAAGACATAATGATACTTTGGATTAAAATACTTATCTCGATGTGTATAATAGGGTTTGGGACCCTAAGATACTGTCCAAATCGGACTGCAAATGATTAGGGTTTTTTCTCCAAAAGTCTACCTCTTTAAATGCAGAAAAATCGAATTCTATATATAGATTTACACTTGCGACAGTGTCACCTTTTGCATGGGACGCCATCAGCTCACCGTCATTAGGGTTTCGTCTTGGCCAAGTCATCGATGGGACGGCGTCACCTTAGAGTTGTGACGCTGTCATTCTTCAGATAGGACGTCGTCTTGATTCTGGATCTGGGCCGTTTGAGTTGAAAACTGTGAGTGACGCCCTCCTTCTTTACAACGTGATGCCATCAGGTTATGTGAGCAAAATTTCCACTGAGCCGTCTGGTGGATGTTTTGATCAGGTCTTTATAGAGGGACAGCGTCGACCATTGATTGAAACGCTGACAGGTTCTGTTTGAGCAGCTTGAGTGGCTTCGATCTTGACTTTGCTATTTTCTTCATGTATTCGTTCCTTTTCGTCCAAATGTGCTTCATTCCATCATTTTGCTTCCAAGAGATCTAAAAAGTGAAAAGGAACGAATTAAGCAGTAACGAATATAAAAGTGGTCGATTAAGGGCTTAAATGACCCCCTAAAAGCGTACGTTTTAAATCCTTATCAAATATCCCTACACTTGGTATTTGCTTGTCCTCAAGCAAATGTGCTTTTGGCCAATCAATTTATATGTTAGGGGGCATGAAGCATGGGTTTAAAATAATTCAAAACAAGTAAAAGCACCGCAATAGTCATAACAAGCATGAAAATTATACACTAGCACCTCACAAAGGGTGTTTGGATTCTCTCATCTTTCAGGTTTATATGAAATATAGTAAATGGAAATGGAAGATAAACACTCATTACCTGGCATAGTACATAGATTACCTTAAGCTTGAGACTAAATCAAACCTCCACCGCTTTAGCGTAAGCACCTAGGAACAACTATCTAAGAGGTCTTTGCAAGGGTTGTAACGTTAGGATTACGATAGGCAAACAAAGGGTTTTGTTGGATACGCAATATTTAGTGGTGGCAAGTAAAAAATCTTATGTTACAAGCATGAAAAGCGTGGCGGTGCTAAGCCAAGACTCGACTCACTAACTCTAGATAACTTGAAATAAACAAATATAAATTTAAATACATAAACATAAAGATAGATGTAGGATGGTAGCCCATATGTTTTTCTTCATTTTTTCATTTTTTTTTTGCATACATTTTTACTTTACCATCCTCTACGATAACATCAAAATATAAGGGATTTATAGGAGCATCCCTACACTTGAGTTTTTATTTCTCTAACACTAATTGACCCAATTTGAAAAGATCAACACACTTGTAGTATTTAATTACGTAGACAAAGGAAATTTGAATTTATCGTTCTTTCCCGTTACTCCATAAAATATTACTTTTACCCATGAGTCTCAATCATCCCAAAACTATGTACAAAATATATGACTCGACTTACCAACCATGCAAGTAACTAGAAATTTGAACTAAGGGTTTAGTAATGATAAAAATAATGCACTAAAGGTGAGTGCATACAAGGTAGGCTAAGGCGATTTGGGTGTACATTTAGGGGTGGATTGTAAACAATGCTCTTCATTGATATTCTGGAAAACCGAAACATCACGAGAACCGCGAAAAGGATAGGCTCTGAGGGGTTAACTAGGAGTATCGTGTACTAAAGATGAATACATCGCAAGGGTGTGGGGTAATTACTCAACCGATTTGGAAGAAGTAATTATAATACAAGTTTCAAACAAGAGTTATCCTAATACCTTTTATCACTTAGTTATTCCTAACTACACAAGTGTAGTCTCACTAGCGATCTCGGAATGCATCACAAAACAAGTTCTAGAATCTATTACACTACCGGTACACTCTCTAAGCATTAAAGGTGAATGCTTTTATTCCTAAAGATCTAGGGGCGAACCTCACATTTTTAGGGTGGAATTTGAGTGGTAAATGGTTTTTTTGCAAGTCATATAACTCCTATCCATGAGACGCTTTATTAAGATTAAATTTTAGCTCATAAATGTCATAAAAAATTTTAAATTTGGTGCCAAAAGTGTGCTAACACATATTTCTCATAGTTTATTACACAAATGACCAAGGACAAGACAAATAATCAAGGATAAGAATAGTTTCTAAGTTCCCGTTTTACTATCCCTCCCTACACTTAAACTGAACATTGTCCCCAATGTTCCCCGAAAGTATCAAAGTTATGATAAAGGAAGGTAAGTAAGGAAAAGAAACTAGTACTCCCCTGATTAGCTCGGTAGGATCCGTATTAAGTTGCGGTTAAATTCTTTTCCAAGAAGAATGCATACGTGATAAGCTCCATCCAACGAGTGTTTCTTCTTCTTGCCAAATATAACCTGCACACTTATGAAAACAATCGAAACCTTCGTGTAAAATCGGCGGTAAAACTATATATGACACAACTATACTAGGATATAATGTTTGTGGAATGGATGTTTGCAGTTTTTCTAAAAAATTAAGACCTGAGAATTTCCAAAAATTTATAAGTAGCACAGAAAATGAAAAAAAACTGATAAGTTGTATATGCTTAACCTGACGTCGTTAGGCTTTAATCCTGACACCGTCAGGTTTTCATGACTGAAACTGGTCTGCTGCGTTTTTCAAGAAAAATTCTGAAAAAATTACATCTTTAAAACCTAGAAAAATTCCTGCAAAACATCCATTATGACTCGATACAAGAATTTGACTATAACAAACACACATATATATCAATTTCACTAATTGTAATTCTCATGTTCATGTTCTTCAAAAACGTATGTGATCTTTCCTACACTTATCTTTTTGTAAAATACCTTTGTATGTAATTAAGACGAGGTTAAAGACAAAATAAAGCATTTTCACAAAATCAAACATGAGAATAAACAACAATGAAAAAGATATACGACACACAAACAAGCAAACAATTAAGCATGGGTTGCCTCCCACGAAGCGCTTTTCTTTCTTGTGGCTAGACTCGAAGTCGTGCTCCTACGTGACTTCCTTATCGTTATCATTTTCATTCAATAAGCGTTTATCATAGGTTTGTACACGTTGTGTGCTTAACGTGAACTCCCTCCCATCTTCGCCTAATATGATAACGGTTTCACTCTTTATATTAGTCTCTTTCACCGTAAAGGGACTGAACCATTTTGGCCTATTCTTGCCTCGTAATGCTTTTAATTTTGATCTATACAAAAGCACCTTGTCTCCTTCCAAAAATTCTTTTTTAGGGAGTGTTTCCGTGGTGTAGTTGTACCCTATATTTTTATCATGTTTCCACAATTTCGAATCCATCCCCTTACTCACGAAATCTCTAATCCCTTTTTTCCATTCAACAATTTTCTTCTTAACAACATTATTAGATACCTGCAAATTCTTATTCTTTATCTTCTCCATAATCTTCAAAGGATATCTCGGACCAATAGGTATCCTAATGTTTCCTTTGCCACTTTTGAGTATCATGACACCCTTACCGCATTCGATGGTTGCCTTGGCGGTGGCCAGGAAAGGTGTTCCAAGGATTAGTGGCATGTGTTTATCTTCCTCAATGTCTACGATTGCGAAGTACACCGGATAGACAATATTTGCAACCTCAATTAATACATCCTCCGCTATTCCTATGGGATAAACATATGAATGATTTTCTAAGGAAAGTCTAAGATTGGTCTTGGTTGGCTCCTCCTTAGTCAACTTACTATAGACTGATAGCGGCATTATGTTTTCATCGGATCCCTGATCGGCTAAGGCTTTTATATTCTCTAAGTCACCAATGTTACATGGTATTATGAAGTTCCCAGAAATCTCTTGTTTCTTAGTTACTATTCTTCTCAGAATCACCTAGTACATAGGTCCCATAGGCATGGTGTCATATTCTTCATCTTTTATTTCACCTAAGAGAGCTTTCCTAAGAGCATCATTTTACCTAAAGTTGTTCACTTGGTTAACAATTGTTTTTTTATTGATCTCATGCTTAAGGTAGTGTTCAATGATTTTAGGTTTATCATCAGTCTGAGCCTCATCCTTGTCCTTACTATTCTTGCTGCTCTTGGTAGTCTTAGTCTCCTTCTTCTCAACTATTCCACCCATATCGGAAAAAATGGAAATGGCGTTAACAAACAAAGTGGGGGTATCACGGTCATCGTTTCTCACTAACACCTTCTCGGGAACCTTCGTCTTAGTGTACTCTTTCACCAAGTTCAGTATCTCCGCCATTTTTTCCTGCATTTCTTCCCTTTGCCTATAAACCTCTTCTTCAAATTTGGCTAATCTTTCCGAATGTGCTGCCATGTATTCTCTCATTTATGTTTTGAAATTTGGTGAGAGTGGGATTGGAGAGGTAGAATGGAAGCGTCGTACAGAATTAGGATTTTGTTCACGGCTAGGTGATTCCGAGAGAGGTGTTGAGCGGTTGGCAGAGTCAGTGAAATTAACCGTTGCTCGATGGATTGGTCCAGGTGCTTTCTTTTGCCTCTCAACTAGATAGTCGATCCTTTTCACAAGAGCACTAACTTGCTCTTCGGTAATGTTGGAAGGCTCATGAGGTATTGATATGGCATTTACCGTTCTTTTGGGGGTTTCATGAGATTCACTCCAATATTTGTAGCTTTGACCGGCAAGCTCTTCTATGATATCCCATGATTCTTCCTCGTTGACATTGCTGAGCCTTCCACCGGCCGCTCGGTTAATGGAGCGCTTGGTGAGGAAGCTGGCATGATCGTAAAATATTTGAACTTGAAGCCAAAGATCGATGCCGTGATGAGGGACTTTATGGAGTAAGTATTTGAATCAAGTCCACACCTCGTAGAGAGTTTCGCCTTGACGTTGTTGGAACATCAAGATGTCATTCCTAAGTTTGGTAGTTCTCCCCGGTGGGAAAAATTGGGCGAGGAAATGAGTGGTGAGATCATCCCAACTTGAGATGGATCTGTCGGGAAGTCGCTCAAGCCAACTACTAGATTGGTCCCACGTAGATAGAATTGGAAGAGACGCAAGCGCGAGTCTCCCGTGTGGTAGCATCAAGGTCGATGGATTCAACAATTTTAAAGAAGTCCTTGAGATGCTGATTAGGATCTTCATAACGAAGTCCATGGAATACACATCCGTTTTGCACTAACCGGATGGTGCCGGATAGCAGGGTCATAGTTTGAGCTTGATCGGGGAGCTCAATGGTGATCCTATAGCCTTGGTAGCTCGGTCTAGAGTATTCACCAAGAGTACGGCCTTTTAGCGGGTCAATTGGTGGTGGGTCGATGGGAAGTGGTTGATTTGGTGGTGGGTTATCACCTTCCATGATGAAAAGTGATGAGGCTACGAACAAAGTCACGAAGAAGGGGGATAGACTACAAGGAAGCTAATGAAAATGAAAAATATATTACTTGATAGGAATCAAGAAAGGGAACCTAAACGAGATAAAAATCTAACAAGCTATTCTATTCCCCGGCAGCGGCGCCAAAAACTTGATGCGTGTACGAAGCGCGTTCGGGGTCAAAGGAACTTCCTTTTCTTCGAGCAAGTTTTTCAACCACCTAGGCAGTGAACCTAATCGTTGTAGTGTAGTATTGGGTAAGCCTCGGGGATTGATATCGTTCTCTAGGAGAATAGGAATGCTAGCAAGAAATGTATGACGAAAAGGTGGGGGTTGAGGATGATTCTTTTTTATCTTTTATTGGTTTTTTTTTAGAAAGCTAAGGTAAAATCTCGGGGAAATTGGTTTGGGGGTGGTACTTCTACCGATTACTTCTACTTGTCTAATTATCTAATCTATCTAATTATCTAGGGGTAGCTATGTCTATTTGATGTGTGCTCGTATGATGAATAAAAATGTGTTTACCTAGATACTATTACTCTCTAGTTATCTTTTATTGGTCGGTTGAATTGTCACACCTTATCTTAATGCATTGTATTCCTAAGGTCGTAGGGTATGCGTAGTCTCTAACTCTTTGAGGTTATCTCTCGGGTTTAGTGATGCAGGTTTTACTGACCAGGTTTTAATATTTATAAGTTCTCGTTATACCTATGTGTGGAAAACGTAGAGGGGGGGGGTGAATACGTTTCCGTTTCAAACTTAAAACTTTTGTATCAATTATAGTATAAATCATTGCATTTGCTAATCTCGACGTGAGGATGCATTTAAGCATTACGGTATGTAAGGCCAACCCCTTAATATCACATAAGATTTCGCAAGATTAATGGTTCATTATAAATCAAGTTTCACCATTATTAGTCCGATTGTTTTTTCTTGATCAAGCGTGTCATAATATGTAAAGCGTTAAATATAGTTTTTTACTATATGAAAGACCAAGTATGCATCACAAACATAGACATCAACCACATAGACAATAAACAATATAAAGCAAGAATAAAAGTAAAGCGATAAGTACAAAGATAGACAAACAAACACGAGGATTCATAGTTGTTCGGTCACGAAGCTCCTCTTCGCCCTACTCCACTCCCCGAGTCACCTACTCGAGAGTTACTTCACTAGATCAACAAACTCCATTCTCTGAGAAAAACCTTACACAACGCCGCTACACGCTTCCGGTACTAAGCTAAACACCGAAGTTCTTCCACCAGGTAGAACCAAACCTATCACAATGTCGCCTACACTTTATCCAAGCACAAGGCTAGATACAGGGTTCTTCCACGAGGTAGAACCAAACCTATCACAGTGTCGCCTATACTTTATCCGGTACAAGGCTAGATACCGGGTTCCATTACAAAGGAGGAACCACTAACCAACCAACACGACACATCTATGACACCCGTTATGTTTTGTGGCCCAATATAACATACCTTGTGTTTTGTGTTTTATGGCACAAACACATAAACCATCTAGTCTAGTCATAGATACACGACACATCTATGACACCCGTTATGTTTTGTGGCCCAACATAACAAACCTTGTTTTTATGGCACAAACACATAAACCATCTAGTCTAGTCATAGATACAAGAATATGATACTAGACAATATCCAAGACAATGTGTCTAATGGATATGAAATCATAAACTAAACATCAAGAACACAAAGCATGATGTAGTTAGTCTTCTATGAATGAAGATGACAAGTTTCCCAAGCTTGTTGTAGAATATTTTCATGTGCTTGTATGCTTGTGATGGGTGATCACTTCAGTAGGTAAGGATGCAAGATCTCTAAGCTTGCTTTGGAGGATCACTTCGGGATTATGCTTACAACAAATGAAAGTTAGAAGCATTATGATCATATGATATGAGGGTGGTTTACATGTTTCCTAATGATCTAAATATCCTAGAAATGGTGGAGAGACACTATGTGTGAAGGTGTGAAGGTGTGAAGAAATGGCAAGAAGTGGCTTGCTATTTATAGGCAAAAAGGCCAAACTAAGTTTCTGTCCCAAGGATCCCTTCTGGAGGGATCCGGCCCTTGTAATTCCAAGGGATCCGTGGGAAATTTGAGGGATCCGTGGGACGCTCCTCTTTACCCATGGGTTATGGGTCATGGACTTGAGTGCCCACCAAGGTACAATGTATCTAGACATTGGGTTATGGCTCTTGGGTCATGGGTCATGGGTTTTACCCAACACATTTACTTTTGTTTATGTATGTAAGTACTTAAGTGTTATATATAAACTATTTAACTAAACATGTTTAATGGTTTGTTGGGGGTTTTATCATAACGCAACATAACAAGCATGTACGAACCTGTGTTGTAGCATACAAGGACTTGAGTCGTCGAGAGGTGTTGAGAGTATGTTGGGACAAAATCTAATTACAGGTAACTTATACATTTTACGTTATGTATTACAAGTTACATGTTTGTCATCAACAAAACAAACGAGACTGTATAAATTAAATATCGTAATATTTGCACTAACAATCTCCCCCTTTTTAATGATGACAAAATATATGTAAACGTAATGGATAGGTAAAATGTCAAAGTTACTTTGTGTCCGCATTCCTATACATTACCTTCTCCGTTACACTTCTTTCTCCCCCTTTTGTCGAAACAAAAAGGGTGTGTCCTTGGAGTTTAAACTTAATTTCTCTCAAGAATGGCGAGTTTGCATCATCCCTAGTGAAGTTATATTCAAAGAAACCTTATTGCTCCAATTGGCACACCACGCCAATACCTTCAACACGAAACACTAATGACGAAGGTTAGCAACTCGTGACCTTGAGCTTGCACGTCTTCAAGAGGTGGTGATCTCACCTTTAAGAGGAACCTAGAGAATCACACAAAGAAAAAAAATAGAAAGATCCTTTGAATTATAACCATTATTGCCAACGGCTCAATGGATCAAATTTTTTAGGCTTAACTTACATCAAGGTTAGTGTTAAGGAAAAAAAAATATATGATGAGAAAGAAATCTCCCTTTTATTGAAACATAAAGGAATTTTGAAGAATGAATGTGTGCATGCTCCCCCTTGATGGTTGCTCCCCCTTGTTAAGGGCGTCAAGTATGTTAGGAAGCTAAGACGAAAGTATTGCAAAATTTGCAATGTTTTTGCTTTGACGAAAGCTCCCCTTTATTGAGGACGTAAAGTGCTCCTAGTGTGTTTTGAAAATCTACAAAACAAAAAATTAGTGAAAAAATATATATTCGTCGTTGGACGAGTTATATGATGCACTTTGTAAATGCTCGACAAAAGCTCCCCTAGCTCGAGGGCGTCAAGAAGAACCTACAAAAGAAATAAGTAAGCCTCGTCCGAAGACAAGTGTGCTATTGGGAATAATACTATCAGTTACCACTGATACGCTTGTGGTTAACACTGCTAAAGATTACACTAGCAGTGGAAACTCATTACCACTGTTAGTATAAATATTACCACTGCTGTTAGGATAATTGATAAGTATCCATGTATTGATAAGTATAGAAAAGATCTTGTGTATATTCTATATTGTTAAGATTATACTTATCTTGTAAAGGACTCCTTGTGCTATAAAAGGAGATCCTAGGTCATTGTCTTACATACGTATAACGTAGTATTCATATTAGCTTCAAGGTGTAACCCTAGTGATAAGCAAGATCACTCGTATTATTTCTTAATAATATTGGAGTTTTGTGTTTATTGTTCTTACTTACATTACATCATATAATCCATCTTCTAAGTATTACTAAGTAAATTCCGCGTGCTTATTAATATAACTCAAAATATCACTGACACAAGGTGTGTGTCAAGATCCATCAAGTGGTATCAAAGACAGGTTCTGATATTTTGATTTAGAAGATCAAAGGAATACACTTAACCTACTCACTCAATTCAATGGAGATGGAAAACAACCAGTCCAACTCTTCTACTCCAAGACTTCCTAAGCTCAAACTTAATGAGTTTGAGATGTGGAGAATAATGATTGAGCAATACTTTCTCATTCAAGACTATGCTCTATGGGAGATCATCTTAACTGCTGATTCTTTCAAGCCTGTGACAAAGACTCAGAAGGTTGGTGACACAGATGTTGTGGCAGCTTCGCAGCTTTTCTGTGTGAGACTAATATCGAAAAGCACTGAAGAAGGATGATCTAAAGGCCGTAATTTTGTTGTCGATGACTTTCCCTAGAGACCGGATCATAGCATTCAAAGAAGTTCAAGACAGCCTATTTAAGAACGTTTTGAAGAAATTTGTTCAGTGTTTGGTGGCAATGATGCTACAAAGAAGACACAAAAGACATTGTTGAAGCAAAGTTATGAAAACTTCTCTCCTTCAAGCAATGACTCACTTGATAGCATCTTCACCAAACTCGTAAGATTGTTACACAACCGACGTGTTTGGCATTGAGTTAGAAAAGGAAGACCTCAATTTGAAGTTTCTAAGAAGTTTGCCTTCAGAGTTTCATACTAATGTTATAGTCCGGGAAAATAAATCGATGTTGAAACTATGAAGCTCAATGATCTTTACAACAACTTCAAACTCATTGAAAAAGATTAAAGAATCGGAAACTTGGTACAAGCTCAAGCAGTTTAGCTTTGATGTCAACCTCTGTTGACGCGTGATGATTCCTGAAGATGACCGGTGATGATGATATTGCCACTGCTGGTTCTAATGTTTCCACTGGTAATGTTAGTGTTACCACTGTAGGTTCAAAGAAGAAGATTGCTAGTATTGGAGATCCTACCTTTTATGCTTTTATCTCCACTCAAGTTAATGGCTCTATATTCACTCATGAAGACATAGAGCAAATTGATGAAGATGACTTGGAGGAGATGGATATAAAATGGCAAATAGCTCTTCTTAGCATGAGGGCTAGGAAATTCTACAAGAAGACTGGCAAGCCTATTTACATCAATGGTCGTGAAACTTGGTGCTTTGACAAAAAGAAAGTACAATGTTTCAATTGTCACAAGTTGGGGCATTTTGCTAGGGAATGCAGAAGACCAAAGATGAAGGACAACGGGTCTACTTGGTACAAGCAAAAGAAAGAACCAATCGTGAAGAACCAAAGGCAATGTTGGCAATTGATGGTGTGAGCTATGATTGGAGTTTCATGGTCGATGAAAAAGAGGAAGAACCTTCTCGATTCGCTTCTTGTGTCTACTGAATTTGCTCTCATGGCTTTCTCTCGACCAGGTACAAAACTTTGAAAGTTGTTCTAAAACATGTAGGGCTGCTAGAGAAGTTGAAAGACTAAATGAATCTTATGAAAGTCAAAGAACGAGTTGTTTGTCGCTAATTATGTTGTGTCAAACCTTAGGAGAGGTATATCTCAGATAGAAAAACAAGTCAAAATATAATGATGATATGATTCTTCTTAGAAGAGGTAGATCATAATGACACTGTGAATGAGGCTTTCCAAGAAGAGCTTGAAAAACTTAGAAAGAAAAATGAGAATGTCAATTTAACTGTTGACACTTGTTATTATCAGTCTAAGTCAATTGATAAAATTTGGAATGCTCAAATACATAGTAAAGTTAAGTCTATGGGTTATAATACGGTTGCCTCCACCACTAGAGGTGTTCCATCACCTCCAGGTATAGATTTAGCTCATACAGGTTTAGAAGACTTTCAGGAACTTATTCTTGAATATGGTCCTCCCAAAACTGTGAAATGTGAGGAAGAGGTTAAGCTTGATAATGATGTTTTTGAAAGTGCTAGTGACTCATCATTTGTTGATGAGAATGTTAAAAAGAATGTAGAGGCTTCTATCCCAAAAGTTGTTAATACTGTTACAGAGGGAACCTAGAGACAAGCTAATAAACCTAGAACAACTGTAAGGTATGCTGAGATGTATAGGAACAAGTCATCAGCTCCTAGGGGTAACCAGAGGAGTTGGAATCATGTTAAATCTCAACAACTAGGTAGTGACTTTGTGATGAACAATAAAGCATGCTATATATGTGGTAGTTTTGATCATTTACATGCTTATTGTGACTATCATGTTGGGAGAAGGGAAGTCCATGGGAATAAAAGGGTGGAATCTAACAGGTTTCAAAACAATATACACCCTAATTCTCACAGCAAAATGATCCCAAGAGCAGTTCAACTAAGAAGTGGTCTTAAAACTTTTCCATCTACCGCTAAAACCAAGTAAACACTGCCACCCTAAATCACTGCTATTACAAGTGCAAAGCCCAAAACAACTTTTGCAAAATCCGCACAAACAGAAAAAGGTCTTTTAATAATAAAGAGTTCAACAAAGGTACCAAAGACTAAACCAGAAGCTACCACTGCTTCACCAAAAGTTCCCAATCGCAAGGGTTGTAAACAAGACCAAGGGAATACCGCAATGCCGCTGTGAAGGCCTCAAAGACGCCGGGAATGGAAAGCAAAAGGAAATTCCTCTACAACCAATCCCAATGGTGTATCAATGACCTTTGATAGATTTAACTATATTGATACACGAGGCGGATCCAAGTCAATCATGGCTTGGGTCCCCAAAAGAAACTAACTCTTTACTTTTGTAATGTGCAGTGAACATCCAAGGACAAAAAGATCATATCAAGGTTACTCGCATGGGTGTTCAAGGCACATGACCTGGCAACAAGTCCTATCTCTCGATTTGAACATTATGATGGACCGTATGTCGTACCTTTGGAGGTGGATTTAATTGAAAAGTAAAATGGAACAACAAGTATGATGCAAGTGATTTAAAGCAAATAACATGGACTTTTATTATTATCAAACAAAACCGCACATTGAGTGCAAGATACATCCATGAGATAATCGACAACAAGCATCATTACATAAACTGGAAAATAGAACACATCATCAAACTACTAACGATCACAAAGCTTCACATCCTTCCCCAACCCTACTCCAATCTAACCATCATCTACCACCTATGGCTTCTTTGGGAAGGCCCACTTTGGCATCACCTTAGGCCATACATGCTATCAATCACGCTATACACCTTAGGGCTTGCTAGCCCCTTCACCACTACTCCAACAGTGGTGATATGATGAAGGTCCCTCTTGTGTGGTGGTCTGCAACAAAGTGGTGGAAAAGGTGGCATCTGCATTCTCCCGATGAAAGGATTCTAGCCAGGGGAGGCACATCCAAGACCCTTGAAGTAGTATCATCATGTGTGCTTGCATGGGAAAATGTAGCTTGACATGGTGTCCAGCTATCTTCAAAGGATGACAAAGCATCTTGGGCATTGGTTGAGATGAAGTGTTAGGACCAAAGAAAGAATGGGTTTGAATAAGCATCTGCATGAGTTCTTTTTCTTGATGATATTTCTTCAAACACGTCTTTCTTCTTACCTCGATTTTTCAACATAATGCCAAGCATTTTTATCCCACATACCGCTCCTGAGAAGGAGCCGCCGTAAGAGACATTAATGGGGTTTGAATTGCTCATGGTAATTTTGGTAAAGTTGATTTTGATGATTTTAGGAGAGAGAATGTTGATGCGTTAGAAGTTTGTGGTGACCGATCGTTCTTAAATACAAGATTAAGTTGGAATCACGGTTAATAAAGGGAAGGTATAAGTTGTTGAGAAGTAAATGAAGTGTTTGACTTTGGTGGCCGGATTAATGACTTGGAGTTGACCTATTGACTGGGTAGTTTAGTTTTGGACTAACCAACTTTAGGAAGATATCTTTATCCTCTTTTAGTTATTTTCTAACCACTGCAAAATCTTAACAATGCCTTCAGTGTATGGTTTATGTTTGTCACATGTAGATTTGAAGGATTCTTTGTTTACATTGAAGTTATTGTTGTTTAGTGCTAGTATTTTTAGTTGTTCACTAACTCTTATGAAGAAATTATGTCTACCAGTGGAAACTACAATGCAAGCAAAGTGGTAAATGTGCTCTCACGAGAGAAATTAGTAAAACAAAGAAATTTTATTCAAGTCATCATGAAGATTCATTACAACCAAAGAGAAAGTGCTCCTAACCACAATCAAAACATAAACGACTGCAATCTAACACACCCTACATTCCTACACCCTACACTAGCTACTCCATTGGCTTCTTGCCCTTGCCCACATAGTCATGCTTGTTCTTCGCGGCTCTCTTCTTTGTTCTCTTAAAGGTTGACTCGCATTCTTGGTCAAGGAAGACCAAGAACTTGTGGAGGAGGCCTTGGTAGCATTGCAGGCTTCTTTGGTATGGATATCTACTTCATGTTGGAGAGAGCTTCTCCTAATGATTTTGTAAGAGCCCTTGGAAACTCTTTGGCCAAGGAATAGGTCTCATCATTATTCTCATCATCATCCGATGAGCCGAGTAGAACTCAAGAGATGGTGGCGCTCGCGCCAGTGCACGCCAAGGCGCTTGGCTCTCTTTAGTTTGCTTCTTGGATGAAGTGCTTCCACCATGGTGGAAAGTATCCACCCACCCCGATGCCTCTGAGGAAGACTCGTTATCACAAACTCTTCCTCAGAATCAGAGGAGATGTTAATGATATTGGAAGGATTGCTCATGATGATATTTAGGGTTTTGCAAGTGAGTTTGAATGTGTTTTGATAAAGACTACAATATGCCAAGCCTCTTTATATAGGCAAAGTCTACACAAGGATTCATATCGAATATATTTACTTTTCCCTATTTTGGTAGGTTAAAGAGTAAATATAGATATTATCGGTTTGACTTTGGAAGATATTTTTAGATAGTGGCTTGGTTAAAAGTAACTTTGGTTAAAAACAAGCTGGTTATTCATATTCTTTGTATTATGCTAACACATGCAGATACATAACCAATCTTTGATGGGATGTTGATCTTAAAAGGTGTATAACTGAGATACACAACAAATGGTTATTGATTCTCCATGTCTAACCCACATAAGAATCAACTAGTCCAGAGCAAACGACTACTGGTTAAGACTCATCAAATCCGTTTATGGTTGATAGTTTACCAAAAACTATATGGTTATCAACTCACCATATTCTTTTGATTAAGAGTTGGCTAGTCCATAGCAAACATGTTCCATGGTAAAGACATATCAAATCCGTTGATAGTGGTAATTTGCTAAAAACTATGATAAGAGCAAAATTTTCAATGTTTTACTTTTCCCACCGCTCTTTGAAAATTTTTGTGAAAAATTACCACTCGCAAGTAGTTCATAGTTTCATCGATAGTGTTATTTTTACCATTGTTGTTCTAGCCGTTACAACTGTTGTGTCAGTAACAAATTTTTTACTAGCCGTTGAGAGTTATTTGCTATCCATATATATATATAGGGTAACTTTTTAGAAGATTGTCTACTTTCCTTATTGATTTTTATCCTCTAAAGATAAATCCTTTCCTTAGATACTCTTTCTTGCGCAAAACTCTTAAACCCTAACATTATATAAATTTTTCTATCAATTGGCGAGTTCTTTATACAATTCATACTGCCACATTATATTTTTCATCAAAAGATTCTATGGCACCTATCACTTTTAAAGATGAGCACAATCAAGTGGCCTACTTACAAAAGTCAAACGAGAAGAGTGGGAAAGCTAATTTTTCATCGATTGTGTACTTTCTTAATACTACCCATATAAGGTATGCTTTACTTCTAAATCCCACAATCTATATCTCTTAAATCAAACAGTTTTGGACTTATGTTCAGTCCATAACAATTGAAAATAGAGATACACATGAAACAGTGGATGCTCTTAGAGCCACTGTGGATGTTGAGAACGTATAGATCTAATGATAATGCAAGCAAATAAATAAAGTAAAGGGATAGAAAGGACACAACCGATTTATAGTGGTTCGGCTACAAGGTCACCTTCCTTGCCCTACTCCACTCCCCGAGTCACCTACTCGAGAGTTCAAGCACTATGTCAACAAACTCCTTCACTTGGCAGAAGCCTTCACAACGCTAAATTACACTTTTCCGGTACAAAGCTAGATACCGAGTCCGTAGCATCGGTGGATCAAACCAACACAACAAATGTTATGTGAAATATCAAATACAAGATCTTCTCTAAGCATGAAATCTTGCGGAGTGATAAATCAATCAAGGACCCCTTGCTTGGATGACTTGTAGAATGCTCGTGATCTCAGCCTTAGAAAGGACCTATATGAGGATCACAAATAGAAAGAAAGAAGAACAACTCTCTAGATCAAGTGATCTATATGTTAGAAGAGAATGAGAGTGTATAAGAGATTTAGTAAGAGGAGGGGTGAGTTAGAATGAAGAAATGGCTCTCTATTTATAGGCAAATTTCTTCTCTCGCTCCACGCATCCCACGGATCCCTTCCACTGGGATCCGGCTAGTGTAATCCTAGGGATCGTGTGGTACGCCTCCTCTTTGCCCATGGGGTTTTTTGGTTATGGGTCATGGGTTATGGGTTGGTCCATGGGTTTTTTTTTAGATTCAATGTATCTAAGTATACATTGTATCAAGTCTTCTTTGGTATGGATTTAAGATCCATGGGTTATGGTCCATGGTTTATGGTTTTTACCCATCCTAATAAACTATTACAACAAATGCTTAATTATTACATTTTTGTATTTAAATGGCTATATGTAAATGCTTTACAAAAATAACATGTATCCTTATAATTATACTTTAAGATAACATTATATTTGTTATCAACAAAACACAAAGAGATCGCAAAAATATTAATAAACGTTTTTACGGTTTATTTGTATTAACAATCTCCCCTTTTGTGTTGATGACAAAACATAATGTTATGATGAGTAAAACTTAAGAATAGATGCAAGTTTTGAAAGCCCTAAGTTTACTTCTTCTCCCCTTTTTGTTGAAACAAAAGTTAACCCTTGGAAGAAATAAACAAACTTCTAACTCCCCGCGGCACTCCCATTGTTTGGGGGCGCCGAAGAGAAGAAAAAAAAAAAATCCTACAAAAAGAAAGGTTAGTAACATGCTTATATAATCTTGTGATTGTTTCCAGAATCAAGATTGGGAGCCAAGGTATGTAAACAAGGCCTTGTAATAAAACAACAAATTGTAAGTGGTATGTATGCCACTTACAAGCATGTAAAATAAGAACAAGACCGCATTGTTCTTGAAATGTGTTAGGAATTAGAAATTCCAGGTATTAAAGAGTCGGTCACCTCAAGTATATGTAATCGTTAGAAAGCTCGTAGTCGTAGTAATATTTAGTTAAGTAGTATTTAGTTAAGTAACACCGTGGAGGATGGACTGTCTTTACCCATCGTATGCTGATCCACGGCCCCATGTGTGGCGATTTATGTAATGACTATAAATACTCTCTACCTCCAAAGGTAGAGAGTTGGAGCTCATAATAATATCTTTACTTTCTCTCACTAAGTTCCCTAAACCTCTAACTTTCTCTCTCTAGAATTCCATCTATATGCTACCTTGTGTTAATGTTATGATGTGTATGTGACAAGTTATATCTTACAATTGGTATCAAGAGACATGGTTAGATCATATCGTGCACATCTTTGGATTTATAGTGATTTTTAGGTGGTTTTGAGTTTGAAAAAGTTTAGTGGTTTTTGCATCATTTGGTTGATTTCTTGTGTTAAAGTTTGAATTTTGTTGGTACTTTTATGTTTAGAATCATCAAAAGTGTTTAGGTTTTCATTTGGTAAGCTTGAATCATCTTGGTTGGGTTGTTTTGGATTGAAAAGTGAGGTTTATATGGTTTTTTCAAGCTAGCAACTTAGTTCACGGAATATTTTCTTGGTAGCGACTTGCTTCACATTTTTGTAGCGACTACAGTGTTGGAGCTAGCGAGTTAGATCTAGCGTGTTAAAGTACAAGTAGTGGATTCTCCACTACGGTAGCTTACTTCATGGTAGCGACTTGGTCAGAGCGAGTTGCTCTTTAGCTTAATTTGTGTCTCTAGCTTAATTTGTGTAGCTAATTGCCGCCAAAAATTTGGTTAGCGACTTGGTCTCAGAATGCGTAGCGAGTTACTACTTAGCTTACTTGCTTTTCTCGTTAGCTTAACTTGGGACTCTAGCTTAATTTAGGGGTGTAGGCGAATTAAGGGTTAGCGACTTAGTGCATTAATTTCTAGCTACTTAGTGCATTATCTTCTAGCGATTTAGTATTTTATCTTCTAGAGTCTTGAGTGATTGTTTACGTTTTCTCTTGATTCTAGAAAATCCGTGAAAGAATCTATTTCCGGTTTAATCATAGAGTTATAAAATCCCAGATAACTGTTAACATGTCTACCAACGCTCCCACTGTCATCTCCATCGCTGTCGGGATGTTCGCAAGTGCCGCTCAGATACTCGCCCACCCATGCTTGACAGAACTCGACTCACGATTCTTGGGCTCAACGAATTAGACTGTATTGCCTTGGAAAGGAAAATGGTGTCAACATTCTCAAATCCATTGATGAAGGACCATATCGAAGTTGAGACGACTAGAGACATACTTGATACTAATGCGATGGTACTCCTTTACGGAATGGATAGACCTAAGATGTATGATGAGCTTGATGATAAGGATAAAAAGAGATTTGATGCGATATCGTGGCTTCAAACATTGTTCTTCAAGGTCTTCCTAAAGACATCTACAAGCTGATCAATCATAACACGATGCTAAGGCGTTTGGGACAATGTTAAGATGCTTCTCTCGTGTTCATTAACTATGGAAGACAGAGAATCCCAACTCTATGACGAATTTGAGCATTTCAAGATGAAACCGGATGAGAGTGTCTATGAGTACTATGTGAGATTTCATAAGTTAGTTAATGACATGAGGAACATCGGAATGACTATGCCTAACATTCAGTTGAACTCACAATTTGTGAACAACATGAATCCCGAATGGCACAAGTTGTTACCACGTGAAGCTCACTAAAGGATTGAAGAATACAAACTATGAGCAACTCTATGCCTTCCTCCTTCAATGAGACATGCTATGTTTGAAAAATTAATTCTCAATCGTTCAAAACCAACCGTGGAGAGACAAGCTCGCCTAATGACTCTACGCTTTCTACTCAAACATCGAATCACAACCAAAGCATCACAAGTCATACCCGGGTAATGGTAATCACAAACTCATTCCTCGATCCTATGTACAAACAAGCCGATGCCGATGCTCACGGGTAGCTTCATTAATCAACTAGCTCTTCTCATCGGTCAAAACATGAATACTCTCCCACAAACCAACAACAACCTCAGAACTACATCTAACCCACACAATCAAGCCACTATTAAAGATGGAAGGATCGTGGTGCAACCAGCCAGAAAGACAAGATGATCGGGGAAGAGGTGGAGCCGAGAGGTTATGTTGGAAACCGTAATCGAGGAAGGAATGGTAACCAAGGTCAAGCTAAGCTCATCAAATGTTATAACTGTGGTGGAGAGGGACACATTGCAAGGAACCGCACATCTCCAAAGCCCACGAATGCCGATTACTTGAGATAAGATGCCGCCGTCAAGCTCGTGACAATGGTGCTACTTTGGATGAAGAGGAATTGTTGTTTCTTGCCGAGGGCAATGCCAAGACCTATGATGCAGATGTGGATGAGCGCCTATTCAGAGATAGGTCACAATCATCAATGCCTTTCAAGTCGATTGTGATGCACGACTGATGTGGATGATGGACCTACTCAAGACACACAATTTTTATTGCTAGCATTTCTCCAATGGTTTCTCCCAAGGTCTCTTCTTCATCACTAGCTGGGCCATCCCATGACAAGCTCATCTCGGAGGTATTAAAACTATACGATGATGCCGATGTGCAAAAGATGCATGACAAAGTACAATCAACTGAAACTATTGAATCAAATATTGAAAATATGGGTAATATCAATATTGTCCCATATGATCAATATGTGAAACAAAGTGAAAGTGAAGTTGTACCAAGTGATGCATCTTCGGCAGTCAACAATGACTATGTTTTTGATGAATACACGCATGCGTACCGATGATTCCATTATTTTTGAACTAAATGCCTATA
The DNA here is from genome assembly GCA_910596185.1 of Chrysanthemum makinoi. Taxonomy (NCBI): domain Eukaryota; kingdom Viridiplantae; phylum Streptophyta; class Magnoliopsida; order Asterales; family Asteraceae; genus Chrysanthemum; species Chrysanthemum makinoi. Next base: position 74,568,958 of record OU343216.1, on the reverse strand, counting down.
AAGAACGTGTTGCTATTTATGAACAACGCGCTAAGTTTGAGTTGACCACCGTGAGCGTGAAATGGATGACCAAGTAAGTACGCATTAGAAAAAGTAATTTTAGAGAAGAAGTATTGAAACAAGAATTAAATTCCTTGCAAGAAAAACTTTCTAAACATCTAAACAAAATCAAGAACTTCAAGAAAATGTGAAAATGCTTAAGCAAGAATTTAATGCAAAGGAATCAAAACTCTTGAGAGATTTTTCTAATCGGAAAACTTTGAAAAACAAACTTGAGAACAAGTTGTACATACAAGGAAACACCATTCAACCGCCACATGGTCACTAAACATAGAGTCTTAAGCGATAAGCATAGCATTCCCCTTGTTGAGGAACCTAATCCGGAGGTAATTAAAAAGGCTAGAAATGCTCATAAGGTGCTTTATGATGGTAATGAAATTCTTAAGCCTAGGCGGAAACCTAGTTGCGTTGAGTGCACCGAGGAAGATAAGAAATCAGATGAAGTCACTAGGGAAAGGATGAACAAAAAACTAGATGATCCTAAATGCAAAGAGAAAAAAATTATTATCACTCCCCATGACTACAAGAAGGAAAACTGGATTTCCTTGAACATGTTTAAGCCTCAAACATTGTTGACTCTAACAAGTTTTCGGAAAAGGATTTAGATAAGCGAAAGCTGAAATATTGTTGAAACAAACCCCCTTTATGGAAAATGCCTAGAGAATGTGTATCCTCCTAATACACCAATGCATCTAGTTCCTAGAAAAATTGCCACTAAAAGCAAGACCTTAATTAGCCAATATGTTATATTTCAACTATTTGTTGATTTTGAGAAAACTTGCAAGAAAAGGATCACACCCATTGGTATAACGGAAGGAGAAAGGGGTTTTGAGCAAATGAAAGAATGTTATTTAACTGAGGTCATGCCTTTCTTTAAACTTAAAAGATCATTTGAGAGTCTTAAAAAGGGACAAGTAAAACGATATAAAGGAATGGAAAAGGAATTTGATGCAATGGTAGTTGAAGTTAGTGATTATGAGCTTGCACTAAAATATAATGAGATTGAGAGGAAGAACTTGCATACATTAAATGAGACTCTTATTACTAAATGTGTTGCTCAAGATATTTTTTCACTGCTTCAAATTGCTCTATTAATGCTTCCAAATTTCATGAACTATCTCAGGTTCCTAAAGTCTCCCATGATCGTGTCATTGAGCTTGAAAAACTAATTCTAAACTAAACGAGAAAATTGAACTGGATGATCACGAAAATTTGGTTAAACATTTTTCTAAACTAGAAGTTGAGCATTTTAATTTACAACTAAAATATCAACATCTTAAAGAAAATGTCAAAACTTCAAATATCAAGACATCTTCGGATGCTCCGAGTTTGATGCGCTTTTCAAATTAACAAACGCGGATGAACAGATTCAAGCTCGCAACACGATCGAAAAGTTGAAAGCCCAAATCTCTCAATTAAAGGGTCAAACGAACAATATGACACGCTCCCAAATGCCTCCTCCTTTAGATTCTCAGAATTCTCAAACTTTTCATCTTCAAAACTTAGTTGATGCCTTACAAAAGGAAAACGAGAGTTTTCTAGAAGAAAATGAAAAAGTTAAACGACATTTTAAAGAGTTATATGATTCAATAAAAGTCACCCGTGACCAAAACAACGAAAAAATAACGCCTTTACAAAAGGAAATTGAGAATCTGGAAGTCGTGGAAATGGGAAACCGCCACTTGTTTTCAATAAGAATGTTGTCTCAAAGTCACCCTTAGATTGCAAATACATTGTGACAGTTAAATATATTCCTCCTCATCTTAGGAATAATGAACATGCTTTTCATGAATAATGTGCTCACCTTAAGGATAGTCTAGAATGTCTCCGTGAGATTGTCGAAGAGGATTTCATTAACAAACCTCTTGATAGTGAAATTAGGTTTGCTTGCCTCCGGGCCAAACGATCTCAAGAGTTGCTAGAATGTGTAATTGCCACATGTCCAAAACTTAACCTTAGTGCAAAAGGCAAAGCCGTGATGCCTTGTTCTATGCCTAGTGCCAAGCGAGAAACCGCTCTATGCCCGTCTTAAAAGGAAACACTAATGTGCCTTCAAGTAGTTCAGATTCCGGATATGTTAGTGCTAAGAAAGTGAACTTTAGTGTGCCTCGCAAAAGCTCAAATCACGTCTTAAAGTATACACTAATGTGCCTTCTAGTACTTCGATCCTTGCACAAGTTCAGAATGCAAAAATTAGATCAACCAACTAATGTTCCCATTCCTCTGTGAGTAATCGGTGACTTTAAAGCGGCAGTCAAAGTCTCAAGACAATACAAGGAATGATAGGACCTTGCAAGCTAAGAATGTGCATGGGAAGAGAGTAGAAGACCAATCTAGGAACTTTAAGCTTGAGTTGAATAAAACGAATCGTGTTGATTCTAGTATTAGCCTTAGGCGATCAGTAATTAATTCAATTCGATACTATTTGCAAACCTTGTAATGTATCCGCTTGAATTCTCGTTTCTAATCATGAATGTGGTGTGAATGTTTTGTCTAATGAGTTAATTGCCCGCTAAAATTGTTAATGCTAAAATCAATGCGCAAGCAAAAGAAAGTTAGAAAGAAAGTAGGAAACCCCAGAAGAACTAAAAGATAGTTTTATTGATACTTTTGGCCTTAAGACTAATCGATTATGCCCACTAGAAAATGGATGCCCTCGGTAGAACTATTCCCTTAAGTGAACATACTTTGAATAGGGCTACGTTGACACCATTGCATTGATCTATTCCCAATGATTCCATTGCTTCTTTTCTCGATATGGATGTTTCTATTTCGATGTGGGTGTTCCAATTACTGTTACTAACCAAGTGGAACCCATTCTTGCATGGGGATCCCAATTATCCGCTTATCCATTTTGTCTGTGTTCAATCTGCAGACGTTCAAATCGCTCGCGGGTACTCGGACTCGTGCCGCTCCAAGCATATGATCGAGACCGGTCATGCTCATGAACTTCGTGAGCAAGTTCATCGGACAGTAGATTTGGTAATGATCATTTTGGTGCTATTATGGGTTATGGAGATTATGTTGTTGGTGATAGTGTTATCTCAGAGTCTACTATGTTGAAGGGTTGGTCATAATCGCTCTCGTTGGTCAATTTCGTGACTCTCGATCTAGAAGTGCCTTCGAAAACATACTTGCTTTGTTAGTGATCTTAATGGCAAGGAACTGTTAAAAGGAACTCGTGGTTCAAACCTTACACCATCTCTATCGATGATATGATGAGTCTTCTCCAATTGCTTGTTATCAAAGGCTTCTACAACAAAGTCATGGTTATGGCATCGACGTCTCAATCACTTGAACTTCGGCACCATCAATGATCTTCCGTAAAGGACTTAGTTGTAGGTTTACCTAGACTAAAGTATGAAAAGGATCATCTTTGTTCAGATGTCAATTGGGAAAAGCAAGAAATATGCCCATAAACCCAAACCTACTAACTCTCACAGAGTTCTTCTTCATATGATTCATATGGATTTATGTGGACCAATGAGGGTACATAATATCTTTGGGAAGAAATATGTGTTAGTTGTGGTTGATGATTACTCTAGATTCACCGGGTCAAGTTCTTAGGACAAAGGATGAAACTCCCGATATCATCATCAAACTCATCAAACAATGCAGAGTTCGACTTAACAAAACCGCCGTAATTGTCAACGCACAATGAAACCGAAGTTTGTCAACAAACAACTTATGAATTCTATGAAAGCTGAATCGATCACATCATCAAAGAAGTTCCACGAACTCCTCAACGTAACGGTAGTTGAAAGACTAAATCGACTCTTGTTGAAGCCGCTAGAACAATGTTGATTTACTCAAAGGTTCCAATGTTTCTCCTGGCCGGCAATTGCCACTGCATGCTATACACAAAATCGCTCCCCTAATCCACACCTACATGGAAAAACTCCATATGAACTTGTCCACAACGAAAACCTAATCTCTTCCTTTCGTGTGTTTTGCATTGTGCTATCCAACTAATGAGGTCAAGACTTAGGAAACTTAGGCTAAAGTGACATTGGAGTATTTGTAGGATATGCACCAAACAAAAAGGGATACCGAATCTACAACAAAAGAACCCAAAATATCATGGAAACCATTCACGCTTACGCTTGATGAGTCGACGGTCAAATGGCTCCCTGACAATCCACGGGACCCGACTTCAAGACAGTCCTGTTGGTTCATCTCTTGTTCCAAACTCTACTCAAGAAACTCCATATGTACCTCCATCCGAAGATGATGTAAAGAAATTGTTTGATCCTATGTTTGATGAACTGTATGATTCAAATACTAATGAGGTGATGATTCCTACAACAGAGGATGCTCATATTCCTGTGAATGAAGTCAATCCTTCAGCCTCAATATCTTTAAGTCAAGAAGCACCTGCCGCTGATCCTTCAGTTTCATCAACAAATCATCATTCTTCAAATGTACATCATGGAAATGTTTCTGGCATCAATGATGAAGTTAATCCCTTTGCTACTCCCGAAGATGCTCCATTTGAAAACATATTTGCTACCTCTAATCATCATCGAACCATCTTCTTCAGAGACATCGACTCGCTACCTCGCCTCAACAACGCCACATGAACACCTTAAAAATGGACTCACGATCATCCATTAGACAACATCATTGGAAATCCCTCTCGCCCCGTATCAACCCGAAACAACTTGCAACATATGCCTTATGGTGTTTCTTTAACTCCGTACTTTCTAAGATCGAACCAAAAGATGTTAAAACCGCCATGAATGAAGATAGCTGGTTCAATGCCATGCAAGATGAAATTCATGAGTTTGATCGACTTGATGTATGGGAGTAGTACCGCCCAGACTGTGCTATGATTATAGCTCTCAAATGGATCTTCAAAGTGAAACTTGATGAGCATGGTGATGTGTTGAAGAACAAGGCTCGATTAGTTGCTAAAGGATATCGTCAAGAGGAGGGTATAGACTTTGAAGAATCTTTTCTCTGTGCCGAATCGAGGCAATCGAATCTTTCGCTAACGCCGCAGTAAGAACATGGTAGTCTATCGATGGATGTGAAGACGCATTTCAATCCGGAGATCTTAAAGAAGTCGCCTCACGCCAACCTCGGGATTTGTGAATCAAGAGCATCCTACTCACGTTTATCGCTGAAGAAGGCTCTTTACCGGTTTAAAGCAAGCTCCAAGGGCATGGTATGATACTTTGTCAAGGTTTCTTCTATCAACCGGATTCAAGAAAGGAGCGCTTGATCCTACATTGTTCACCGTGAAGTCGCAAACATTTAACTCATGTTCAAATTTATGTTGATGATATTATTTTTGCTTCGACCGACCCAATGGAATGTGATCGTTTTTCTAATGAAATGAGTTCAAAGTTTCAAATGTCAATGATGGGACAAATGTCATTTTTCTTGGGATTACAAATTTTACAAAGTCCCTGAGGCATTTTCATAAATCAATCTAAATATGCAAATGAGATTTTAAAGAAATTTGGATTTGATTCAAGTGACCTTGTTGACACCCCCATGATTGATCGAACCAAACTAGATGAGGACCACTCATGGATCATGATTGACCAAACGAAATATCGTAGTATGATTGGATCCACGATGTACCTCACGCTAGTAGACCGCACATCTTGTTCGCCGTTTGCATGTGTGCTAGATACCAGGCTAAGCCTACTAAAAGCACCTTGAAGCGGTTAAACGGGTCTTTCGGTATCTCCAAGGAACCATCAATATGGGACTATGGTACCGGGACACCATGTCACTAACGGCCTATGCATGCCGATCATGCAGTTGTCAAGATACACGCCAAGTACATCCGAGGTGCTCGCTTTTGGGTGATAAGCTTGTGAGCTGGTCTTCAAAGAAGCAAACGAGTACTTCTATTTCTCTACAGAGGCTGAATACATAGCCATGTCATCTTGTTGTGCTCAAATCTTATGGATGAGATCTCAATTATCCGACTATGGCTTTGAATTCAACAAAAATCCTCTAGATCGTGATAATAAAGTGCTATTGCTCTATCATGCAACAACGTTCAACACTCAAGAGCAAAGCATATCGACATTCGACATCATTTCATCGTGGAACAAGTGAAAAAGGTGTGGTGGAACTATATTTTGTGAGGAGGTCTAATATCTTAGCGGACATCTTCACCAAAGCTCTTCCAAGAGAACGTTTTGAGTTTATTCTTCCACGCCTTGGCTTGAAAAGCCTTCAACCGTAACACTCAAACGCTTCGTGAGGAAGACGAGGAGTAAAGGTCTATCTTCATCTATCTCTTGTAAATATCTATTCGAAAAACAAAATACAAAATTATAAAACCTTCAAAATCCATAAAAATCTGAAAAATTCAAAAAATCTTCAAAAATATTGTCATTTTGTCATGTTTTTCTCAGTTCGATAATATCTACAATCTTTGTGCTGTCATTCAAAGAATGACACGGGACTTTAGATGTTGTTCAAATTAAAAAAAAAAAAAAAAAAAAAAATTATATATTTGAGAAAGAGAAAAATGGTTTATTGTCATTTTCAGGCAATAACCCGGTTTAAAAGAAAGAACAGAGCCATGTTTTACCATGTTTTCAAATTCCATGCTCGGATTCTATAACATTTATCTGCTGAAAACTAAATGCTTTGAAAAATAACTCGGTCTCTATTTTTGATAATCATCGACTTATTTGTAAAATATCTATCTCTCAATCAACAACCTATGTCATTGATTGAGGGGAGAATGATTTCAATTAAATTAAAAAGTTATTTGGCATTAAATTGTTTTCAAAAGATGTACATGCATGTTTAACCAATGGAGTTTAAAGTCTCAACATCAGATCCTTATCAGCTAAAACGCTTTCATAATCAAGTCACAATTCTCCTTAAAAGCTTTCAAAATCAATTTAAATCTATAAGAGATCACAAATCTCAAATGTTTTGATAATTGTGATCGGGGGAGAAGTTGTGATTTAAATAGGATTTAAACTAATAATTCGATAAATGGTTTATAATGATTAGCATGTTTCCTCCCCGCATGTGACAAACGATTTCAAATTTTCCATGCACATGTTGAGGGGAGCATCTATCTTAAACCACAATGATTTGAAACGTGATCACTTATCTCAATGTGTGTTCCTCTAGTATGTGCAAAACTCTTTTCAAATCTCGAGGCACATATTAAAGGGGAGCAAAATCATGAAAACCTCATCCTTCCCCAAAATGCTTTATCTACTTGATTCGATTAGGGAAGTGATGTTGATATCTTTAAAAAATGGTAATCAAAGAAGTTAATTTTTCTCTTGCCTCCGGTGCAAAACATTTCAAATACTTGATGCACATGTTGAGGGGAGTTTCTTCTAAAATATCAAAACAATTCAGTACAAAATGCTTTGATAATATATCACAAGTATCCGATTGATTTTCAAATGGTTTTCAATTGTTCCAATGGCATGAACAATACCAAAGACCACCAACTTTACTTTATGTATGGTGATATAAGGATGATAAGGTTAGGTATTGTTCCCATGATCCGCCAGAACCGGAGGATCTACCCAGGGACTATCCACTAGTTAGTGTAGAGTTCTTAGGTATGATGATAAAAGGAGAAAATGAGATATGAAGAAGTGCGGACTAAGATGAGCTAGTAATCGAATAAACCCAACAAGGTTCTAGCTATGAAGTCTCTGAAGCAATCAAGGGGTTGAAGAATTTAAAAGAATTGAATGAGAAAAGGGTGAAAACAAATAGCCCTCCATTTATTCAACCTTAGGGCGGAAACCGGGTTCAATTCATATGCTACTGATGGTAACATCGGTATTGAAGACAAGACGCCATGGACCCAAGGAGCGACCGCACTTCAACTTTCCAAACCACTCAAGTTCCTCTTAAAAGGACTTGTTTCATTCTCACGGGAACCGACATTATCTATCGACTTTCTCTTAGAGATTGTTGATATTGAAGGAGGAGACCTCTCCCTAGTCTCCGATATAGGATCCAAATATGCACAAATTGAGTCTAGAGCCACGAGATCATCAATAAATCTCATTAGGACACTTTCAATGAAGACTCTCTTTCACACAATGTGGAAAGAAAGATTATATCTTATGAGTCCTACGCATTATCCTTGTGGTATTGCCGGAACATCCGAGTGATATGCAATCATATTCACAATGAAGATGGAAAGCCTTCTAGAGCCAACATCTAACAAGCTCCTGGTAGGTGGCATGTGAGATCTATTATACGATCAACCATGTGACAACCGAACGTAAACAATGGGGCTTATTCAATCTTTGAATCAATCCCGTTCAGTTATGGATTGATGGATACCTTTGAAAAACCAGTCTTTGTGCTTTAAAACTCTTTTCATTAGCACGTCGACCGTGTACTAATTTTTCAAATCAAAAGGTGTTTTATGATTGATAATTGATTTTCATTAAAACCTTCGTTATATTGCAAAAACAATTTCTATTGAGCAATACACGATTGTTTTTCAAATCTCTTTTCATCAATCGCTGGACGAAATTGGCCGGGTTCACTCACTTGTTGTCTTTGAGACGTTCGTTTGAGAACGGCTAGAGCGTACCTAAAACCTCCAAGGAAATTCTTCGAATTATACCCGATCACAGGCAGTACTTGTATCGATCAACGGGGAACCGAGGGTCGTGTACCTCAATTCATCGAAAGTGATCAAAGACACTTTCGTGCGCTTTTATTGCTAATCGTCTTATGCGTGTACACCCGACGCTTGTAAATGACGTAATGAAGCGGTCAATCCATAGCCGCATGCTCACCTAACACATTCATCTCAAAGAAATCATGATTGTGCATCAATGACTCGATATTTTACTCCATGCTTCGCCGCCGCCAATATCATGAATCAACAAATGCTTCCGCTACTCTGATGAGAATATATCATGATCCAGAATGTGAGCATGTCGGTCCGAAAGTCACAACATCACATAATACCAACACCACAATGGATGTATCGGAGATTTTCTATTAGCTGATGATCTCAAAAGCTGGCTCAACATTATTATCACGTGGATCAAGAGACCTCCACTTGGATTAACCAAACATGCAACGTGAAGAATCAATGACTACGAGCTTAGGAACAAAGGACTACATCAAGAATGCAAGAACAATTGTTAATGTAATATCTGATTGTATTCAATGTCATTTTAGTATATGTTTGAGGTGACCTCCCTTAGGGGAGATTGTTAGGAATTAGAAATTCCAGGTATTAAAGAGTCGGCCACCTCAAGTATATGTAATCGTTAGAAAGCTCGTAGTCATAGTAATATTTAGTTAAGTAGTATTTAGTTAAGTAACACCGTGGAGGACGGACGGTCTTTACCCACCGTGCCCGATCCACCCGATGTGTGGCGATTTGTGTAAGACTATAAATACTCTCTACCTCCCAAGGTAGAGAGTGGAGCTCATAATAATAATATCTTTCACTTTCTCTCACTAAGTTCCCTAAACCTCTAACTCTCTCTCTAGAATTCCATCTATATGCTACCTTGTGTTAATGTTATGATGTGTATGTGACAAGTTATATCTTACAAAATGACTTCAAAAGAAATACTAAAAGTAGAAAATAGTAGTAGTGATTCCTTCCATGCTTGCATAAGATTATGGATGGAGGTTTTGATGAGTAATGGTATTGATGCATCAAGGATGAGGTTGAGTATGAAACGCATTTCTTCCCTAACTTCTATTGCAATTTCCCCTAGTGGATTGGCAAATGTTCACAATGTAAATGATGTGGGTAATGGTCGCGGAAGTTTTCATCCTGCTGTTTTGATTTCGAAGTTACGCTTCGGTGGTGGTAACAGGGAAAAAATATGGATCAATATCCGGAATGTTTGTAAATGGTGGTGGAAAGGAACCTAAATGTTCTTGTAATGTGATGGGAGCTAATGGTGTTGATGTTTCAAGATCTTGAAATATAGTATTTGGAGATGTGGGGGGTGTTGAAAGATCAATTATTTTTCTTAGGTTGGTTAGATCTTGTTGAGTTCCAAGGAGTTCCAAAAGAGTATTTTAGGTGGTGATGAAGTTAGTACTTGTTAGTGATGAGGATAAAGCTATAATGGAAGCATATTGTGGTGAGTTATTTGTTGAGGATGAACCATTTGAGGTTGGTTTTGCTAAACAACAAGACCGGATACTAATCCGTGCGGATATCCTAGCATTTTGACAGGTATTTTGGATGGTGGAAGTATGGTTTGGATATCATGATTGTTTGTACTAGATGATTCTCCAAAAGGGTTTTTGATGACATGATGAAGTGTGTTTGTGAGAAGGAGATGGAGTATGCAAGCATTTTAGGAATTATATATATAGAAAAACAAAGCATTGTAATGAATGCTGACCTAAAAATGTGGATTAAAATCTAATGATTAGATATGAATTCAAGGCATGTGATCAAGAGAACACAAGCATTAAAGAGCATACTCCCAAAAATGAAACAAATGTGGATTTTTCATCCAAAGTGTAAAAAATAGAAGTTGAAAACTTTTCTGCATCTAATCCCACCGATCCTTCCCTTGAGGGATCCGGCCCATCATAAAGGCCGGGATCCGGTTCTGTTTCGCAGCAAAAAATTTTCTTTTTGGAAACATTTTTGCCTAGTTTGTGCCTATATGCAAACTATTTGGAGTTTCGGTTATCTTGACTCCTAAAAGAATTAGAAAATAAACTAGAAGTATAAAACCATCCTATTGAGATAACCCGAAACACATATTTAGTACATGAGTACGTAATTTTTTGTTATCAATGCTCCTATTTCATTGTTGCTTAAATGAATGTACCAAAAAACACATATTAGTTATGTGTCCCCTTTAGCATTCAAAAGACATGAGATGCAATGAAAACGGGTTTTACTTATTAATAACCAAAAGCGATTTGTCCTAATCGTGAGAAATTGCTTTTGTGAAATTGATACGGGAAGGTATCATCTTTTTAGAAAACATTGTAGTAGGTTTTCTTTGAAAATGTAAAAAAAAATATAAGAAAGCTATAAGTGGAAAACTCATCTTGGGTTTTGAAAATTCCGGTATTGTTTTTGTGAGGTGCGTGGAACAAAATCCTAGACACGAAAGAAGAAGGCTAGTGTTTATATACCTTGTAGAGTCAATTAAGTTACGACGTTTGTTCCATTAGACCAAGACCAAGATGAAGTAGGTTGAATTGTCTCACTTCAACGGCTTTGGTGAGGACGCCGGCTATGTGGTCTTCGATGCTACCTTATCAATAGAGATGTTCCCCTTTGAACACTGTCTCTTAAGAAGTGATGAGAATCTCTATATGCTTTAAAGCGCGAATGCAATACGGAGCCTGCTTTTGTAAGTTGATGGCACCTTTGTTTTCACATAGGATGGTTATGTCGCTTAGATGGATGTCGTAGTCTACTAACGCTTGTTTCATCCATAGTGCTTGTTGGCATGCGCCGGCGGAGCATTAATGGCTTCGATTGTTGATATTAAAGTGCCGTTTGTTTCTAGAGAACCATGATGTTAAACAACATCCCATAAAAAGCCAAGATACCCCTACTTGTACTTTTCTATCAACGT
>OU343216.1:74529843-74553985 GCA_910596185.1 Chrysanthemum makinoi | reverse complement strand
TTTCAAAATTTGAGGCACATATTGAGAGGGAGCAAACTTTTGAAAACCTCATCCTTCCCTAAAATGTTTTATCTACTCAGATTGATTTGATAAGGGAAGTGATGTTGATATCTTTTAGAAAATAGAAATCACAAAAGTTAATTCTTCCTCTTGCCTCCGTGTGCTAAACGATTTCAAGTACATGATGCACATGTTGAGGGGGAGCTCTCTTTCTAAAAATATCAAAACAATTAAGAAACAAAATGCTTTGATTCCATATCATAAGTATCCTGATTGATTTTCAAATGGTTTTCAATTGGTTCCAATGGCAGATGAACAATACCAAATAGACCGACCAACTTTACTTTATGTATGGTGATATAAGGATGACAAGGCTAGGTATTTGTTCCATGATCGCGAGAACCGGAGGGATCTACCGAGGACTATCCACTATTAGTGTGTGAGTTCTTAGGTTTGATGATAAAAGGAGAAAATGAGATATGGGAAGAGTCGCGGTGAGACTAAGCTAGTACTTCGGAATAAACCCAATAAGGTTCTAGTTATGAAGTCTCGGTAAGCACTGAAGGGGTTGAAGAATGAAAAGAATTGAATGTGAAAAAGGGTGAAAAGAAATAGCCCTCCAATAATTCAACCTTAGGATGAGAAACCGGTTCAATTCATATACTCTGATGGCTTAACACGGTATTATTGAAGACTTTCGCGTCATGGACCCAGTGACGCATGCTTGCACTTCAACTTTCCAAACCACTCAAGTTCCTCTTAAAAGGGCTTGTTTCATTCTCACAGGGAACCTACATAATCTATCTACTTTCTCTTAGAGATTGTTGATATTGAAGAAGGAGACCCTCTCCTAGTCTCCGAGCATAGGAACCAAATGTGCACAAATTGAGTCTAGAGCCACGAGATCATCAATAAATCTCCTTAGGACACGTTCAATGAAGACTCTCTGTTTCACACAATGGGGAAAGAGAGATTATATCTTGAGTCCTACGCAGTATCCTTGTGGTATTGCCAGAACATCTGAGTGATATGCAATCATATTCACAATGAAGATGGAAAGCCTTCTGGAGCCAACATCAAACAAGCTCCTGGTGGGTGGCATGTGAGATTTATTCTATAGATCAACCATGCGACAACTGAAAAGAAACAATGGGGCGATTCAATCTTTTGAATCAATCCTGGTTCAGGTTATGGATTGACGGATACATTTGAAAAACTGGTCATTGTGCTTAAAATCTCTTTTCTCTAAGCACATCGACCGTGTACTATTTTTTCAAATCAAAAGGTGTTTATGATTGATAAACGATTTTTCACTAAAACTTCGTTGTATTGCAAAAACAATCTCTATTGAGCGATATACGATTGTTTTTCAAATCTCTTTTCATCAATCAGTGAATCTCTGTTCGCTGGTTCACTCACTCCGTGTTGTCTTCTTTGAGACGCTCCGGTTTGAGAACGACTAGAGCATTTTCGCAGAAACCCGTCAAGGAAATTCTTCGAATTATATCCGATCAGGCAGTTTACTTGTATCTTGATCAACGAGGAACCGTGGGCCGTGTACCTCAATTCGACGAAAGTGGTCAAAGACACTCTCGTGCGCTTTATTTCTAACTGCTTTTATGCAATGTACGCCCGACGCTTGTAGCCGACGTAATGGAGCGATCAATCCATAGCCGCATGCTCACACTACACATTTATTTCTAAAGAAATCATGATTAGTGCATCAATGACTCTAATATTATCACTCCATGCTCGCTACCTTTCTGGCTATTTGCCAATATCATGAATCAACTAAAGCTTCCGCTACACGATAAGAAGAAATCATGATCCGAATGTGAGCATATTGGTCCAAATATCACAACATCATATCTTTGGCAACATAACAATGGGTGATACTGAGATTTATAGTTGCTGATGATCTCTAGTTATGCTCAAAATGGTCATCATGGTGGATCGGATCATAACCTCCTCGAAACATACATCTTAGTTGAACAATGATGGAATCATCACAGAATCATATAATTTGAGTACTTTGAAGAAGAAAAGTCTGCGAGCTCAAGACTGAAGATTAAATTAGAATGCTAGGAATCTAAATGTAAAACATGGGGTGACCTCCCTTAGGGGAGATTGTTAGGAATTAGAAAATTCCTTAGTGAAGTATCGGTCACCCCAAATATTATCTAGCATAAGTTAGCTTGTAGACATTACGTTATTTACTAGTCATTTAGTTAGTTATTTAGTTTAGTGCAACACCGTGGAGGAAGGACGGGTCATTACCCATTGTATACCGATCCTGTGAGTCAGGGGAGGTCGTTTATTTTGTAACCTATAAATACCCTCTACCTTGCAAGGTAGAGGGTTGGATGTTCTTTGGTAATCTAACCTTACATGAGTTTCTCTTTCTAGAATATCCCACTTTCTCTCTCTTAAATCATCTATACGCCTAAAGTATTAATGTTATGATGTATATGTGAAATCCAATATGTTACAGTTCTTGTTTTTGCTTAGCAGTTTTAGAAAGCTTTTCTTGTAAGGAGTTTAACTCTTGTTTTAATACTTCCTCTTTAAAATTACTTTTTCAATAATAATAACGCATTTGGTCATCCATTTCCCTGCTCACGGTGGTTAACTCAAACTTAGCACGCTGTTCATAAATAGCAACTTGTTCCTTATAGGCATTAAGTTGGAGGTGACGAATCATCAGGGGCACATGCGTGTATTCATCAAAAACACGTCTTTGTTGAGTGCGTAAGATACATCACGTGGTACAATCTCACTTTCACTTTGTGTCACATATTGATCGTATGGGACAATATTACTATTACCCACGTTATCACTATCGGAGTCATAAGTTTCAAGTGATTGTACTTCATTATGTATCTTTTGCTGATCAACATCATCATATAGTTTTAATACCTCTGAGATGATTGATTCTTTGGATGAACCAGCTTGCTGTGATGAGTGGACCTTTGGGGAGACCATTGGAGAAATGCTAGCCATGAAAATTGTTTGTGCAATAGGTTCATCATCGACGTCAGAGTCGTATGCATCACAGTCGGCGACTTGAAAGGCATTATGATGATTATGACCTATCTCCTGGATAGAACTCATCCACATCTCGCATCATATGTCTTGGCATTGCCTCAGAAGAAACAACAACTCCTCTTCATCTAAAGCTGCACCATTATCCTGAGCTTGTACGAGCAACATCTTGTCTCCTGAAGTATTCGCATTCTGGGACATTTTGGAGATGTGCAGTTCCTAGCAATGTGTCCCTCACCACCACAGTTGTAGCATTTGACTGGCTTTGCTTGTCCTTGATTTGGATTCCTTCCACGATTCTGATTTGCATAATAAACTCCACCTACTCCACCTCTTCCCTATTCATATTGCCTTCCTTGAACTGGTTGCACCATAACTTTACCATTTCTGACAACCGCATGATTGTGAAGGTTGGATGCTGTTCTAATCTCATTGTTAGTGTGAAGACTGTTGGTATGTGGACTGAGAGTCAAGTTTTGTTTAACCATAAGGGCCAGTTGATTAATGAAGTGTCCCACGGCTACATCAGCATTAGCTTGTTTGAACCTTGGATCGGGAATGAGTTTGTGATTACCATTACCCATGGGTATGACTTGAGAAGCTTTGTTTGTGATACCCACATTGGTATAGAAATTTGTCAGAGTCATTTGGTGAGCTTGTGTCTCCTGGTTGGTTTTGAACTGTTCTAGAATCCTTTTCTCAAACATAGCATGTCTCTCATTCTGGAGAAGGATGGCATACAGTTGCTCATAGTTGGGGTTCTTCAATCCTTTGGTTAGCTTCACAGAGGTGACAAATTTGTGCCACTCGGGATTCATGTTGTTTACAAACTTTGAATTCAGCTGAATGTTTGGCATGGTCATTTTGATGTTCCTTATGTCATTCACAAGCTTATGGAATCTCACGTAGTACTCATAGACACACTCATCTGGTTTCATCTTGAAGTGCTCAAACTCATCATACAGTTGTGATTCTCTATCTTCCTTGGTTAATTCAGAACCTGAGAGAAACATCTTGACATTATCCCAAACCGCCTTGGCTTCAGTGTTGTGATTGATAAGCTTGCTATATCTTTTAGAAGACCCAAGTATAATGTTAGAAGCCCGATATCACATCGAATCTCTTTTTCTCCTTATCACGAAGCTCGTCATACGCTTTTGTCTGTCCAGGTCCAAAGATCATTGTTCCATCAGAGCAGGCGGTCAGTCAATTATGTCTCTTGTAGTCTCAATCGATAAGGTCCTTCATCAATTGATTTGAGAATGTTGACCCCATTTTCCTTTCCAAGACTTGATACAATCGGATTCGTTGACCCCATGAGTCATAATCGATTCTTTCGCATAGGTGGACGAGTATCGATCCCGCATTTGCTTGAACGATCTCCTCTGCTACAGAAGAAACAAAAGTTGGAACGATGTTTGCCATGATTACAAGTTCTACGGGATTTTACTATTCTTTGATTAAACCGGGAAATTGATTCTTTCACAGGATTTTACTAAACCAAAAGAACAACCATAAGAATGTAGCACGAAGAAGTAACAAGTCTCAATAGACAAGTAGCTAAACACTCAACTCGCTTAATTATCAACTCGCTAAACAACCAACTCGCTTAGAGAAACAAGTCGCTTAAGGAATCAACTCGCTTAATAGCCAAGTCGCATATAGAGACAACTCGATTAATAGCCAAGTCGCAAACAGAACAACTGGCTCGCTAACCACCAAGTCGCTAAACTAACTCAGCTATACAACTCGCTTAATAGCCAAGTCGCATTTGAAGAAACAACTCAAAGCTTAGAACTCAAGTAAGCGATAAAAGTCAACTCGCTAAATAGCCAAGTCGCATATACCAACTTCATCGAGAAGAAGCAACTCGCTTCGAAGAAACAAAAGTCCGAGACTCAACTCGCTTTGTACAAAGTTCACAAATAACCACTTTATCAATAAAAAACAACCAAACCACAATGATTTAAGCCTTCCAATTCAAAACATAAGCACATATGATGATCCTAAACACAAAAGTACAAGAAAAATTCAAACTTTGACACTAGAATTTGTCCAAATGATTCAAACTCTCTTAAACACTTAATACCCCAAAAACCTTATGAAATCCACCAAAACAAATAGCATGAAAGATGAGTGATCAAACCATGGATCTTGATACCAATTGTAAGATATAGCATATTACAAACACACTAAACCATAATCACAATGGGGCGTTCAAGTATGTTTAGAGAGAGAAAGTTCTAGAGAGAGAAAGGGAAGAGAGTTGGGAACTATGTGAAACAAAGATAAATGGTATTGAAGCTCCAACCCTCTACCTTGGGAGGTAGAGGGTATTTATAGTGTCTTGCAATAAACGCCACCTCCAGCCGTGGATCGCATACTGGGTAAAGACTTGCGTCGGTCCTCCACGGTGTTACTTAGCAAACTACTTACTAACATATTATGACTACGAGCTTTCTATCGAATACATATACTTGAGCTGACCGACTCTTTAACGACTGGATTTTCTAATTCCTAACAGGATACCTACAGGAAAGATGTTTACCAATGGCAATCTCAATGTTGACCGTGAAACCCCAAAGGGTTTGGATACTGATGTCACTAACCAAAATATATGCAATCAAGTTTGTAATATTAGTGCAGGTAGTCCTTACTCAATTGCAGATACTTCGATCCTTCAATACATGGACTGGATTAAAGTATGGATAACAAAAGGATTGATATCTCATAACTCACGGGTTCAAGTTACTCAACATTAATATTCAATCGGCTATGATGTCTGTTCACATCAGTTCAGGCCTCGTTCTTCATCACTATGGCATCTGTAGATAACACTTCAGGCCCCGTTCCTCAAAGAAAGAAAGTGCGCCTCAGGCGCTTTATCTTCGTAAGAGAGAAATCTTCATGTTTATGACCATTCTCATCGACATTCTTCATCAACAAGCTTCATGTTTTTCCTACGCTCTTTCAATTCTCAAGTGGATCTACGTTCATTGGTGTATATTCTTATTTACTTGTTCAAATCAAAAATGGAAACTTCGGATGAAATTTTTGAGGGGGAGAAGAGTGCATATACTACATGTTGATGGATGCTTGATTTATGGTCATATGACTCTCCTCCAACACCTAATGCTTCACTTACTAAGGATAACTAGGATTGATTGTTTGGGATTCATTGTTTCAAGATATGTTTGATGAGTATTTCTAACCGCTAGCGAGTGTTGATCATCCAAGAAGTAAAACTTAGACTACTCAAGAAGCCCAATCTCCAGTTATTCCTCAAGGCGTTGATAATGGCTATCATAATATTGCAGTTGCACTCATGAATAATGATCCGCTCTTTGGTGTTCCTTTACCAAATCTTTACGGATTATTGTTCATGAATAATGATCCGTTCTGTGGTATTCCTTTGCCAAATCTTCACGGATTATTGTTCCTTCCAATGTGCACTCTGTAAATCAACCAAATGAACATTGAATATAATGTCTACCTCATCCGCTCAAAATTATTGGTGAATCTTCTAGATCAGTCTCTACATGTATATTTTTAGGAAGAATGCATTGATGTTGAGGAATCATTTGTTGTGGTTCATTCAGTGGGTCAATGTACATCCGATTGTATGTTGTTTTCACGTGTTGGGCATTTGACACAAGTTGATTACTTCGGAGTTAATCATTTATCACTTATTTTGAGATTGAAGTTGACTTTCACAATGGCGTGTTCTTATTTGAAAACTTGCTCGGGCTTAAGAATTTGAGTTGAAGACTTGGTTTATCTAGTTACCAGCAGTCGGGTGGATGGTTGAAGACCTGGTTAACTATCACTATTATGAGTTACGTTGCTTTACTACGTCACATGCAGATGACGATGTGGATAATCTCAAGAGGTGTTAATGTCTCATACTTTGTTTGAGTAGTGAGTACGTAGAGATTTTCTTGAAGCATAGATTCTCGACACCGTTCTTCCATTATTAAGTGCAAGCTAAAGATACAAATGCGGGGAATTTGACTTCAGTTTTAAGTTTGGTATATCGAGTTTTCTTCAACAGTGGTCACTTTAAATTTTCTACATAAGGGTTGATAAAAATAGTCAGAGAGAGTCTTCAGCAAGTTGATTCTCACAAGAGTTCAAGTGTTCTTCTCATAAAGATTTCAAGTATTTGGGCTTATACTATGCTGCGGATTCTGAAGTGTCAAAACTAGCAAGGGGGAAGGAGACAAGCATCTAAACTCGAGTAAACTTTATGAACTTAATTCTTCTAAGTGATTGAAGATATCCCGGGAAGACAAATGTCATGACTGCAGAGAAACTCAAGGTTTTACTCATCAAGGCTTTTTGCGTTACTATTCCAACTACGTGGGGGAAGTGGTGTAATAGAAAGTTTCTGAAGATAAAAGAGGTACACAAGTATGACATTCTCAGGGGAGATAAATGTTTAACATGAGGGAGGTGTTATCAGTTATTCTTTCAGTGGGAATGTGTGTACTTCGGATTCTGGAGCTTTATACACGATTATCAGGAAAAAAATAAAAATGTGAACATTGGGGAGGTGTTTTCATTCCCCTCATGATGTGTATTCGGGACAGTTCTTGGGTATTGGTGTACTTAGAGTTCTTGAGCATTATATAAAGAGACTGGCTGCATCAATTCAACTACTTAGGGGGATTGCTCTCTTGACACCTTTTGGAATGGATCGCTTCAGACTTCAGTGGAAAAGGAATTTGAGAAGATTATTTAAATGTGGGATGATACGTTGCTGTTGTTTTATTGGATGATATAACCTCGAACGAAGAATCTCGATTATCGTTCTTCAAAGGAGCAGCTGGATTTATGATAATGCTGTGCTTCTCTGTGCATCTGGCTATGGCAAGCTTGAAATAGAACTTCAAATCTGCTCATCTAATGGATTTTTGGTTTGGGGGGAAGCTGCCAAAGTCTCTCTTTCTCAAAGGCTCATGTTCTATCTTCTATTCTGGAGCCTCGGAAGCTTTGGTGGTGGAAGTTTAAGAGATGACAATTTCTATCTTCTACGACGTGTTGTTCGATATCCTTATCTTGGTACTCGTATCATCATCTTCTTAAATTTTATCATCTTCTCTATCTTTGTATATATTTATCTGAAAAACCAAAATACAAAAATATAAAACCAGGAAAACAAAATAGAAAAATATAAAATCATAAAAAACCCATAAAAATTAGAAAATTTGAAAAATACCAAAAATATTGTTTTTTCAAGACATGTCTTCTGGTATCGATAACATCTACGGTCTTAGAAATGTCATTCAATAATGGCATGGGACTTTAGATGAAGTTCGAGCAGGAGGTATAAATATTTTTTTCGAAACATGTCTCAAAATATGGTTTGCTATTATTTCAGATAGCAACCCGCTCTTCAAGAAAGGAAAGTGCTACGCTAAACCAATTTTCAAATATTTCGTGCACTTATCCTAAAACAAAATGAGGAAAGTATGTCGAAGGACTGCTGTTCCTACACAAATGTTTTTCCGTCTAAAATTCTACAGAAAAATATTTGTTGTATTCAAAAATGGTGGAAAATGAGTTGCTTGAAAAACAATCAGTATCCGTGTTTTCGTAATTAAATTTGCAAACTCAATCAATGACTTCAGCGCTTTTAAACTTTTTAGAAAATGAGTCATTGATTGAGGGGGAGAATGTTTTCAAATTTCCATCATCTAACGGACTTTCTTAATTATCCTATATGCTTAATTAAAAATGATGTTAACCTACGTTGAAGGACTAGGTGCCCAGGATATGATTGTTAGGATTAGATGAGTAGAGTTTGATAAACACATTATTCCCATACTTTATATGAACTGATTGATATGTTGAATTGACTTTTATTAGTCGATTGCTATTTGGGTAATGTCGACCACCATATATCTGTTTGTGTGTTCACTAACGTATGAAGGTATATTGGTATATAAGAATGTTCCCGATCCGGATCCCACAAATGAAGATGATTGGATGCCGAAAGGAAAGGGTAACTATATCTTGGGTTGACAAATGAAGAAACAGAGCTTAATTGGACTTCTATGGAGAGTTAGCATGGAAAAATGCAATGTAAGAGGTCTCACTGCATCAGCAGATGGTTTTCTTCATCAGCAAATGAAGAAACGGAGCTTAATTTGACCTCGGTTGGCATTATAATGCAACGTAAGAAGTCTCACCGCATTAGCGACGGTTTTTCTTCCAAGCCCTACAGCAACAACATAAGCTTCTCAACCACCTAACGTTATCTTTGTGCAGATACCATTTTAAACAATTTTGAAAAAATTTGATTAAATTGTTTTGAAAATGGAAAATATTGTTTTGAAAATTAATTGGACTTAATTTTGAAAATCACCGGACTTCAATTTATCAAAACTTAAGTCACTCAATCATCGACTACGGTCATCGATTGAGGGGGAGAGTGATTTAAAACAAAATATTTTCAAACGATATTTCTTCACAAAAGTTCCGATTTGTACGAAATAAAGTGGTGATCTAAAGATTTAATGTTATGTCATGGTATGATTTTTTCTTTAGAATCAAGATCTTTCAAAATGAAATTTTTTCTGTTCTTGTTTGATTGTGAAATTGTTTTATTTTACTTAAAGATCTCTTAAAAACAATCATACCTGACACTAACAATCTTTAATATCGAAAAACTGTTCCTTATCAGTCATTTTTCAAAATTAAAATTTTCCACGTCTTTCCCCAAAAATCTTTTAAATGATTTAAATCAATTGGGATCACAAATCTCAAAAGGTTTGAAATTTTTGATCGAGGGAGAGATCGTGATTTAAATCTCAAATCTGTTTTAATGGAATCGGTTTTAGTCCTTTATAGGCACTCTTGCCTCCATGTGCCAATGTCACGATTTGAATAATTTATACACAATGCACATGTTGAGGAGGAGGATTTATCCAAAACAAGATGAGTATTTAAACCTGGCCACATTTTCTCCCATGATTTCTAAACCTATATTAAATCATTTCCAAAATCTCAAAGGGTTTGATATTTTGATAGGGGAGAATTTGTGATTTAATATGAAATCTGATAAAAGTTGATCGCTTGATTCAATTGTGCAACTCCCATATGTGCTAAATGCTTTCGAATATCGAAGCACATATTGAGGGGGAGCATTTCTAAAGAAAATAAACTATCGAGGTATAAAGGATTTTATGTTTTAACAAAAAGTACCTTGATTGAGTTTTAAATGGTTTCCTAATGGATTTTGTGATGGCGGATGTACTTCAAATGAACTCTTTCCTCTATGTGATAAAATGATTTCAAATATCCTACGCACATATTGAGGGGGAGAATTTACCAAGAAAATCAAATGGCTTTTTCCCACGGAAATCGTTATCAAGAAAATATTTCAAAGAACTCTTGCCTCCATGTGCTAAACAATTTCAATATCATATGCACATGTTGAGGGGGAGCATTTCTAAATGATCAAAACAATTAAGGTACAAAATTCTTAGATTTTATATCACAAGTGCCTTGATTGATTTTTCCAAATGATCTTTCAATTGGTTTTATGGAAGAATGAACTGTACCAAAAGACCGACCATTTTACTTTATGCACGGAGTTATAAGGAAGGTGTGGTTAGGTATTAGTTCCCACGATCTGCCCGAACCAGAGGGATCTACCCAGGGACAATCCACTAGATAGTGTAGAGTCCTTAGGTATGATGAAAAAAGGAGAAAAGTGAGATATAGGAAGAGTGCGGACTGAGACAGAGCTAGTACTGGAATAAACCCAACCAGGTTCTAGTTATGAAGTCTCGGTAAGCACTCAAGGGGTTGAAGAATGAAAAAGAATTGAATGTAAAAAGGGTGAAAAGAAATAGCCCTCCAATAATTCAACCTTAGGGCAGTAACCGGGTTCAATACATATGCTACTGGTGGTTACTAAGGTAACACTGGTATTGAAGACAAGACGTCATGGACCCAGTGACGCACTACACTCAACTTCCCAAGCCACTCAAGTTCCTCTTAAAAGGTCTTGTTTCATTCTCACGGGGAACCGACATAATCTATCGACTTTCTCCTAGAGATTGTTGATATTGAAGAAGGAGACCCTCTCCCTACTCTCCGGCATAGGAACCAAATGTGCACAATTGAGTCTAGAGCCAAGAGATCATCCACAATATCTCATTAGGACACTAAATTCTTGAAGACTTGCTGTTTCACACAATGTGGAAAGTAAGAATATATTTTAAGAGTCCTACGCATTATCCTTGTGGTATTGCCAGAACATCCGAGTGATATATTAAATATTCACGATGAAGATGGAAAGCCTTCTAGAGCCAACATCTAACAAGCTCTTGGTGGGTGACATGAGAGATCTTTCCAAAAGATCAAGCTTGTGACAACTGGATAGAAACGATGGGGCGATTCACTCGTGAATCAACCTTGGTCCAGGAAATGGATTGACGGATGCTTTTGGAAAAACCGTTCGATGTGCAAATCTTCTTTTCTCAAGCACATCAAATGTGTATTCATATTTCAAAATTCAAAAAGTATCTCTGATTGAAAAAATACTTTTGGAAAAACCGTTCGATGTGCAAATTTCTTCTATTCTCTAGCACATCGAATGTGTACTCTTTTAAATACAAAAAGTATTTTTGATTGAAAGGTTGATCTTTCTTATAAAACCTTCGTCATATTGCAAAACTCTTCTTCAAGCATACGCGATTGTTTTCAAATCGATTTTCTTCAATCAGTGAATCTCAATTGCTGGTTCACTCACCGCGTGTTGTCTTTGAGACGTTCGGTTTGAGAAACAAAGAACCGCGAACCCTGTCAAGGAGATTCTTCGAATTATACCATCACAAGTACTTGTACTGATCAAGGGAACCGGGCCGTGTACTCAATTCAACGAAAGTGATTAAAGACACTTTCGTGCGCTTTATTGCTAACTGTCGTATGCAGGTACACCCTGACGATTGCAACTGATCGAATTGGGAGTCAATCCAAAGCCGCATGCTCAACAGATCCACACTTAATTGAAGAAATCATGACTTGTGCATATCTACAAAACCTGGCTCTGATATTTTTTTAATATGCTTCTGCTACGCTGCTGCAAATATTATGAACCAGTAAAGCTTCCGCTACTCGGATGAAAAGATGTCATGATCCAAAAAGTGTGAGCATGTCAACTTCACATGATGGCAACACAATAAAGGGTGATCCAGAGATTTACTGTGGCTGATGATCTCAATTAAAGCTCGAAGATCATCAAAGATGTGGATCAGTATAAAGGCCTCCACTTAAAGTACAAATTTATCGGACTTTAAAGAATCACTGCTAAAGCACAAAGATGCATATGTTGAAGAATTAATGTCTACGAGCTCAAGACTGAAGATTAAATAGAATGCTAGGATTCAAAATGTAAAACATGGGGTGACCTCCCTTAGGGGAGATTGTTAGGAATTAGAAAATTCCATAGTGAAGTATCTCACCCCAATATAATCTAGCATAAGTTAGCTCGTAGACACGTTATTTACTAGTTATTTAGTTAGTTATTTAGTTTAGTGCAACACCGCAGAAGAAGGACGGGTCTTTACCCACTGTATGGCTGATCCACAATCCGAAGGAGGACGTTTATTATGTAACTATAAATACCCTCTACCTCCCAAGGTAGAGGGTTGGACCTTTCAATCTAACCTTCTTTCTTTTGTTACTTTCTCTCTCTAGAAAGGCTCTCACTCTACTTTCTCTCTCTAAACTCACTTGCATAATTCGATACATATATTGAATGTATTATGTGTTTATGAAATCCAATATGTTACAAAATATATCAGGATAATTTTTGGAAGTGTCGGATCAAATATTCAAAATAAATGATTACGCGATAGCGTTTATTTAATAGAAAAATACAAGTTTAATGAAAAATGCAAATCCATGCATGAACTAATATGATGATGATGTTACTAATGATACGTAGACTAAATCTAATCTATATGAAATGTCCTCAATGATTTTTCATGAATTCGCAGTTAAACCATTACGGTTACGCGAATTTGATTATCGTAAACCTAGTTTACGAAAAATGATGAATAGTGAATCAGGAATAGTGATTTTTCTCCGGGAATGAATAGTGTTTCATGAATAGTAAAATTTTTAAATACGTTCTTAGAATATCAAATCGACTTCAAAAACGATGAATAGTAAAATGATGAATAGTAACCGATGAATAGTAAATTCCCGAGATGAATAGTAAATTTGAGAAATGACCTGAAATTACGAGTTGTCACATCTTCGATCTTGACTTAGCCATTTTCTTCAATTTTGTTTCCAAGAGACCTAAAAAGTGAAAATGAACGAAATTAAGCAGTAACGGATATAAAAGTGAGCGATTAAAGGCTTAAATGACCCCTTAAAAGTGTACGTTTTAAATCCTTATCAGTGAGATATATGAGTTTACCAACAAGTTTCTGATGGTTAGTTATGTTAGCTAAGTAATGATCATTAGTGCTTGGTTTGAGTGGAAGAACAGAGATAGCTTCCATAGGAATGGAGACATCTTTACAGGCAAGGAGTCCAAACTCATGTAAGAGTCCCGGAAAGTATTTCCTTTGAGATAGATAAATATCATCTCCCTGTTTGATAAACTCAGTTCCTAGAAAGTATTTTAGCAAACCAAGATATTTAATTTAAAATTTTTGAGCTAAGAAAGTATTTAAACTTTTTTATTTCATTTTCATCATTACCGGTAATCACAATATCATCAACACAGACAAGAAGAGCAACAGAGAATTTATCATCACTTTTGGTAAATAAAGAATGATTACTAAAGCTCTTAACAAAAATATATTTTTTTTAAATGCCAAGTAACTTTTCATTCAATTTTCTTGGGGCTTGTTTAAGGCCATATAGCGATTTGTTCAATTTCCAGACCATATTTTTGTTTTCAGAGTTCCCAAAACCTTGTGGAGTAGTCATATAAACATCTTCTTTCAAGTCTTTATATAAAAAACTCTCATCAAGAGTAATAAGGCATCTAAAAGTGACTATTTTTTGGATGGTATAAGGACTATTTTTGGAATAAGGCATATAACAGTGACTATTTTAACAAAAGTTGAAAAACTCTCATCACAATCAACACCATCCCTTTGGTTAAGAACCTCATCAACAAGTCTAGCCATATACCTTTCAATTTTACTAGTGGTCTTATATTTAATTTTATATATTCATTATATTTGCACCGAATAGGTTTCCTACCAATGGGAAGTTCAGTTATGTTCCAAGTAAGGTTTTTATTTAAGGCCTCAATTTCTTTAGCAATGATCCAATTGTCATCAAGCATATCCTTTTAATAAGAATTGGGTTAGATGGCTCTTATTCAAGGCAAGCACAAACATAAAATCTTAGAGTTAAGATTAGAATCATTAACAACTCTTTTAAGTCCATATTTGACCTTGCTATCAACAACCTATTCATTTTAGATTGCACGCAACTTATGAGTTCTATAAGACTTTATAAAGTTCTGTCCAGGCAAATCTGTTGATATAGGAGTGGATTATGTGTCTGAGTTAGAGTTAGTGTCAAAACCACTAACAAAGTCATCATAATGGTGATTTAAGGAATCTGTGCCCTCATGGTGTGTTTCAACTTCCATAGAAGTTGCAACAAAGACATTTTCCTAAAAATTATAGGGTATTGGTGGTCACCCTCATGGCCAAACATGCACAATGGAAAATAAACACATAAAGTCCATATAGACAAAAACCTATCATAAAATATCTCCTAATCATTGATATAACCTACTAACACGTATAAAGGGTGTTTAAGATTACTTACTTGTGTTTCTATAATTGTGTAAGATCCCCAACCTTCTTGATCAACCTTGATGCTATACGATCTACTTTAGGGTTTCTTGCGAAAGAATCGCCACTTGGACTGCAAGAAGGTATCCTCCGGTATTGCACAAGTAGAACTAGCGCTACGAACCTATGCAAGTTATGAGAGTACAAAAGTGGGTAACCAAGTCGATTCCATCGACTTGGGGATCGACCTTAGGTTCGATTTTGGTATTGGTTCACAAAGGGTTCGAAAACCTTTGTGGATTTAGTCGACCGATCGAATGGACAAGAAATAGGGGAAGGAGTGTTAGGTTTAGAGAATTTAGAGGTGAATCCTAAAGAAAGCCTTGGTATTTATAGGCTACCATGGAAGCTTCCTAGAAAGATTAGGATTCTCATTAATTAACCTTAAGTATATTAAGTCTGACAACTTATCAAACTTAATCCCTCTTATCTCATAGAGATATTCGGCCAAACCTACAAATCTTTAGGGTTCGTGGTTTTCCTTTAAAATTAAATATACTTATCTTTGATAAATATATACCCTGGTTAGTTACCGTTTTACCCCTCTATGAAAATATTACCGTATTTACGTTTTCTCTTTGGTTCCATTCATTTCGTCTCTCTTTTGTCATTCCTGCTTGCATGTTCCTTTCAGTATGCACCGGTATAACCTTTCAGCATTATTTTGAAGGTCAGTTGCAAAGATGTTGTTCTTTGAACATAATCCTTTCATACTCCCACTTGTGTAAAGCAACAACATGAGAACCACTTTCACTGTACCAAGAGGTTACTAGCAAAACATTGAAGTACCCACGTCACAAAAATCGACTCAATAGGTAGTGATTTACAAAAACTCCTGCAATACCGTAGTTGAGTTTAGGAATATGACTATATCCCTTTGCACATTGTGATATTTTTAGAAATTACCAGACATGGATATGTTAATCTCGCAATATTTTCGTCCTTTGTTGTTACCGTGAATGATTTGCCTCCCATAATGTTCTCAGACACTTATCACATGGACATGCTTTCACAAATCATCTCACCACAAGAAGCCCGGAAAAATATCCTTCTCTAGATTATTTCAAATGGGAATTGCAAATTGCCATCTCGATCACTAAACCATTGATGTATAAAATCATGTTTTAAATTTAAAACTAGAAATACTTAGGATTTACACATATTAACGGGCAGTGTGCCCGATCGAATTTAGTCTAACCTTAATAAGTTCGAGTGTCGAACCCTAAGAGCAGGTATATTTGGTAAGTTAAGAGGTAAATAAAACTATACTAGAACGCGATTAAAAGCCAAATTATGTTTTAGATCCAAGCGATCAATTAAAACTAAGAATTAAACTTAAAATACTAAAACGCAAAATAACAAGAATAAATCAGAAGTAAAAGATTGTGTTGACCTAAATAATCCTATATAATGCTAATGCAACAATTTTCATGTGCAATGTTCCCTTCTTAGCTCTATTAGAGGCTCTAAGGTCGAGAAGATCAAACTGGGGATTTCGATCTAAACCTATGAACTCCAGATATCTAAACCTCAGATAATAGTAAGTAGCGTATCTAGATCACAGTGAAAATGATGATTTATGAATGAGTTATGGTCCATAGAAGTCGACACAAAGTTTACATTAGCAAGTTGTTTCAGATTTTTTAGACCATTTTCAAGCACTTATCCCTTATCCAACTCCAAAAAATGACCAAACCAAGTTCAGAATCATTTTTACAACATTTTTAGAGTTTTTATATGTTAAAAAAATATTTCCATTTAGTATCTTAAGACATCTTTGATTATAAGTTCACAAAGATTCAAAAATTGAAAGAAAAAGAGTTTGTGGTGCAAGAGTGTGTATCATACCTTCTTGCACCAAGAAAATACCTTAGAAAAAAGATGATGGTAGTAGTAGTGGTTGTGGTAGTGGTGCTATGGCTTCCTAAAATTCAGAGAGAAAATGGAGGAGAAAGTTTGTTGTGTGTGAAACAAATGAGGAGAAAGAATGTGATAGAAAGGGTCGAAAGAATGGGTGAGGTGTGGGAAAAAACAAGTAGCCTGAGTGCCTAAGTGAGCAAGGCTTGTGATTAGCCTATGCGGGTAGTAAGGAGGCCTATTTTAGGGAGGGAAAAAGAGGGTATAATTTGAATTTTGAGTGTATAATTTTATTTATAATGTGTTAGTTAATTAAATGTATAATGTATAAAGTGTAAGTGTTAAATTAAAACGTAAGCTTAAAAAATGTAAATTTTAAAATGAAATGTATAAGTTAGTAAATTTAACTTTTCTAGGGGAGATGGCACTAATTTAATATAAATTGAGCATATCGTTGACCATTTATGATGCTTAAATAAAATTGTAGGTCGAAAGTACGTTCGTAATACAATGGTTCCTATTGAAGGTGATCACAAAGCATGAAAATTACCCGATTATCATAAGACTAGCTTCTCAAGCATAATTTTAGTCAAAAATGTTACGTAAGATGCTATCGGTTGCTAACGTGAGCTAGATGATTGTCACAATCTGTTTTATGAAATTAAGTATTCTTTCAATAGATGATAAGAGAAGAAGTTATAACTCAATAAAATAGTCAATTTAGAGGGATTGGAGAGAAGAAGATAGAGAGAAAGATTTTTTGGCAAGATATGAGGAATGAACTAGACAAGAGGGGGTATTTATAGGAAAACCCAAGATTTGGACAGTCTCTAGTGCTGCAAGCTTGCTCGTCAGCCTAGCGCACCAAAGTCTATCTCGACTCTTGGTTTTCCTACAAATTCCCACTCTTGTTAAACCCCCAAGTAAACTTCACCTTTGACCTTTCCAATATCATTCCAACACTCAAATTGGGATAAGGTCAATCAACTCAATTAGCTAAGGATTAGATGATTAAAACATTTAGTGAAGTAGTGTAACTAGATAGTTAGGGAGTTTGGTTTAATATGAAAGAGAATAAGATGAACCATTGGACATTGTGTGTTAGGTAATATATTTCCTCCTAAATATCAACATTAAAATTCAAATTTTAAAACTAGTTGTTGTGAGATGAGCTGAATGATGTGAAAGGGTCGAATGTGTAAGAAGGTTTGTCATAAAAGGTGTCATAAATGAGTTGTAATAAGGTTTTTATTTGAATTTCAAATTCAAATAAGTTGGTGATTATGAGAGGGAAGAGCGTTGGAGAAGGAAGAGGTTGTAAGAGTGTGTAATTGGATATGTTATAAAATGAGTTGTAAATTTGATATTTGAATTAAAAATTTAAATATAAAAGTTGGTGATTTATGAGAGGGAAGGTGTGTGGAAGAAGATTTCTCTAAGAAGAAGGGAAGACATTCAAATTTAAATTTGAAGGTGTATGTTTAGGTAAGGGATTGGTGATATGCGTACAACGCGCGTTCGGGGTCAAAGGAACTTCTTTTTTGTCGAGAAAGTTTTTTAACACCCTAGGCAAAGGAACCTAATCGTTGTAGTGTAGTATTAGGGTAAGTCTCGGGAATTGATATCGTTCTCTAGGGGAATAGGAATGCTAGTGAGAAATTACTACGCTAAGGTTGGGGTTGAGGAAGATTATTTTTTATCTTTTAATGTTTTTTAGAAAATGGAAAGGTACGAATGTCGGGGTATTGGATTTGGGGGGTTGGTATTTCTACCGATTACTCTACTTATCTAATTATCTAAACTAAGGTGAGTGTAGTCTATGTCTATTGTTCTGTTCTCTTATGATGATTAAAAATGTGTTTACTTAGATGTTATTACTTCCTAGTTATCTCCTATTGATGGTTGAATTGTCACGTCCTTATTCTTAACGCGTTGTGTTTTCTAAGGTCGTAGGGTATGCGTTTATCCCTAACTCTTTGAAGCTACCTAAGGTTAATGACTACGATATCTCTAGGATTCATAAACTTAACTATAAGCTAAGGTTCAACAAAGATTAATCAAACATTAAAAACACAATGGATGCCTATCGCAATACTAGGTCAATCACAATTAAGATAAGAGACAACCAATCAATATTCAATATCTAGGTTTCATGGAAAACATGCAAGCATACACACAAACAACTGAAGACATAATGGTATTAATGAAGTAAATCACTTATCTTGTTGTAAAATAGGGTATGGAACCCTAAGATACTGCCCAAGACAGCCTAGGTTCGGTTTAGGTTTTACTCCACAAAACTACCTCTCTAAAATAATGAAAATTCAAATTCTATATATAGAGTTACAATATGCGACGGCGTCACTCTTTAATTGTGACGCCGTTGGGTCGCCGCCATTAGGTTTTCGTCTTGGCCACGCCATTCCGTGACGGCGCCACCTTATGCTCGGACACCGTCGCTTCAACCTCTGACGCGTGGGATCCAAATCTAGGCCGCCCTGAGTTGCGACGCCTTACTCTTTTAAACCTGATGCCGTCACTTGTAAAATAGCAATTTGCTCTCTGAGTCGTCTCAAGATGTGTCGCGACGGCGTCGCAATTAAGCCGTGACGCCGTCCCCTTCAATTCCAGCAGCTTGAGTGTCTCGATTCTTGACTTTGGCCATTTTCTTCATATATTCATGCCTTTTCGTCCGAATAAGTGTCATTCCAGCAATTTCCCTTCAAGAGACCTAAAAATTGAAAAGGAACGAAATTAAGTAGTAACGGATACAAAAGTGATCAATTAAGCGCTTAAATGACCCCTCAAAAGTGTACCTTTTAATCCTTATCAAATATCCCTATACTTGGTATTTGCTTGTCCTCAAGCAAATGTGCTTTTAGCTAATTAATTTATAAGTTAGGGGTCATGAATCATTAGTTTAAAAGTCAAAACAAGCACGGAAATTACATACTAGCAACTCACAAGTGGTGTTTGGATACTCTCATCTCTCGGGTGTATATGAAATATATCAAGTTGGAAATGGAAGATAAACACTCATTAACCGGTCCTAGTACATAGATTACCATATGCTTGAGACTAGATCAAACCTCCATCGCTTTGGTGTAAGCACATAAGAAAAACTCTCCAAGAGGTCTTTTAAAGGGTTGTAACGTTAGGCTTACGGTAGGGAAACAAAGGGTTTGGTGGGATAGGAGATTTAGTGGGGGCAAGTCAAAAATCTTTATATTACAAGCATGAGAAGAATGACGTTGCTAAGCCAAGACTCGACACTCTAAACTCTAGAAAAATTGAAACAAACGAACATAAATTTAAAGATAGATGTAGGATGGTAGCCCTTTTTTTTTCATACACTTTTAATCTACCATCCTCTACGATAACATCAAAATAATAGGGACTTATAGGCACATCCCTACACTTGAGTTTTTATTACTCTAACACTAATTTGACCCGAATTGAAAAGATCAAAACACTTGGAGTACATTATTACGCAAATAAAGGGAATTTGAATTTAACGTTCCCTTCCCGTCATTTCATAAAATTTAACTTTTCACATGAGTCCCAATCGCCCTAAACGTGTACAAAGGATATGACTCAACTTAGAAACTTATGCAAGCAACTAGATAATTGAACTAAGGGTTTAGTATGATAACAATAATGCACTAAAAGTGAGTGCATACAAGGTAGGCTAAGGCGATTTGGGTGTACATTTGGGGGTGGATTGTAAACAATGCTCTTCATTGATATTCCAAAAAACCGAAACATCACGAGAACCGCGAAAAGGATAGGCTCAGAGGGGTTAACTAGGGGTATCATGTACTAAACATGAGTACAACGTAAGGGTGTGGAGGAATTACTCAACCAATATGGAAGAAGTAATTATAATACGGGTATCAAACAAGGGTTATCCTAATTCCTCTTATCATTTAGTTATTCCTAACTACACAACTATAGTCTTACTAGCGATCTCGGAATGAATCACAAAACAAGTTCTAGAATCTATTATACTACCGGTACACACTCGAAACATTAAAGTGGAATGCTTTAATTCCTACAAATCTAAGGACGATCCTCACATTTTGGGTGGAATTTAAGTGGTAAAGGGTTTTGTGCTAGTCATATAACTTCCTATCCATGAGACGCTTTATTAAGACTAATGGCCCACTCCTACATGTCATGAAAAGTTTTAAATTTGGTGCCAAAATTACCCTAACCGATATTTCTCATCGTTTATTACACAAATGAAATTGGACAAGGCAAATAGTCAAGGATAAGCATAGTTTCAAAGTTCTCGTTTTATTTTCCCTCCCTACACTTAAACTGAACATTGTCCCCAATGTTCCCCGAAAGTATCAAAGTTATAATGGAAGGTAATTAAAAATGAAAGAAACTAGTACTCCCCTGATTAGCTCGGTAGGATCCGTGTGAAGTAGTGGTTAAATTCTTCTCCAAGAAGAATGTTTGCGTGAAAAGCTCCTTATAATCTTATGTATCTTCTTCTTGATAAATAAAACCTGCACACTTGAAGAAAACAAACGAAACCTTCGCGTAAAATCGGCAGTAATAATATATATATGACTCTATTAAACTAGGATATAATGCTTGTGGAATGGATGTTTACAGATTTTCTGGAAAATTAAGACCTGGAAAATTCCAAGAATTTTATAAGTAGCTCGTAAAATGAGAAAAAAGTAGTAAGCAGTTTCTACTCCTCCTGACGGTGTCAGGTTATCCTGACAAAAACTGGTCTGCGATTTTCTGGAAAAAAATTCTGGAAAATTTATATCTTTAAAATCTGGAAAAATTTCCTACAAAACATCCATTATGACTCGATAAAAGCATTTGACTCGAACAAACACACATGTATATCTTTTAAATAATCATAATTCGCATGTTCACGTTCTTTTTGAAAAAGTGTGTAATCCTCCCTACACTTATCCCTTATGTAAAATACCTTTATATGTAATTAAGACAAGGTTAAAGACAAAATAAAGCATTTTTACAAATTCAAACATGAGAATAAACAATCAATAAAATATATACGACACACAAACAAACAAACAATTAAGCATGGGTTTCCTCCCACGAAGCGCTTTTCTTTATTTATGAGTCTTGTAGCTAGACTCGAAGTTGTGCCCCTACGTGACTTCATTACCGTCACCTTCTTCCTCATGATGGTCTCTATTGCGGTTTTCCATGTTATAGTAATGCCCTATTATGCATCTTTCTAAGAAGTCATCTTCTCCCTAATCCGTTCTATATTCCGGTCCTAGTTTCAAGCAATCCTTATAGAACCCAAAAATCTTATTCATCACATAATCAACTCCCTTTTCCTTATCTTCCTCATTCCTATAATAGACCGATAGTTTAAGTTATTTTTCATCATTGGATAGTGATGAAAATTTATCAATCTTAAAGGGCATTTGGTAGGCTACATCATCGTTCTCATCCTTGAATCTCACTATTCCTAACGACGGATCATAAGTCATCCAAGTGTTTTCTATGAAAGGCCTTCCTAGAATAACGTGGGACAAGCTAGGATCTATGGCCGTACTAATATCATCCACAACTATGAAGTCCGTAGGAAAAATGAAACTTCCTGCATAGATGGGCAATCCCTTAACTCTACCAAGAAAAT
The DNA here is from genome assembly GCA_910596185.1 of Chrysanthemum makinoi. Lineage (NCBI taxonomy): Eukaryota > Viridiplantae > Streptophyta > Magnoliopsida > Asterales > Asteraceae > Chrysanthemum > Chrysanthemum makinoi. Next base: position 74,531,608 of record OU343216.1, on the reverse strand, counting down.
TGCAACTAACCCTAGGATTATCGGGGTCTTGCCTAGTTGGGATAGGCTTCTTCATTACCCAATTATAGTAGGTGCTAGTCATGATGTTTATCGGGGACTTGCGATCAATGTAGGATTTTGCCACAAAAAGGTGTCCTATGCAACATGGTATGTTAAGATTCCAAGGGTTCCCAAACTTGATCCTAGGGCTTCTCCTAACATACATGTGACGGAGGTCTCGTACTAAGTGTGGGTGGCGAGAGAGTTCTTCTTCCGTAGGAAACTTATTGAAATAGTCATCGCCTACGTCATCTAATTCCTCGGTTGTTTCATTCCTAGGAGTTTCACTAACCTCAAGTACCGTCTCATGGTTCGTTTCGACATTTATTCTATTAGGTTTTACTAAGGCGATGGTATTGACGAATTGAACGTGCTTAGCTAACTTATTTGGGTCCTTAATCTCTACACCGGAAGCTTCGGGAGTTGAGATAGCGTTAACCTTCCTATCACTATTGGTCATGGCTTTTAAGAGGTTATCTATCTTCCTATCCATCTCGGCTTGTTGTTGGTTAAAACGGTTCGAGAGCTTAGCTATTTGAGCTTCTTGGGATGTGACTAGGTGTTGCAACATCCCTTCTATGTTTTGTTGGTTAGGTTCGTGAGATGGGGGCCATGAGAAATCATTAGATGTGAATTCTTTGGTTTGTCCCCAATAAAAGTCGGGCTTGCCCTTCCATGCTTCTCAAGCGTCATTAAAAGTCCTAGGTCCGGGTGTTGTAGGGAATCTTCCTCCCGTTCCATTGGTACGCGAGGATGCATAGTAAACGAAAGCTTGTTCGTGGAGTCTTGTGCAAGTGCGAGTGTTATGAGGAATGTAACACCCCCAAAATACCGCAGCGGAAGATTGTGTCATTGGGGTGCTACTTCATAATACAAAGTACAAGTTATAGAAAACGACCTCTAAATGAGACGTTTTGAAAAGTTACCATTCGATTAATGAAATCAGAGTTACAAACAATGACGTCCCAAAGTATAATACATAAATGTTTCGAATGGTAAATGATAAAAGCATAAGTCTTCAAAATATGTCGTGCGACTCTAAGTTCCATGCAATAGCTATCGCCTTATGTCCTGAGATAAACATTCTAAAGTGTCAACACAATGGTTGGTGAGTTCATAGAGTTTGTTTTAAATAACTTGAAAAGCCTTAAAAGAATGTTTACACAGCAAAGGCATTGTAGATCCACTCAGTTCCAAGTTCCGCCATAAAGAACTTGCAACCTGTGTGTTCACAACCCACTGCCAAATATAGTTTGCACAATACATTGATTATATACACCCAAGGTCATGAATCGGGTACCATGGGCGGGGGCACATTCCCAAATAGTACTATATTAATCCCAAGGTCATGAATCGGGTACCAAGGGCGGGGGCATATACCCGACTTATAGTACTATCAATACCTCTCCGACAAAGATAGAGTATTGTCGCACGTTTGTAAATACAATTCATGTATTTAGGCAAGTATTTCCAAGCATGTAAAACGAAATCAAGTGTAACGTAATCAAGTATAATGCAACCACGTATAATACAATCAAGTATAATGTTTTGAGTATTTATGCAAGTAAAACAAGTAGTTGAGCATGTATCTCCCCCAAAGAGTTTGTAAAACAAGTATTAAAAGAGTAGGGGCTATGACTCACCTTGATAAATGTGATATCCAATATATAACGAATCGATGGATAAGCCGAGAAACCTCTACGCGCAACCTAGAATATGTGTTGTG
>OU343216.1:74419008-74524247 GCA_910596185.1 Chrysanthemum makinoi | reverse complement strand
AAAATGAGGCTTACCACCTGAGGCTCAAGGTATCTCAAACTGCTTCTCGATTACCTCAATCTCGAGCCTGCGCTGTTCAAACTACACTCCATGGTAGAGTGGACTCACTCAACTTACATCTTACCTAAAACAATTTATAACAAAGTGAAACACTATGTGTTGCTTATTTTAAGCAGAAAAATAACCAATTGCGACATTGTGACCTTTTGAATTAAATATGGTGTAGCCCCTTTGCGGGTGCTATCGGACTATCACGGCATGTCGGACATCGAGAATACACTGGTATCTATGTCTTTGGGCATGCACAGGATCAAACCGTTGAGCGGTCAAAAGGTAACATTACCTATATGGCTAATTAAAATTTTGTCACGACCTTGATAATATATAGTTATGAATATTCCAATCCCAGTTTTGTGGTTATGTGAAATATGTTTTGCACATAATTAAGGATTAATAGAATGTTTGAGTTAAAAGGTCATCGCTTGGGCATTCAAATATGTTCCACACATAATTAAGAACTCCTGGAAGATTTAATTTAAAAGTTTCATCACTTGGGCAAACTTTTAGAAGTTGCAGGTGTTGATTTCTTTGTGAGTATTGTGGATCCTTTAAAGGAACCTCCTCTAATTACTGTGAATCTCTTCCTTATTAAATAGTAAACAAAAAACGAATGAAATTAGTACATCTATTTTATTGCATAATATTGTCACATAAGTTTAAGATGTTCAACGGCATCGGAACATCATTCATGGTAAGAAAGAAATTTTGCACGCTTAGTTCATTATATATTGTAACTATTTTGGTACTTATTTTAAAATTTAAATTGTGTCTGGCAAGGAAACGACCACCAGAAAATTATACAATCTGGTAGGTATCGGATTGGGGTGGAAAACATAGATTCACAGGTGGAGGTAATATTATTTTACTCTCATAATTGACTATTTTTAAGGAATTGCTTGGTTTTAAATTGTCCAATATTAATAGTAAGAGATGAAGTTACTTGGTGAATGTTAGAATTGTGAAAGTGAGAATTTCATTTCCGTTTTAATTTACTTGACCTAACAATGCTAAATTATTAGCATTCTCGATTGTTAATCAAGCGAACTAATGATGTTGCCTTTTAGTTGTATGTCTTGGCTAAATTAGGGTACGTTTGAATACACTTTCTTCCTATTAAGGTTGTCATTATGTTATAGCTTGGCTAAGACCTTTTCTTGTGAATGCTATAGATTGAAGAAGAATATTTTTCTTATTAATTTAGGTGTGCAACTTTCTAGAATTGTTTTGGAGCAGCGTGCAATTTTGAACACCCTCCTAATCTCATTTTGTTGTTTTTATGATCTTTCATTCATCTAAAACATGTTTTCTGTGAATTCTACAGGCATCTATTACATGTTCATTCCAGTAGTATGGCGTAGAAAATCAAATTAAATTTCACCAAAAGGATACATGTTGTGAAGATGGCTAGGGCTTCACCATAGAAATGCTGTTTTAGCCATCTCTACTGCTAATCGATTTTCAGGTGAGATAAATGAAATATGATATTGAGTAACTGGGAAGGTATACTAAATAAGATATAGATTAGAAGATAATCGAACTCAATGTGCTAGGCCTGAAAGTTCCTTGTAACCACGATAGGGAGAAGTGTGTCACAAAATAAACTTTGTGATTAATTGAAAGCAGGCGGTTTATATGTTAATGTATTAGGTGATATCTGATGTGTGTTATAATTGAGGGTTGCAGTGCAACAACCATTGTGAAACATACTGTAATATATGTTTTGCTCATTCTAGATAGCCGACACAAACATATATATATTCATCACTATAGTTTCTTTATAATATTGTCTTTTTAGAGGCGATAATAATTGCATAGTCGTTTTAAGGATAGAATAAAAGCCTCCAATCTTACTATAAAGTTAGGCCTGAGTTTGAAAAGGGAAAACCACAGTAAATCATCAATTTGATTTGTTGCTCAAGCCACTCTCTATGATAGTTTTTAACATATTCACATATCTACATTATTTCGATCTTCGGTAACCGACTTTGAAAGTCTTCTTGAAAACTTAAAGGTCCCGGGTAGCGTATGGTTTGGGAGTGATGTTAGTCAGTTCTTGACTAATTAACCAGTACTCTGTACCATCTCGGTTGTTCCATACTCGACTGATGTAACACCAAGGTCTAGATCAGACCCTCAATCTTTTGTAAAAACCCCACTCGAGTAGTAATGGAAAGCATATCAACTTGCATCTATGGATATTGAAACACGTTGATGCGCAACTGCCAGTAATAAGACATTTTCATTGTTAGTTGGAACCTTTAATATCCCTAAATCTTTGCTGCAGACTGCTTCCTCCTTAGAGTTACAGGTAGCTTCAGCAGCCTGGTAACCTGACTAACACATACTTCCAGTTTCAAATGACTCAGATAAAAACAAGAATGATCTTGATCTTTAGATTGAGTTTTTTCATCATTAGGCATGTATAATTCAGTCCCTTGATCCTCTAAAGAAGTGACATTTGGGCTACCACCATCTACTGTGACATTTAGGCATGTATAATGAGTTTTTGTTTTGATATTTTGAGGTAGAGCAGCACATTTTGGATTTAAACAAAGAATCCGACTTCCCCAATTGTTTCTCATTACTGCTATCCTTTATGTGCAGAATCAATGAACCATAGACCAATATCCTTTCTGCCTGCTGTTACACTCTTTTTTTTATGCAAAAGCTCTCTACTACCAACAATTTTCAACTAATTTGTTCATTTGTTGCAGTTGCGGTTGCAGTTGTTATTTTTATTTTTATTTATTTTATACAAGTGAGATTTTGCAGTCGTGTAACTTTAAGAATTTCATCTTCAGTGAGCTTAAAAATGTGACGACGAACTTCCGTCTAGATAGTGTACTTGGAGAACGGTTTGGTTATGTGTTTAAAGGTTGGGTGGATGAGCATTCGCTTGCAGCTTCATAGTAGGAGGCGGCATTGTGATTGTTGTTAAAAGGTTGAATCACGAAGGATTTTATTTCTATTTTTAACAACATTCTTGACTAAACACGAGGTGGAACAACTTGCTTAATTATGATATTATCTGTAGTTTTCTATCTTTAACATTTTTAAGTGGTAGATTTGCTCTGATTGATCAGCTTTATTTGCATCAGGACACTTAACAGCGAAATTGCTTGTGATGGAGTAATGTTGTAATCGCTTACAAGAGGTATCAGAAGCAGGCACATTTTATTTCTTAAGCTAGCAAGGGATAAAGACTGAACATTTATATATGGCTGTTATGAAATAGTTTTCTAGAGCAAAGTTCGAACTTGGTATGCATTTGATCTTATATGTAGTTAGAATACTTATTAAGCTTGATATAGATCATCAACATTTAAAATCATTACTCGATAAAGAAATTCTCAAACTTATACTAAAAAGTCTATTATTATATGGTCTGTTTTGCATGGGGTCGCGTTTACATGTGAGGAAAATTTAACAAGCGTACTCGCAAGTAACAGGTAAAACTATTGAGCATGTGGTGATCATTTAATTATAACTGACTTTTGGCGGTTATTTGCGGTCACTTTAGGATGCACGTAGCTTAGTTTCTTGGAAATGTGCAAAATCCTTGGTAGCATGGAGGAATTGTTAGGTCATTTACCTCTTTGAACTCACATATACTATCATTGGCATATTCATTTAGATATATAATTCTCAATCGTTTCACTCTTCTTGTGATCGAGAGATTCTATAAGGATTTTTTTATAGCATATAGAAACAACTGAGTGTTTGCATACAATCTGCTCTATATACATTATAGGCGAGTATAGTCTGGAATACCCGTTTAACTCATAAAATAATACTTCGTTTGTGGATCTATCGTTTAGCCGGGTTTCACTTTGGAATGGTCCAAAACTGCGAGGGCCTGTTAACGCTTATTAAAACCGGATATCGAAGGATGGGCACCCATCTCCTTCCACCATGTTTTAGAAACAGTTATGATTTAGAGACACAAAACAAAGGTCTGTCACAACTCATACCTAATAGCATGTATACAGCTCTTAGGTTGCTTGGACATGGTCGAAGCTAAACTATGATTCTAATGCTAATTTTTTGTTTTGATAATTTTACTGTGATAGGTTATGAAGCTAAGAGTGCTTAAAAACTTTTCAAGGGACAAAGATGGAGTATATGGTTCAAGAATGAAGGCACCTCTTAGGTTGCTTGGACATGGCTTAAGCTAAACTGTGATTCTAACGCTAATTTTACTATTTTGATAATTTTACCGTGATAGGTTATGAAGCTAAGAGTGCTTAAAAACTTGTCAAGGGACAAAGTTGGAGTATATGGTTCAAGTATTTTTTTTGTAAGAATGAAGGCACCTTTTAGTTGATTCCCTGCTAATAGTTTATTGTAGATTTACGAGTGCGGTATACATGCGAAAGATTGGGAGTTTCTAATTGCTGTTAAAGGATGGTGAGTTTTTTTAATCTCTTTCTGAAGTTGCTTATGAACCTGTTACATATGCAATGTGTAACCAACTGCTGTGCTTGTGCTTTTAATACATTAACTAAACGATGTTTAAGGTTCTATGTTTCTAAACCATGCTTAACTATTCATTGAATAAGTAACGCTTTAGAGATAGAATTTTGATTTATTTACAGATAAATGGGTCAAATTGGGCGATGTTTTATGTCTAATGAGTTTATGCTAAGTTAAAGAGTCAACTAATAACCAAACAGTTAACAGTCACGTGCTCAGGTTATTGAACTTTATTTAACGGTGTTTGGGTGAGCTTTTTCAAAAGGAGTATTGCTATTTTCAGTAAGTAAAATAGCTAATAAGCATAGCACTTTCAGACGGGGTTTTTGAAAACATGTAGTTAAAACTTAGAGACGGCCTTTTTGGGACAACTCGACCCCACCCTTTATAACCCGCACCAAAAGATTAATGCTGAAGTTCCATTGTAACACACATATAAACATACTTTTAAGATGTTTTATTTGCAGGTTTATGGTAGTTACAATTGGAGCAATGCTTGAGGAGATACAATGGTTATATAAAAAATACCATCAACCATGTTTCTTATATCATCGTGAAATTATAAAGGTATGGATTTACCCTTAAAAATTTTCAACTTTCCTTTAAAACTAAGCGATTTAACTGCGCAGTTTTCTTGGTCGATCCTTTTAATTAAGGTTCGGATGTCTTTATCCCTTCTTTTATTAATCGCACCTTGCACAAAACCACACAAAGCATAAATGGGTCACACAATTACACAAATTCTAGAGAAGATCTGGAGCATAAATTTAGTAGATGACGAGAAGCTTGAAATCGTTGGGATGGACTGGTTTGGTGATGATGAAGATGTGGTTATTTTTCTAACGGCTTGATTTAATTAGATTTTCAGTTTTTTTTCTTTTTCTGTGATTTTTAGCTTTCGTCTTCGATAAGAGAGCTTTCCAAAATATGGGTTTTGATTTGTTTTAGATTTTTCATGCTTAATATAGTTTACTGTTGTTGGCGGTCAGAATCTGATCACTTATATCCTTTTCCTCGCGTTGTATATGGAACTTATGATGCCTTTGCTGGTGTTGTTGGAATACAATGATTTTGTTGAGTTTTTGGTAGATATGTACTCTTAGGCATGTGTTTTTATCATCTTTGCTTGCTATTTTTTTATAGTATTGAGGCCTTAAGGGGTGTTTGGAATGTCATGCTTATGTGTTTACATATGTTTCGTTCAGGTAGAAGATTTGTCTTAGCGGATTTCGCATCTATGGCAGCTAATGGTTACCAAGGTAGATTTTTTTCTTCATCTCTCTAAAATTGGTTTAGTTTGGTATTAGGTTCAGCTGTCGGTTTCACCTTGGATACACTGAAAGCAACGGAGATATGTGGGAATAACGACATGACGAGTCTTATGCATTATCTTTGCAAGGCATTTGTTCTCTTGCGTCTTTAAATAAAACAAATTAAGAATTTGTTTCTTTTGCTTCTTTAGATAAAAGAATTTAATATTTATTGCAAGAATTCAAGTTTGCCTTTTTTCTACTATACAGATCAAGTTTCTCGGTCTTTCAGAATATGTATAAGACTTATGTATTTTGTCTTTATTTTTTCCTTCAACTTTTTACGTTATAGTTTTGTTGGATATCTGTAGGTTCTTGGTGTCGAGTAACCGGAAATCATTGATTTTACCAAGGATCTCAGCAATTTGGAACTTGCAGCAATTGTAATAAATTAACTTGAAATTTGTTCCCGTACTATAAGGAAAGTCATGTTGACTTTGTTTTACGCTAATTATTTTGAACATTATTCCCCAAATTCAAATGCAATAGTTGAAATAAAGATTTACTCTTGCATGTATATCAGAGTATTATGGTTGTTCTTAGCATTGCATATTTGCTTTTGTGATTCCTTTGAACCATGGTACAATTTTTCAAATTTGTTGTTGTTAACTCATGTGTTAAAGTAGCCGTTTTTCCTATAATTATTAAGTTTTTACATTTTCATTTATATTTGTTTGTGTTAGTTTTTAATATGCCTTGATGCGTATTTGTTTCTCGAATTCCTTCTATGTACGATTTTGCATATGTAGTTAGACGTCATTGGCTTTTGTACATATTGATCGGATGTTCCCAATTTCTTAGTCTAAATAGAATATGTGTTCTTTCATAGTTACGTATGACATGCTGACACCTATGGAGCTGTTACCGTATATACATCAAATGCAGCGACCCTAGATATTTCAGGGTTACAATTGAGAGGGTGTTGGGTTGAACACTGTATGTGCTTATACGCATCGCAATTGAAGGACAATTCAAGGCAAGTAGCAGCATAGTTAATACAATTTGTCATGGTAAACGACAATGTTTTATTGAAGGATTGTAAGTTAGCCCAAATTTTATTGTTAACCCATCAATTAGTAAGCCAGAAACCACTGCTTGGTGTGCAAATTGTTTTTTTAATAAGGCTAACATATAGTATCTAAAATTCATCGGGACACCTCACCGTCTCTCTCATTCTTATCATCCTAGATTAATCTATGCGACTTTCAAAACAAACCCTCCATCCATAAATCATGTATACGTTTGTGATGATTCCATAGTTGTAAATTCTTTTAGGGTGTTCAGAGAAGACTATAGTGTCTGAATACTTGGGAAAGCTCGAATTTGGTATTTGTATACTGTTTAAAATGCAATTTCCACCTAATTTGATAGAAAGAACAATTTTTACAAGTTGTGAAATGAAGTTGCAGTATTTGTCTATTGTATAGAATGTTACTTTCACGTAATTGTGGATTGCGCCTCTGCTTTCTACATTTGGGTCTAAAGAATGTGGTCATCATTATTTAGAATTTAAATTTTGCAAAACCTCATTCGTGTTACTCTTTTCTGCAGGGCAAACATGATCGAATCACTATCGAGATGTTTATTGGCACGTCAATGGCGATCTGAAATATTCCAAATACTAAAGTGCCAGACTAAATTCTAAACCAAGAGTAAGCACCATGCTTATATTCGTTGTTTTAACTGTATGTGACCGGGATCCTCTTCTTAATAAGGATCATGTACTTTTGTATGTATGACGTTCTCCCCTTTTATTAGTCTCTTTTCTGTTGGTGCTGACAAGATGGGTGGTTGGGTAACTGATTATAATAGTTTTGCCTTGAAATGGGTCAATTAAATTGTTTAATTTAACTTTTAATAATTTTTAACTATATATTTATTCTACTAAATCCTAAAAATAAAAATTACAAATCAAAGTACTTACCTGCTTTTAGTCGTTTAATGGATTATGGTAACATCAATTATCGATCTTAACCATTTCATTTAACTTTTAATTACTTTTTAGTATATATTTGATCCACTAAATCATAAAAATAAAAACACAAGTCATACCCGTCCATCGGACGGTTTTGACTTAATATATATATAATATATATATATATATATATATATATATATATATATATATATATATATATATATATATATATATATATATATATATATATATATATATATATATATATATATATGTATATATATATATATATATATATATATATATATAGACTTGGGTTATTATGAAAAGATGTTTAAAATGAAAAGAATGAGAAGCCACCACAATGCGCCATGTGTCCCATCTTCACCCCTCCCTTTTTTTACTCTCAAGGGCATTTTGGTCATTTCACCACAAAATAAAAGGTATATAAGGTTCTTTTTTCTGTTCTTTCACGTTTCTTCTTCTCATCTCATCTGTTACGATATCCTCTCTTCTCCTCCCTCTGAAACCACCGTGATCTCCACCGTCATCACCATCCTTCTCCTCTGTCATCACCACCGTCATCTCCAGCGTGATCAACACTGTTCTCCACCGTGATCTTCACCGTGATCAACAATGAATACCGTTTATTCATCTTCAAGCAATAACGAGTGTTCATCTTCAAGTTATAATGCGTCATCATCATCATCAATTAGTTCAGTATCAATGAATATTGATAGTAAGATTTTTTTTTTATATTTTTGCGTTATATTATTTTTAATTTAATTTTGATATACTTTCTCTTATTATGTTAATGATTTTCAACTGATTATACTAGTAGTTTCAGTTGATAAATTTGTACATGATTCATGCACAACAGGTGTTTGATTTTTAGTTATAATTATGATGCAATTAAAATATAACTATGATGCAGTAGACATATGAGTATACGAAATATTAACTTAAAGAGTTTGATGCCTAGTTATAATTTTATGATGCACTACATATAGGTATATGATGCACTAGTTTTTAGACTATGAAGAATAAATATCTAATTATGATGTAGTATTTTGTGCTTTAGATTTATAAGATTATGATGCATTAGTTTTAAAATTAGTTATAAGTTTATGATGCAGTACATGTATGAGTATGATGCACTAATTTTTAGACTATGATGAATAGATATGTAAGTATGATGTAGTAGTTTGTGCAGTAGATTATAAGATTATGATGTAGTAGTTTTTAGATTAGTTATAAGTTTATGATGCAGTACATATTATATTATGATGCAGTAGTTTTAAGACTATGATGAATAGATATATAAGTATGATTTAGTAGTTTGTGCTTTAGATTATAATATTATGATGTAGTAGTTTTAAGATTAGTTATAAGTTTATGATGCAGTACATTAGGACTATGATGCATTAGTTTTAAGACTCTGATGAATAGTACTTAAGAAGAGAACCATACTTGCTCAATCAAGGATTAATGAAAGCTTAATGTATTATTAATGGTTAATTATTGTTACAGTTAGTTACAATTGATAGAGTTTAGAGAGGAAATTGGTCTGCAACACTATGCGGGCATTTAGAGAGGAAATGGCCTATAATGAACTTAAGAACAATATATGTAGAATGCGGGGAAAGTTTTTATTAGTGGATATATAATTATGATTTAGTAATTTTTTGCAGTAGATTTTAATATTATGATGCATTAGTTTTACACATAACGTAACTTAAACTCATATGCCACAGAGAAGTCTCTGCTGCATTAATACATTAATACATTTGCATAGATAGCACATAAACACACACTAAAATAGTTTTCGACAACTAAAAAACTAATATGATACTAAAAACATAAATGACCATCATCATAAACTACTTTTTGTTCGAGCTCTCTCCCTTGCTTTTCTTATTTGCTGTGAGTCGTTGAAACAGATTTTCAAGACTACTAATCCTATTTTCCAAATTATAAATATCTTCAAATAATGTAGCATTATTCACTTGTTGCTCCACTTCGTTTTTATCATCTTCCTCAGTTTGTTGCACCACCGCTTTGCGGCATCACCTCACTTTGAAACTCTTCCTCCACCTCATTTTGCTGCACCATTTCACCTTGCTGCACCACCTCACTTTCAGCCTCCTCCTCATTCTCTAGATCTTCCTCATCTTCATCTTCTTCCTCATCTTCATTCTTCTTCCTCTTCTACCCCATTAAGTCCATAAATCTCATTCCAGTAGAATTTTTGGCGACGCAACCAAGTAAGGATATTTGTCCTCATCCACACACTCACTTGCCTATACGAACCATATTCTGAAATCGGTTCTTCCCCAAAAGCATCTAACACTGCGTCAAAAATCAAATAGTTGTTTAATACAAATTCATACTCTTCTTCATCATTTTGAAAGTTTCCATTTGGTGTTGTCATTGTTCTTGAGTGAGAATAAGAGAGAAAAAAGTGAGTGTGTGTGATAATAAGAGAGCAGAAACTAGGAAAATTTTATGTAGTAGGATATGGAGTAGAGAGTAGATTATATAAGCAGTAACAAGAATCTTATCTTTTACAATGCGTTGTACTTGAGTGAGAATAAAATACCGTCAAAAAGTAAATTGTATAAGCAGTACCAAGACTTATCTTTACACTGTGTAAAGAATCTTATCTTATCTTTACAATGTGCTACAGTTGATATAATTATTAATAAGAACATGTCTTGAGTAATTTTTAAACATTTTACACAAGTTTTTTTGAGGAACTTGTGATTTATAATTTGGATACATTTAAATGGCAATGTTTAGATTCTGTGAACTTGTGTGTTTGAATTGATATTCGTTAAAGTGTTTAGGGACTGAGCAGATTGGACTGAAATCAGTTAAAAGTGTATTGAGACATAAGTTTGTAACTAGTGAAGCGAATAGAAATTTATTTGATTGCTAATGCTAACTGAAAACGATAGTGTCAGTTTGTAATTTAAATAATAGTATCGCTAGCGATGCACTATTTTATATATGTGATGCACTATTTTTTAAGGCTTTGATGCAATAATTTTTTTCACATTCTTTTTGTTAAACATAAAGGTGCAGATGTTGAAACTGTTCAAATTAGAGATCATGTTGGTTTTTATGTTTGTGGAAAAGATGGAACTAGAACTTGGTATCCTGATTGCCTTGAAAAACCTATAGAAGGATGTCAGTTTATTTCAATAGATCAGGCCTATAATTTTTATGTGGCGTATGGTAAAAAGGGCGGTTTTGATGTAATGTTGAAGTATTTCTATTGTTCTAGACAAGGGTTAAATGAAGATTCTAATGGTAAATCTGGCGATTCTGTTACTGATAATGATATAAGTGAACAAAGTGAAATCAGTGATGATTCCCATAGGTTTGGTGATGTTAAGAAAAAGCAAACCAGGAAGAGGACTTCATTTAGGTGTGGTTGTTCAGCATCACTTACAATTAAGAAAATAGGAAACATTTATGAAGTTACGAAGTTTGAAGATGGACATAACCACCCACTAGTAGCTGAAAAAGATATGATTTTTTTGAAGAATTCAAGGAAGATGGGTTATACAAAGCAACATTTTCTTTACCAAGTTTCAAACGCAAATTTTGGTCCTGTTTTTGGGTTTAGATTGATGAAACAAGTCTACGGTGGCTTTGACAGAGTTGGTACAACAGTTATTGATTGTAAGAATCAAAAGAAGAAAATTAGTGTTTTTATTGGGGATCGAGATGCTCAAATGGCTGTTGAGAAGTTGTTGAGTCGAAAACTTCATTCTCCTGGTTTCTATGTCAATTATTATAAAGGTGATGCATATATTCTTTAGTTCATTAAATTTTTAATATTTGTTTGCATCATAATTATTTTTGTAGGTGCATCACGTTTATAATAATTTGTGCATCATAGTGTCAATATTTGGTGCATCACATTATTAAAGTTATTAAATTTTTAATATCTGTTGCATCATAGTTATATTGTAGTTATATTGGTGCATTGTATTGTTAATATATGGTGCATCACATTATTAAAGTTCACATTTATTATAGTTTTATTTTTTTTTTGTTTTAGGTGATGATGATAAGTTGGTTGGGCTTTTTTGGGCTGATGAAGAAGCTATTAAAAACTATGCTTCTTTTGGTGATATAGTTTCTTTTGATGCGACATTTCGATCAAACAAGTATAATCTTTTGCTTATGATAAAAATTAGTTTAAATATATTTCTATTTTAAAGAGATTATGATTAAATAAGTATAATTTTTTTATAGGTATGAGATGATATTTGTTCCTTTTACTGGTATCAACCATCATAATCGTTGCCTTACATTTGCCTCGGGTTTGCTTGCTGATGAGAGTGTCGGTGCTTACATAAGGTTACTTGAACAATTCAAAGAAGCTTTTGGGAAAGAACTAGAAGTTGTTATTACTGATCAAGATCCATCAATGAAAATTGCTATTGAAGAGTGCTTCCCAAATACGAGGCATCGTTTGTGTATGTGGCATATAATGCAGAAATTGACTACAAAGGTATATTTTTATATCCATTTTTATGATGCAGTTGATTTGAAATTCTAATGCAGTTAATTTTTTTATATTCCATTCCAATTTAGCTTAAGATGCACTATTTTTTAAACTGATGCAGTGGAATTTTGTGTTAACATTTTTCTTTTTTTTATAGGTTGGTACTGCACTTTGTAATAGGACAGATTTTAAACAACGAATTTGTGATATTGTGTGGACAGACCAAATATTGCCGGAAGAATTTGAGAGAGAGTGGGATAGGATGATTAATGATTTTGAACTATCCGATAACAAATGGTTAGGTGATATGTTTAATATGAGGGAAAGATGGATACCTGCGTATTTACGTGATGTGCATATGGCAGGACTTATGCGTACTACTTCAAGATCAGAAAGTGAGAACCATTTTTTTGGTAAATGGACCAGCCCTCACCTTATTCTAGTTGAATTCTTAAGTCATTACGATACTGCTATTGAGTATCAAAGGTACATTGAGCGTAAGAATGACCATGATTCAAGATATAAAACTCCAAAATTCAAAACAGAACATCCTATGGAGAAAGAGGCATGTAAGCAATATACTAGGACACTATTCTTTGACGTGCAGGATGAGATTCTTGGTTCTTATAAGTATTGTATTGGATTGAGTGTTGTTCAAGCTGAGAATATGGAGAAATATGCAATCCGTGATACTGAGTTTCGGAATGGAAAGAGTGGTGACAATGATTTTGCTGTTTATCAGGTATGTAAAAGATATCTGTAATGCACTAAAATTAACATTGTGATGCACTAGAAACAGTAATATTATATACTGTAATGCACTATTAATTAACATTGTGATGCACTATTTTTATACATTTTAATGCACTAGTATTTTTATATACATTTATGTACTAGTGCATCACAGCATCATATCTAGTGCATTATCACAGCATCATTATCTTAATTTATTGTATCATATTGTAAATATTTCTTTATTTGTTTTCATTTATTTTTTTGTAGGTTGATTTTTGTAAGTCTGAGATGATTGTTCAATGTTCTTGTAATCGGTATGAGTCGTATGGGCTTTTATGTCGTCATGCATTCTATGTTCTAAGGATGAACAATGTCAAGGAGTTTCCTCGAAATTACTTAAAAAAGAGGTGGTTAAAGAATACCAAGCCTTCAAGATCTGCTCTTCCAAGAATAATTGATGCATCAGATTTAGTACGGAATGAAGTTCTAGATATGTACGAGATTTTTGAATCTACTGTTGATCGTTTGGTATATGATTTGAGCAAGATGCATATATACAAAGACAAGTTGCAAGAGTTATTGAATCAAGCTGTAATTGATATTCCAACAGTTCCAAAGTGTGATGGGAAAGCTGTGATGAGTTCTATGCTAGGTGTGAAAGAACCTGAAAAAAAGTCAATAAACAATCCAGGCAAGAGTAAAACTAAAGGAACTGGTTGTTTTTCAAGGTTTAAGCCTATAGCTGAAGTATCTACTGAAGAACTATCAAAGAGAAGGGTGTGTGGGGTATGCGGACAAAAGGAAGGCCATAATTCTAGGACTTGTACAAGGCAAATGGTAGAAACTACCCCATCAAAGAAAAAAAAGCAACAAGAACAGCCAAGAAGAGAAGGTTTGAGACAATCTACAAGCAAAAATTGATTATTCTTTTCTATATTGAAAGCACATGTAAAACATGAGTGTTCTTTTTTCTTTTCTTTTTTTTAAATAAAGCACTTGATGAATTGTAAAGAAAGAAAGGTATAACATACAGTTTTAATGGAAGATTATATTAGTTACAGTATTTTTTTGGTGTTTATCATTTTGCAGTAAATTTTACTTTGTGATGCAATAGATTTAACACTATGATGCAATAGGTTTTACATTATGATGCACTATGCATACATATTATAATGCAGTATTTTTCTAATGACGTTTTATACACATAATTTTTATTTCGTTCTTATCTTCAAATACTGTCATACATTTCAATTTTCAATGCACATCAGAGAATCTTATCTTTTTCTTATCTTTAAATCCATAAACCTCACTTTCTTATCTTTTTCTCACCTTTAAATACTTAGACAACCATTCCAATTTTTCATTCATCACATACACTCTTATAACTTTATTATAAACTTTATTCTAGTTTCTCACAATTGTAGTTTCTCATTAATATTTATATCTTGTAATGCTTCCTTAGGAATTGAAGGTGGATACTTATAGATTAGCTTATGAATCTCTTCAATCATCTTAAACTTACAAACATCACCAACAAGTAGATAATTCATGTTTAATATGTACTTTGTTTGGTGATGTTTTTGTTTAAATTGATTCATGAGTTTCAAAAAGCATCTGATAGTGTCCATCTTCCATTTCTGGGGAAACATTTCAAGTAGATATTTAAAGCTGGTGCAGTGGTTTTATACCCTTTAATGTTGATGCAATAGCAGAATAACAGTAGAATATGAACTGTGATGTAGTAAAAGATCAATATTGATGCAGTAAGTATTAAATATAATTACAAGTATAAGTTACTGAATCACTAGGTTATTCTACTGCATCACATAATTATTTTTACTACATCACAGTTACTTGATAAATATAATAAAACTCAAACCATAGATAAAAACAATATCAAATACTGATCATTAGAAGTAAAAGTACTTAGTTTTCAACATCCATTAACCAAAAGTAAAAGTATCATACAGACATTATCTAAATTTCAAAGTGCCATACAATTACTGATCATTCATTGAAACATATTCAAAAGATTTCAGTTTTTGAGTAATCTCAACCGAAATTTCCCATCAGCCTTCAATTGTCTTTTCCAGAGTTTTGTTAAACTTTTTCATCAAATTTTGATTAATTCTGACATCAACATGATTTAAGATCTTCAATATTTTCCTTGCTTCTTCGCAAATCCTTCAGCTGCTTTCATGACTTCCTTCTTTTTTAGATTAATATCTTCCAGTAATATCTTTGCCAAGTACTTTGCGCGAAGCATTTTCAGTTGTCCTTTTAGAGCTACAGCATCCCTATTTAATTCCTTCAAAAATACTTCTTCACCAATATACATCTCCATATGCCTCATGAGAAAGATACCACAGTCGACACTATTGTTGATTGTCTTCCATTTTATCTGCACTATCCTTCGGTTCGCCAATAAAATCTCTGCGATTTTTGGGTGCTTTTTTCTTTCTAGGTAATTGATAAATGAATCAATCTGTGAAAATAATATGATTCAGTTAAATAATATAATTATGATGTAGTAAAAATTTTGATATTATAACACTTTGATGCAGTAGAAAAACATTCTTGTACTTTTAGTTATACTTACCACAGTATTTGCATAATCTCCAAATCTATCTGATATATTTTCGATACCGTTGTCACTGTTGTCGAGGATGTCTATATCACCTTTCTTCAAATTAAAGCAGATGAGATAGTAATGATTTGATCCATTTTCAATCATCTTTATACAAGGAAAGAAAACCTGTTGTCATTTTTAATGCATTAACATCATTGAAATTCATTATAATAATTAAATCACTGAAACTTGTAATAATAAATCTATTTTTTTTCCTTACCAAACTAACATCATTGAAATCCTTCACGCTTGCAGTTTCTAAATCACTTTTAATATTTTCTTCAAAAACTTTTTTTCTTTTCTCGACATCCTTTCCATCTCCAACCATATGATGAGGCTATTTTCATAAACATGAAATGTTTTATAAGCATTAAAAAGTGTCAATTATATTTAGCTATATTATATAAATAAATTTCTCACAAGCATCATTGTACTACAGTAAACGTTTCTGTTTCTATAATGTTTGTCTCTGAACTGCTCTTCATAGTTTAGTATAATGCTCCATACATCAATTATACTTGAAGCAACTCTAATTTCAGGATAAAGGCTCAAGAAAAATGCACATTCTAATTCTAATCCTTTTCCATGGAAAATAATATCACTGCACATTTATGATTCAGTAACATTTTAGGATTTGATGCAGTAACATATAAGTATTGATGCAGTACAATCTAAACAGTGATGTTGTATCATATAAACATTGATGCAGTTAAATATAAGTATTGATGCACTAAATAATCTAAACAGTGATGCAGTAACACATGAATATTTATGCAGTAATTATTAAATATTTGTATAATAAAATTTACCTTTCAGGACAGTTGTCACTCCATATGTATCCAACAAGTCTGATATTTGCTTCAGGCCATTTTTGGTAAATCACGACTTTTCTATCATAGTATGGTGATACCATAGCACTAGAGGGCTTTCCTATACGCTTTTCAATAATTATTTCAACCTTTTTAGCTTCTTCCATAGCTTTTGCGCCTCTTTTTTGTCCTCTTTTTGGTTTTTCTGAATCCACTTTCACTGATTTAGGCTCTGGCTTTTTCATTGGAAACTTTCTAGCTTTTCCCATTACATTTTTTGTCTCTTCTTTGTTTGTTGCTGCCTTTTTACCCACTTCCTTTGTTTTTGTTGCAGCATCTGCTGTATCACATTTCTTTGCCTTTGATTTTGCTGCAGCAACTGTTTTTTCCTTTTGATTTTTCTGAGTGGGATTGTAATTTATTGGTGCAACAGATCTCACAGGAACCACATCAATCACATTAACAGTTGATTCCTTTGTTGCATCAACAGATAACCCTTTTGGTGCATCTGTGGTATCGGTAGTACACAATAATGGCAGTTTCATCACTTGGTTAATCATCTCAGATTCGTTCAAGCTACCTTCGCCTGCAATTTCCCAACTTAGCTGAGATAGTGTAGCATCTTCTACAAGATTTTTTTTTCTTATTACTTGACACTAAATCCATATCAAGTGGAACAACAGCATTTAGTTTCTCTTCATCGCTAGTTTTGCTTCTAGCAAATCTTCTCAAAGCCATCCTTTTTGTTTGTCTTTCCTTCAATTCATCATTCTTTTCATTTTCAGTGCTTTCTTTGTCCCCATCGTTATCAATATTTCCACCATCTTCATTTTTCTGTCCACCCATTTAATCATTCTGATCATTTTCATCATCTCGATCATTATGATTATCCCCACCATTTCCATCGTTCTCATCATTTTCATCAACATTGTCATCTTTCTCATCTTCTTCATTATCATCACCTTTATCCCCATCGTTCTCATCTTCTTCATTATCATCACCTTTATCCCCATTGTTCTCATCTTCTTCATTTCCATCCTTCTCATCATTCTGTTCATTTTCAGTTCTTTCTTTGTCATCTTTCTCATCTTCTTCTTTATCACCAGCTTTATCATTATCCTCACCATTGTCGCCTTTCTTATCTTCTCCATTATCACCACCTTTAGCCCCATCGTTCTCATCATTTTCATCATCATCATTATTATCATTATCCTCACCATTGTCATCTTTCTGATCTTCTCCATTATCTCCGCCTTTATCCCGATCGTTCTCATCATTTTTATCTCCATCTTTATCCTCATCTTTATCACCATCGTCCTCATTTTTTTTACCACCTTCATCAACATTATCCCCATCTTCCTCATCTTTATCACCATCGTCCTCGTTTTTTTTTACCACCTTCATCAGCATTATACCCCATCTTTATCCCCATCCTCCTTATCTTTATCACCATGTTCCTCATCAACAAGTTCTTTATCAAAGCTATCTTCTTTATATGAATTAGCAAAAAAATCCTCTCTTATTTGAAGCATTTTCTTCATCTCCTCGTCCTCAGGGTTTAATCTCAAAGCTATCCTCAACTTGTAATCAGTATGCAACATCAACTGATTACACAATACAAAACTGTCTCTTATATCCTCCATTTCCTAAATATTTAAAAGAAACAAAGTTAGTTAAATGCATTATAGTTTTTTTAATTTAATTATAGTGCACCAAAGTGTATTAATGTACTGCATGTTAATTTACTACTAGTGCATCAAAGTTCAGAAATTACTGCATCATATTTCTTAAAGTTTAAATGAATTACATATGTTTTCAAAATATAGTGCATCACAGGGTACAATGCTTTTTAATTAATAATACCTCAAAAGATTTTGCTTGGAATTCTCTATTTGCTTCATCTATATCAATTGTTCCATATAGTCCTGTTAATAAATCAACATAGAATTCAATTAGAAATAAACAAGTTTTACAAAATTAAATAAATTTTTATTTAATATACCTGTTTCACTCTTCTTCTGTTTTTTAATCAATTTCTTCTTTTTCGGAGCCTTTTCTATATGTGGTTCAATCACCTCCACACCTTCTGCAATTGGTAGACAACCAAAACCCAGTTTAAGCTCCTCTTTTTGTCTTTTATACAACAGTCTTGAACTCCATGCTTTGAAAGCTGGAACAGTTTTCTCAACTTTTATGGTCACAGATGTTGTTGAATTAACGTATATGATCTGCAAAAAATAAATCAGTATTAAAATCATAATAGAAAGTGTTTTTTTTGTTTAATGTGTATTGCATCACAGTTTAACATTTAGTGCATGATAGTGTCAAATATAGTGCATCAATGTTTTATGTCTATTGCATCATAGTGTCATAATCAGTCAATCAGAGTTTTATATTTAGTGCATCACATTTTTATATTTTACTGCATCCTAGTGTCATAATCAGTGCATAATACTTTTTTATTACTAGTGCAATTAAAGATAAAAAACTTACAGCCAGCAAAAGTAATGGTCCACTGTAATATGAAGTTGGTTTAAACCCGGTACACTCCTTCACCATACACTCTAAAACATATGAGCACCAATCCATCTTTGAAACATTATCAGTATTAGAGAGAATTGGTATAATTCTCTCATTTACCTGCCCATCTTTGTTTCCTTGGCCAAAAATAGAGAAGAAGAGGACAAGGAAACAAACTTGAAATTCCCAATCAACTTCTTTTATATCACACAAATGTTCCTCCAACCTTTGTATATAAATTTTGTTATTCACAACAATACTATCCGACATTTCTCTCCATTTTGCAGTAGTCTCTTCTAATAGATTTTTCTCTTCAAGTGCTTCAACTTTTATCTCCCCCATTGGAATTCCAAGCATATCCCTGATCAGTTCTCGAGTAATTTTGATCTTTCTTCCATTTTTCATTTTTATCGAGAAAGTTTCTGTATCAAAATTTCTAACAACCCACATTCCTAATTGTGACGGTGTTGAATCAAAATGGAAATTATTATAAAAATCGCCAAACCCCAGATTTTCTAATTCCTTCACCCGAGGAGTCCTCAATTTCTCAAGAACTTTTTTGTAGATTTCTAGGTGACATTCTGTTCATGATAGATATGGGTTCGTTATTTCTAACCACTTCTTTTATATCTTCATCCTCCTTTTTAACCTTCTTTTTCTTTTTAGCTGGAGTTGTATCAGAATCTGAATGCATCTCTGCTGCGGATCTTTTACCCTTAAACTTCTTTTTACTTGTGCTGCATTCTAAAACAGAAATAGGATTCTTCTTCTTAACAGATTTCTCTTTACATGCAGCACCTTTAGAATTCTTTCCCTGATGTTCTAGAACAAGACTATGTAATATTTCCTTCCATTTTGCTGCAGCAGCCTTTTTTAAAGCGGGATTAATTAATGTGGTGTCTTCTTCATCTGTTTCTTGCTCATCTGTTTCAATATGATAAATCGTAACTCAGTTCAACCACTAGTACATCATAGAAACCATAAAGCATACAAAATCTCTTTCGTACATCACATAGGCAAGCTACATTTATACTATCTTACGCACACATGCTGCAAATTAAAGCTGCTGCATCTTAATTCAACCAATAGTACATCACAGAAATTGTCAAGCATACAAAATCTCTTTTGTACATCACATAGGCTACATATATTATATCTTACGCACACACGCCGTTAATTAAACCCTATTGCATCTCAGTTAAATGACTAGAACATCATAAAAACTGTCAAACATTAAAAATCTCTTTCGTAAATCAAGTAGGCTACATTTATACTATCTTTACACACACACACGCTCCAAATTAAAATTTACTGCATCTCAGTACAAACACTAGTACATTACAGAAACTGTCAAGCATTCAAAATTTCT
The DNA here is from genome assembly GCA_910596185.1 of Chrysanthemum makinoi. Taxonomy (NCBI): domain Eukaryota; kingdom Viridiplantae; phylum Streptophyta; class Magnoliopsida; order Asterales; family Asteraceae; genus Chrysanthemum; species Chrysanthemum makinoi. The sequence goes on along the minus strand of OU343216.1, from coordinate 74,503,905 downwards.
TTCGCACTTCACATATGCTACATTTATCGTATATTACGCAGACATTCTAAAAAATTAAAAGCTACTACATCTCAGTTCAACTACATTTATCCAAAATTAAAAGTTAATGCAGATTAAAATCTATTGCATCACAGATCAATCACTAGTGCATCACATAAGATATTACATCACAGTTCAATCTATCTTACATCACAGTTCAATCACTAGTGCATCACATAAGCTATTAAAATCTATTACATTGCGTAGGCTACATTTATCCTGTCTTACAAATAAAACATACTGCGTCTAACCTAATCTAACCTTATAAGCCACAAACATGTACGTACTACATCACTTCATGACACCAAATGAATCATCCATACAAACATATATACAAACACTTTTCGAGAAGTAATACACCCTACGCGTGGCCTAATCTAACTTTATATGCCACATACAATAACCTATTGCATCACTTCATCATTCTAAAACATATGAACACCTACTGCATCTCAGTTTAAATTACAGTGGATCACATATACAACCAAGCATACAAACACACTTACACACATAAAACAACCTACGCTTAGCCTATTCATCCTTACATGTGATAATTGAATACTTATTGCATCTCAGTTCAAAATATAGTGCATCACATATACAACCAAGCACATAACACACATTTACACACATAAAACAACCCACAATTTGCCTATTTCATCCTTACAAATGACAACTGAACACCTTCTACATCTCAATTCATTTTCTAGTGCATCATACATATAACCAAGCATACAAACACATTTACACATATAAAACAACTTACACTTAGCCACTTCATCCTTACATGCGACAACTAAGAAACTACCGCATCTCAGTTAAGATTCCAGTGCATCAAACATACAACCAAGCATACAAAACAGTTTACACACATAAAACAAACTACACTTAAGATTATTTCATCTTTACACGCGACAACTGAACACTTACTGCATATCAGTTCATTTTCCAGTGCATCACACATACACCCAAGCATACAAACACATTTGCACACATAAAACAACCTACGCTTAGCCTATTTCATCCTTACACGCAACAACTAAACACCTACTGTATCTCAGTTCAGATTCTAGTGCATCAAACATATAACCAAGCATACAAACAAGTTTACACACATAAAACAACCTACACTTTGCTTATTTCATCCTTATACGCGAAAACTAAACAACTACTTCATCTCAGTTAATTTTCCGGTGCATCTTACATACAACCAAGCATACAAAAACATTTACACACATAAAACAACTTACACTTAGCCTACTTCATCCTTACATGTGACAACTAAACACCTAATGCATCCTAGTTCGGATTCCAGTGCATCAGACACAACCAAGCATGCAAAAAAGTTTATACACATAAAACATCCTACACTTAGATTATTTTATCCTTACACGTGACAACTTAACACCTACTGCATCTCAGTTCATTTTCTAGTGCATCACACATGCACCCAAGCATACAAATACATTTACACACATAAACCAACCTACACTTAGCCTATTTCAACCTTACACGCGACAACTAAACACATACTGCTGCAAATTAAAATCTACTGCATCACAGATTAAACACTAGTACATCATAAAAAATATATCTAATTTCAACAGCTATTGCATAATAAATTAAAAAATTACTTGATGTTTTCCGCAATTGATTTTTCTGCTTCAACTTGTTTTTTAACTTTTTTTCTTTTTTCAACAGCATCAGTCAACTTTATGCTCTTTTTATTTTCTAAATTTATAAAAAAAAATAAACTATTTTAGAAATTTAAATAACATTTTTGATGTAGAAAATCATGATTATCGATTAATATACACTTACTTGGTGGTGAATTATCTGTTGCTTTCTTTTTCCCCATTGAAAATGCAGTAATTTTAATATGTTTTTTAGGGGTTTGACTTTTTAGAGAGAGTAATGAGAGGAAGTGGAAGAGGGAGAGAGAGAGAGAGAGAGAGAGAGAGAGAGAGAGAGAGAGAGAGAGAGAGAGAGAGAGAGAAAGTGATCGGTGTTTTGAGTGAAATTGGAATGAATGAGTTTATATTAGCGCCTTTTGATTTTTAAGATACTGCATCTTTGCGCCTCAAGTTTTCAATATTTACAAGATTTTGTTGCATAATGGACTAGTATTCCCCTCAAGTTTTCAATATTTTACAAAATTCACTAGTATTCATAATTCCCTTTTTTTGCAGATAGGGTCTGCAATCTTTTTAATAACACAAATTTCATTATGATGCATCACTTTTTAAACTGCGCTGCACTTGATATAAGCATTAAACATCATTATTTAAAAGTAATAAATATCAAACAAGGAATTTCTTCATTAAGAAGTATTATACTTGATATTTAAAATTTAGTGATCCAAACTATTACAATCAAGAATTTAAAACATTCGATAGTATTTTATCAAAATTACTTAATAATCTAACATCTTTAATACACGTTCATTCATTGTTTTGAACATCTTTTGAGAAACTTTGACATTGTTAGGAATTAGAAATTCCATAGTGAAGAGTCGGTCACCCCAAATATTCTCTAGCATAAGTTAGCTCGTAGACATATTGTTAGTTAGTTATTTAGTTATTAGTTTAGCTTAGTGCAACACCGTGGAGGAAGGACGGGTCTTTACCCACTGTATGCCTAATCCACAGTCCGAAGGAGGACGTTTAGTTTGTAACTATAAATACCCTCTACCTCCCAAGGTAGAGGGTTGGACCTTTCATTCTAATCTAACCTTCCATGTTTTCTTTCACTTTCTCTCTCTAGAAAGGCTCCCATCCTACTTTCTCTCTCTAAAACCTCTAAACTATATGCCCCATTTGATATGTTATGATGTGTTTATGAAATCCAATATGTTACAAATGGTATCAAGAGCCATGGTTTGATCATTCATCTTTCATGTTTTTGGATTTCTAGTGGTTTTATATGACTTTTGGGGTTGAAAAAGTTTAGTGGTATTTGCATCATTTGGACCATTCCTAGTGTTAAAATTTGAATTTTGATTGTACTTTTGTGTTTAGAATCATTATAAGTGCTTAGGTTTTGATTTGGAAGGCTTGAATTTGTGTGGTTGGATTGTTTTTGGATTGAAAAGTGGTTTTTTTTTTGAATATTTCTACCTAGCAACTTGTGGTCATGTTCTTCGTAGAGACTTGTGGTTATGTTCTTCGTAGAGACTTGTAGTTATGATTCGTAGAGACTTGTAGTTTATGTTCTTCGTAGAGACTTGTGGTTATGATTCGTAGAGACTTGTGGTTATAATTCGTAGAGACTTGTGGTTATGATTCGTAGAGACTTGTCTAACATGTGTCCAGATTCAATGTATCTGCCTAGAGACTTGTAGCCTATTTTGGTAGAGACTTGACGCTTATTTTCAGTAGAGACTTGTAGCCCATTTTGGTAGAGACTTGACACTTATTTTTGGTTGAGACTTGTAGCCTATTTTCGTAGAGACTTGGCGCCTATTTTTGGTAGAGACTTGTCTTTACAATTTCTAGAAACTTGTCTCTGTTGTTACTAGCGAGTTGCTCTTTAGCGACTTGGCCACTTAGTGAGTTGCTCTTTAGCGACTTGGTTCATAGCAACTTGTGTTTAGCGACTTGGTTCATAGCGACTTGTGTGTAGCGACTTGGTTCATAGCGACTTGTGTGTAGCGACTTGGTTCATAGCGACTTGTGTGTAGCGACTTGAGCATCTAGCGACTTGTAACTAGCGAGTTGTCTTCATAGAGGATTGTTAGAAGCGGTGTGACCATTTCATCAGTGCGTTTTGTTGACTTTTCCCGACAAAACTTCAAACAGCTATAACTTTTGATCTGTAACTCCGTTTTCAGCGTTCTACCCATCAAAACGACCGTGAGAACGAGGAGAATGGCACGCCGAATGAACTAAAGGGTCAACCCTCGAGGCCTAAATCTGCTCCGAACAGAAGTTATTGAGGTTTTTAAGTTTTTAGACCTAAATTTCTCCGTAAAATCGTGCATCAACCAACCCAAATCACAACCAAACAACATCTTTGCTAATCCTACAAACAATCATAAGACCTAACACACAATTGTCTATCATTGTGTCAATCTATCAGTTATCTTAACACGTTCTATTGGTCACTATATCACGGTTTCTTCTTGATTTTGTAAAATCCCGCGAAAGAATCTATTTCTCGGTTTAAATCATAGACTTGTAAAATCCCGTGTATACTACAACATCATGTCTTACACTACTGACCCAGTAATTTCGGAAGTACTTAAATTGTATGATGCTGTGGATAACAATGATAATGTATGCTACACTAAACGGTTAAAGATGTATGAATCAATCAATGAGAATGTAAGATCTTCGTGTTCTGAGTCTGAAGAGAGTGAATTGCACTTGTTTAGGCTACCGAATGCCATGCTAAAGGAATGTAACATTGAACCTTATCAACAACTTCACTCACACCTCATGTTACTCACATCTACTGCTATGGATCGAACATGCAGTGCTCTCCTTCATCAGGATCTACCCACTTTAACAAGAACCGTGCTACTGAACTTAGAGCAACTGAGGCTTCAAATTACCAAAAAGAAGGTATCAACTGATGATTCTAATGCAGCTCTTCAAGTAATCTTCAATCAATTTCAGCCATTTATCAAGGGGGAATATTCATCAGATTATGATCAAGACTTGACTGAAATATCTTTCAAGAGACACACTGGAATGGAAATTAGCATGTTCATTGAGACACTTATTCATCTCATGCATAATGTGGAGAAGTATATTGAGGAAGTTACTCAGAAAGATGAAAAAGTGGATGTGTGTCTGGTGCAGTTAAGAGATTGTTGTGATGAGTTGGGTAATGTATCAGTTGAAAGATCGGATGTTGCTGAATGCAGAATAACAGAGACAACAAAGAATGATGTAACAAATGGTCCAGTGACTCTTGTTACACATGATGTGGATACAGATATCAGACCAGAAATTGAGCAGGTGTCATGTAATGAGGTACCCTTTACTGTTCAACACAATGCATCTGCTAAAGTACTTAAACAAACTGATCATGATGCTGAACATGACTTTGATAAATCTTCTGTAACTGAGGTTGAGTCTGAGATTAAGTGTTTCAAAATAAAAGATATGGTTGATAAAAAGGCTTTTGATGAACTTTCAAACAAATTCTCAAATCTTGAAAAACATTGCATTTCACTTGAAATTGCGATACAGAGTAAAGAAGAAAGTTTTCAACTTAACAAACCATGTAAAAATCCAGAACTTCCTGAATTCCGCGAACTTTTTGAAATTAACATTTTCAAAGCTCAGCTTCAAGACAAAGACTCAACCATTTACAATCTGAAGAAACATATTTTTGTCTTGAATGTGAAAAGTAATTTAGTCATGAATACACAAGACATTGATGCTACTATAACAAGAAATAATGAACTGTCAATTTATGTGGCTAAATTACTAAAGGAAAATGAGTCTTTGAGAAAGCATCACATAGAACTAAGTGACTCTGTCAAAGAAGCTAGAACTAAGTCAATGGAACAAACAAACCCTTTAATAGCAAAGATTGATGAACTAAATGCTCAACTTCTGGAAAAGAGTTTCGCCATTGTTGCCTTAAAGAATGAGCTTAGAAAAACCGTAGGGAAAAGTGTGAACACTAAGTTTACAAAACCATCAACCTTGGGGAAGCCAGTTTCTCATCCCACTAGAGACTGGTCCGTTGTTAGGCAGCCTACTGCATTTAAATCTGAAAGAACAAAATTTTCAAAAACACGGTTTGCCTCCCAAGTTGATGTGAAACAAGTTTTGTCAAAACCAGTCACTTCACCTCATATGCCTAAGAATTCACATGATATGAATGACTTGTTCAAGAACTATGATCTAGAAGAAGCTAGAAAAAAGGCACAGATTAAAAAAGATGGAATTTTAGGTGCTAGACCTAGGGTGATGAACTCTAGAAGATTTCAAGGTAATACTAGTAGTTTTAAACCATTACCTAGGAACACTCAACTAAAGACTAGGGATTGGCTTGTATCTAAGAGTAGTTGCGTTTCGAGTAAAGCTATTCCCATAGCAGATCACTCTAAGAACTCTAGATCATTTTCTGAATCCAAACAAGCTGTTTGCTCATATTGTCTTAAATGCATCTTTAAGGCAAATCATGATAATTGTTTTTCGAAATCCCTAAAGAAGGTAAATTCTCATACAAAGGTTCAACCTGTTAAGTCTAGGATTTTCACTAAGTCATCTACTGTGCATACGAAGCAAAACAAACCAAAATCTTCGCCTAGATGGATACCAACTTCTAAATCTGTGGAAACTAGGAATAAGGATAAGTCTTTAACTATGCATAAGAAGCCTAACAATCCTAGACCTTGCCATAAGTGGATACCGTCTGGTAGAATGTTTAAGGATGCTGGACTTAGGTGGATACCTACAGGAAAGATGTTTACCAATGGCAATCTCAATGTTGACCGTGAAACCCCAAAGGGTTTGGATACTGATGTCACTAACCAAAATATATGCAATCAAGTTTGTAATATTAGTGCAGGTAGTCCTTACTCAGTTGCAGATACTTCGATCCTTCAATACATGGACTGGCTTAAAGTATGGATAACAAAACAATTGATATCTCATAACTCACGGGTTCAAGTTACTCAACATTGATATTCAATCGGCTATGACATCTGTTCACATCAGTTCAGGCCTCGTACATCATCATTATGGCATCTGCAGATAACTCTTCAGGCCCCGTTCCTCAAAGAAAAGAAAAGTGTACGCTTCAGTGCGCTTTATATTCAGAAGAAGAGAAATCTTCATGTTTATGACCATTCCCATCGACATTCTTCATCAACAAGCTTCATGTTTCTCCCATGCTCATTCAGTCATCAAGTGGATCTACGTTCATTGGTGTATATTCTTATTCACTTGCTAAATCAAAAATGGCAACTTCAGATGCAATTTTTGAGGGGGAGAAGAGTGAATATACTAAATGATGATGGATGTTTTATTAATGGTCATACGACTTAATGTTTGATGACTCTCCTCCAACGCCTAATGTTTCACTCACTAAGGATAAATGGGATTTATTTTTTGGGATTCATTGTTTCAAGATATGTTTGATGAGTATTTCCAACCGCTAGTGAATGTTGGTCATCTAAGAAGTACAACTCAGACTACTCAAGAAACCCAATCTCCAGTTATTCCTCAAGGCGTTGATAATGACTATCATAATATTGCAGTTGCACTCATGAATAATGATCAGCTCTTTGTTATTCCTTTACCAAATCTTCATGGATTATTGTTCATGAATAATGATCCGCTCTTTGGTATTGCTTTGCCAAATCTTCACGGATTATTGTTCCTCTCGATGTGTACACTATAAATCAACCACATGAACTTAAAGGAAAATGACTACCTCATCCGCTCGAAGACATTATTGGTGAATCTTTCAGATCAGTCTCTACATGTATACTTTTAGGAAGAATGCATCGATGTTGAGGAATCATTTGTTCTGGTTCATTTAGTGGGTCAATGTACATCCGATTGTATGTTTATTCACATTTTGGGCATTTGACACAAGTTGATTACTTCGGAGTTAATCATTTATCACCTATTTGAGATTGAAGTTGACTTTCACAAAGGCGTGTTCTTATTGGATAACTTGCTCGGGATTAAGAATTTGAGTTGAAGACTTGGTTTATCTAGTTACTAGCAGTCGGGGTGTATGGTTGAAGACCTGGTTAACTATCACTATTAGGAGTTACATTGTTTTACTCAGTGTCACACGTTGATGACGGTGTGGATAATCGCAACAGGTGTTAATGTCTCATACTTTGTTTGAGTAGTGAGTACTTAGAGATTTGCTTGAAGCATAAATTCTCGACACCATTCTTCCATCATTAAGTGCAAGCTTAAGATACAAATGTGCGAAAATCGACTTCAGTTTCAAGTCTGGTATATTGGGTTTTTCTTCATCAGTAGTCACTTGAAATTGTCTACATATGGGTTGGTTAAGATAGTCGGAGAGAGTTTCTGTAGCAGTTGATTCTCACAAGATACATTTGAGCTAATTGTGTTCTTCTCAAAAGATTTCAAGGATATGAGTGTATTATGTTTTACTGATTCTGAGGTATCAAAACCAGCAAGGGGGAAGGAGACATACATTTAAACTCACAACGAGTACACGTGATGAACTTAATACTTCTGCTCAATTGAAGTTATTCCGGGAACACAAATGTCTTAACCGCAGAGAAACTCAGTGTTTAATTCGTAGAGTTTGATGTTATTATTCCAACCATTTGGGGGAAGGATGTATCATTCCAACTATTTGGGGTAAGTGGTCTCTTGACTCTTTTGGTTTGTGTTAACTCAGCTTTTAGTGGGTAGAAATATGAGAAGAATATTTGGAGCGTGAGATGATATTGCTTATCGACATCTTCTATATGGTTTATAGTAGTGCTTCCTGTTATTGCTTCATGTACACAATGTAATGATGATTCTGATGAGATTTAAACCATCAGGGGAGAGATATGTGTACATCAGGGACGCACAACATGTTCACATGATCGAGCTTAATCAGTTATTCCAGAGTTGATATCCGCAGAGAAGATCAGTGATTCAACCAGTTACTGTGATGTCGTTGTGTCTACTCTGGTTGGGTACTTGTGTACATTGTGGGCTGATTGGTTATATGAAAGATAACTGGAATGCACCTGGTAAAATGAAGATGTTGATACATTGTTCCCCTGAATAGAAAACTGGTCAATCTCGAAGAGTAATGTGTACATCGGGGACGCACAACGGGTTCATGTGATCGGACTTAATCAGTTATTCCGGATTTGATAACCACTGAGACGATCAATTTTTCAACTTGTTACTTCGTTGTTCTCGTGATTCTTTGGGGTGCTGAGCTTCAATCAATGAGACCGTTCTTATTCATTTCTACTTCTTGGGGAAATGGTCTTTATAGTTTGTCGGTTTGGGGGGAAGCTACCAAAGTCTCACTTTCTGAAGGCTCAAGTTCTGACGATGATTCAAGAGCCTCGAAATCTTTGGTGGTGAAAGTTTAAGAGATGACGACTTCTTTCTTCTACAAAGTGCTGAAAGATTTCCTTATCTCGGTACTCGTATCATCATCTTCTTAAACTATTTTTCTAACTTTGTAAATAATTTTCAAAAAGCAAAATACAAAAATATAAAATCAACAAAAGCCCATAAAAATCAGAAAATTGAAAAATTCCAAAAATATGTTTTTCTCAAGACATTTCTTCTGGTATCGATAACATCTTCGGTCTGAGAAATGTCATTCAATAATGGCACGGGACCATAGATGAAGTTCGAGCAGGAGGTGTAAATATTATTTTCTAAACATGTCTAAAAATATGGCTTACAGTTATTTCAGACTGTAACCCGCGCTTCAAAAATGGCTTGCAGTTACTTCAGACTGTAACCCGTGCTTAAAACTATGGCTTGCTATTATTTCCGATAGCAACCCGTTCTTCAAGGAAGGAAAGTGCTGCACGAAACAAATTTTCAAAATTTTCGTGCACTTATCCTAAAACAAAATGAGGAAAGTATGTCGAAGGACTGCTGTTCCTACTCAAATATTTTTCCGTCTAAAATTCTTCAGAAAAATATTTGTTGTTTTCAAAAATGGTGGTAATGAGTTGCTTGAGAAATCAATCAGAATCAGAGTTTTTATAATAATTGAAAACTCAATCAATGACTTCAGCGCTTTTAAACTTTTCAGTAAAATAAGTCATTGATTGAGGGGGAGAATGTTTTCAAATTTACATCATCTAACGGGCTTTCTTAATTATCCTATATGCTTAATTAAAAATGATGTTAACCTATGTTGAAGGACTAGGTGCCCAGGATATGATTGTTAGGATTAGATGATTAGAGTTTGATAAACACATTATTCCCATGCCTACGTATGATTTGATTGATATGTTGGATTGACTTTTATTAGTCGATTGCTGTTTGGGTGATGTCGACCACCATATATCTGTATGTGTGTTCACTAACGTATGCAGGTATATTGGTATATAAGAATGTTCCCGATCCGGATCCCACAAATGAAGATGATTGGATGCCGAAATGAAAGGGTAACTATATCTTGGGTTGGCAAATGAAGAAACGGAGCTTAATTGGACTTCTATGGAGAGTTGGCATGGAAAAATGCAACGTAAGAGGTCTCACTGCATCAGCAGATGGTTTTCTTCATCCGCAAATGAAGAAACGGAGCTTAATTTGATCTCAGTTGGCATTACAATGCAACGTAAGAAGTCTCACTGCATCAGCAGACGGTTTTTCTTCCAAGCCCTACAGCAACAACATAAGCTTCTCAACCACCTAACGTATCTTTGTGCAGGAAATTTGATACCATTTTTAAATAATTTTTAAAAAATATTGTTTTGAAAATGGAAAAATATTGTTTTGAAAATAAATCGGATTCAAAGTTTTGAAATCAACCGGACTTTATTTTGTCAAATCTTAAGTGATTTCAAATTAAATATTTTCAAACGATATTTCATCTATAAAGTCCGTTTGTACGTTATAATAAGTGGTGATCTAAAGATTTAATGTTATGTCATGGTATGATTTTCTTCAAAGGTTAAAGGTCTTTCAAAATAAATTTTTTTCTGTTCTTGTTTGATTGTGAAAATGTTTTATTTTACCTAAAAGATCTCTTAAAAAATTATCATACCTGACACTAACAATTTTTTAATGTCTAAATATGTTCCACTATCAGAATTAAATTAATCTGAACACAGTTTTCTCCCATGTTTTCTAAACCTATTTAAATCACTTGGGATCCAAAATCTCAAAGGATTTGATATTTTTGATCGGGGGAGAAAATGTGATTTAAATATGAAATCTGATAACAAGTGATCGTTTTGACTCAAAGTGCAGGCAGCTCTCCCATATGTGCTAAAACGCTTTCGAATCTCGAAGCACATATTAAGGGGGAGCATTTCTAAAGAAATTAAACTATCAAGGTACAAAGGTTTCAACGTTTTATCATATGTACCTTGATTGAGTTTGAAAAGGTTTTCTCTATGGATTTTGTGAGCGTGGTTGTGCTTCAAAAGAACTCTTTCTTCTATGTGATAAAATGATTTCAAATATCCAAAGCACATATTGAGGGGGAGAATTTACCAAGAAAATCAAATGGCTTTTTCTACGGAAATTGTGATCAAGAAAATATTTCTAAGAACTCTTGCCTCCATGTGCTAAACAATTTCAAGATCATATGCACATGTTGAGGGGGAGCATTTCTAAATGATCAAAAACAATTAAGGTACAAAATGTTTTGATTTTATATCACAAGTACCTTGATTGGATTTTCCAAATGATTTTTCAATTGGTTTCGAGAAGGAATGAACTGTACCAAAAGATCGACCATTTTACTTTATGCATGGAGTTATAAGGATGGTGAGGTTAGGTATTAGTTCCCACGATCCCGCCAGAGCCGGAGGGATCTACCCAGGGATAATCCACTAGATAGTGTAGAGTCCTTAGGTATGATAAAAAAAAGGAGAAAAGTGAGAAATGGGAAGAGTGCGGACTGAGACAGAGCTAGTACTGGAATAAACCCAACAAGGTTCTAGTTATGAAGTCTTAGTAAGCACTGAAGGGGTTGAAGAATGAAAAAGATTTGAATGTGAAAAAGGGTGAAAAGAAATAGCCCTCCAATAATTCAACCTTAGGGCAGAAACCGGGTTCAATACATATGCTACTGGTGGTTACCAAGGTAACGCCGGTATTGAAGACAAGACGTCATGGACCCAGTGACGCACTGCACTACAACTTCCCAAGCTACTTAAGTTTCTCTTAAAAGGGACTTGTTTCATTCTCACGGGGAACCTACATAATCTATCGACTTTCTCTTAGAGATTGTTGATATTGAAGAAGGAGACCCACTCCCTAGTCTCCGGCATAGGAACCAAAATGCACAATTGAGTCTAGAGCCAAGAGATCATCCACAATATCTCATTAGGACACTAAATTAATGAAGACTTGCTGTTTCACACAATGTGGAAAGTAAGAATATATTAAGAGTCCTACGCATTATCCTTGTGGTAATTGCCAGAACATCCGAGTGATATGTAACAATATTCACGATGAAGATGGAAAGCCTTCTAGAGCCAACATCAAACAAGCTCTTGGTAGGTGGCATGTGAGATCTTTCAAAAGATCAAACTTGTGACAACTGGATAGAAACGATGGGGCGATTCACTCGTGAATCAACCTTGGTCCAGGAATGGAATTGACGAATACTTTTGGAAAAACCGTTCGATGTGCAAATCTCTTCTTTTCACTAGCACGTCGAATGTGTACTCTTTTCAGATACAAAAAGTATTTTTGCTTGAAAAATGATCTTTCTCATAAAATCTTCGTCGTATTGCAAAACTCTTTCTTCTAAGCAATACGCGATTGTTTTTCAAATCAATTTTTCATCAATCAGTGAATCTCAATTCGCTGGTTCACTCACTCCGTGTTGTCTTCTTTGAGACGTTCCGGTTTGAGAACGGCTAGAACAGCTGCGAAACCCTGTCAAGGAGATTCTTAGGAATCCTACCTGATCACAGGTAGTACTTGTACTAATCAACGGGGAACCGTGGGCCGTATACCTCAATTCAACGAAAGTGATCAAAGACACTTTCGTGTGTTTTATTGCTAACTGTTGTTTGCAGGTACATTTGGACGGTTGCAGCTGATCAGAATTGAGGAGTCAATCCAAAACCGCATGCTCACAGCATCCACACTTAAATTGAAGAAATCATGACTTGTGCATATCTACAGAACCTGGCTCTGATATTTTTATACTATGTTTCTGCTACGCTGCTGCATATATCATGAGTCAGTAAAGCTTCCGCTACTATGATGAAAGATGTCATGATCCAAAAGTGTGAGCATGTCGGTCCAAAAGTCACAACATCACATGAAGGCAACACAACTATGGATGATCCAGAGAGATTTGTTGTGGCTGATGATCTCAAAGAAAGCTCAAAGATCATCAATGATGTGGATCAGTTCAAAGACCTCCACTCAAAGTACAAAACTATGCGGACTATGAAGAGTCACTACTTATGCACAAAGATTACGGAATTTAAGAATTGATGTCTACGAGCTCAAGAACAAAGTCAAGAATAGAATGCTAGGATTTGAAATGTAAAACATGGGGTGACCTCCCTTAGGGGGAGATTGTTAGGAATTAGAAATTCCATAGTGAAGAGTCGGTCACCCCAAATATTCTCTAGCATAAGTTAGCTCGTAGACATATCGTTAGTTAGTTATTTAGTTATTAGTTTAGCTTAGTGCAACACCGTGGAGGAAGGATGGGTCTTTACCCACTGTATGCCTGATCCACAGTCCGAAGGAGGACGTTTAGTTTGTAACTATAAATACCCTCTACCTCCCAAGGCAGAGGGTTGGACATTTCATTCTAATCTAACCTTCCATGTTTTCTTTCACTTTCTCTCTCTAGAAAGGCTCCCATCCTACTTTCTCTCTCTAAAACCTCTAAACTATACGCCCCATTTGATATGTTATGATGTGTTTATGAAATCCAATATGTTACAGACATTATCATCCATTATGATTTTAAAGGCCTTTGGTTGTTTCTTCACATATTCTTCTGCTTCTTTCAAAACTTTCGCCTTTTCTTCATTAAAATCCATAAGAATTATCTTCACCAAGTACTTTACGCGCAACAACTTGAGTTGTACTTTTTGACCAATGCTTTCTTTCTTTAACTCGTGTAAAAAAATGCCACGGCCGACATATGTTTCCATATGTCTCATCACAAATATGCCACAGTCCGAACCATTAAATGTCGTTTTCCAATGCATATTTATAATTGTAGTTACAGCTATCAAGAAATCGACATATCTGGGGTGGTCTACTCTTCCCAGGTAGTTAACAAATGCGTATATCTGTAAGATTTATAAAAATAATATAAAGTCAATGATGCACTAAATTTATAACAGTGATGCAGTGATTTATCATACTAAACTGGTTTAGGCGTATGTGCAGAAATGAAAATGTGATGCAGAAATGTTATGTAACAGATTTTTACACAGTAACTTTTTGTTGCAACTCTGATTGAATAAGAAAAAGAATTGTATTATATTTAGAAATGATGTGAGTCTTTCGACATCTTTATCGTAGGGAAGAAAACCTGTAGATATTTTTTATAGCTGTGATTCAGTGAATTGAAAATGTGATGCAGAAATGTTATGTAACAGATTTTTACACAGTAACTTTTTGTTGCAACTCTGATTGAATAAGAGAAAGAATTGTATTATACTTACCATAGTGTTTGCATAACCACCATATCTTACGTCTAAATCTTCAAGATCATTATCTATGTTGTCAATGATATCTATTTCCACAGTCTTCAAATTAAAGCAAATCAGATAGAAATGATGTGAGTATTTCGACATCTTTATCATAGGGAAGAAAGCCTGTAGATATTTTAAGCTCATCAACATTTTTTAAAACTCATAATTAATAGAATGTCTGTATCAAATTAATAATAATACTTACCAAATCAACATCACTTCAAATCTTGTGCGGTGATTGTTTCAAAGCAGTATGCATGTTTTCATCCATTAGACTTGATATCTTCTCTTTTGTCGGTTTACTTTCAATCAAGTGATGAGGCTGCTTTAATTATTAAATTATTATGAAATACAAGTATGGTATATAATAAAAAGTCTATGATGCACTAACTTTTATAACTGAGATGCATTAACTTTATAATTGAGATCCAGTAACTTTCAAATGTTATGCAGTGACTTGTATATGTAATGCAGTAATATTAAGTTTTAACCAATATTTTTATAAATTTGATGCAGTTTCTTAAAAGATAATCTCTTCAACAGGAAATGGCTAAAGTTACAGTTTACAATTACTTATATAGTGTATTTAAATCACTCACCAACATTCAGTAATGACATTATAGATTTCCACCTCGTGAAATCTTGTCTCTGTATCGCTCTTCGTGGTTTAGTACAAGGCTCCATATGTCAAGTAGATTTGCAGCAACTTGGACATCAGGATAAAAGCTTTCGAAAAATGTCCACTCCATTTCAATGTCTTTTTTCTTAAAAACAATTTCACTGTGATTCAAGTAAAAAATAAATAGTTATGAAGAATCAAATAAAGTTATTCAGCATTCAACAAATTGAGATGCAGAACATTAATAATAGTATGCAGTAATAACTATAAAGTGATGCAGTAGTAAATAAACTGTGATGCAGTACGGATTGTGAAATTTTTTATACCTTCCATCATTACTTGTGCTCCATAGGTATTCAAGTACTCTCTTTTCTTCTTCAGAAAATGGTTTGTACAAGATAACTTTCCTTTCATAAAATGGAGAATTTAAAGCACCAGAAGGCTTAACTTCACGTTTTTCCCTTTGAATTCCAAGTGCAGGAGGAACGGATCTTATTGGAGATGCATCAACAAAATCTTCATTCTCAATAATTCTGTGTTTTTCCGTTTCTGTGCAGTAGGTTTTTTAACTTTGGCTGATTTAGAATTTCCTTCCTTCAATTTTGAATTTTTCACAGAAGTTACTTTTTTTGCACATTTAACTTCTATCTTTTCCACATTTGGCTTCTCAGCTTGTTTCTTTTCAACTTGTTTCTTTTTGGCTTTTGCCTTTTTAGCTCCTGCCTTTTCCACATTTGGCTTTTTAGCTTGTTTCTTTTCGGCCCGTGGCTTTTTAGCTTTTGGTCTTTCTTCCTTTGGTTTTTCTTCTTGTTGCTTTTTAGCTTCTCTTTTTTTAGCCTGTGGCTTTTTAACCTCTTCGCTTTTATTAGTTGACGATCTACCTTGTGCTTCATCAGTTTTGTCTTTAGGTCCATTAGAAAACTTTAGCTTCACGCTTTCAAAGATTCCTTAATTGTTTTTCACTAACCTTAATTTGGTACCATTAGATGTTTCTGTAGTGCCTTCTTTATGTATTTCAGAAGATATCAGAATTTCACTTGCTAAATCTTCTTGTCTCTCTTTTTGAATAGGTGCGGTTGATTTCATAGTATGTTCTTCACACACTCTAGATCTGTTCAGCTTCAACTTTATACTATGAAAAGATTTTGTGATTCCTTGTTTTTGTTTTTCAACAAATTTTCGCATTTCACTGACTAATCCTTGTGTTTGCATTCCTGGTACACAATGGTGGTAGCTGCAGAAGAGAATTTACTAGATCCATTTGAAATCTTGTCATTGAAGGATTTTTCATTTTTGGTATTACCATTGAAGCTTCTTCAGTAAGGATTTCATTCAAAATTCCATCAATGTTTTTTGAAACTAAATCATACTCGCAATCTTCTAGAAATCCTTCATCTGTTTCAAAAGAATCAACGTTAACAGTAGTTTTTCATGCAATATATAGTATATTCCATGACAAAGTGGTTGACTAAGTATAGTTTTGATGCAATAAATAGTATGCAATAAATAGGTTTGATGCAGTAAACAAGTATATGTGATGCAGCAAATATTATGATAAATAAATAGAATAAGGTATATGTGATGCATCAAAAGATTAAGATAAATAGTATGCAATAACCAAGTATATGTGATGTAGTAACCAAGTATATGTGATGCAGTAACCAAGTATATGATAAATAAATAGGTTTGATGCAGAAACCAAGAATATGTAATGCAATAAATAGTTTTGAAATTAACATTTAACAAATGATGTTCTAAAATTTTAATTTTTCATAAAATTTTATTTAGTGCTAATTTAATTGTGATGCACTTCTTTTAATATTTTTAATAGTACTGCATCATATCAAAAAAGATTATAATAGTACTGCATCATATCTAAAATTCACTGCATCACAGTTAAAAAAAGATTATAATAGTACTGCATCATATCTGAAATTCACTGCATCACAGTTAAAGTTTAAAGCCTAACAGTTTATTTATCCTAAAAATTTAAACAGAATTCATTTATCCAAAATTAGAATTCTAGTTTTTATTCCAGAATTCAAATAGTTAAATTAGAATTAGTTAAGTTAATACACATATTCAAATAGTTAGATAAGCATTTGTTAAGTTATTACACATTACTACATATTTATAATTGTCTTTGATGAAGTGAAATTATTTCACTTCTTGGGTTTGATTTTCGTTACTTTGATCTTTGATCCCACCTTCATCAGACCCGATATTTTCTTGACTTTTATCTGTCCCAATCAATTCTTGACCTTCAACAGAACTGATGTTTTCTTGACTTTTAGCTGTCCCAATCAATTCTTGACCTTTATCAGACCCGATCTTTTCTTGACTTTTATCTGTCCCAATCAATTCTTGACCTTCATCACACCCGATCTTTTCTTGACTTTCATCAGACCCAATGTTGGATCGATGTACTCTAACCAAACTAACTTAAATAGCTTGTTAAAGGTTTAATAACCTCGGATAAATCCTAAGTTATTAACAATGAAAACACTGAGTAATCTCTATTAAGTACGCGGAATTTACTTAACAAAGCTAAGAAGATTTAACTTTATTAATAACTCTAAAACTGCTTATTATGCAGATTCTTTAACAACTCTAAAACTCTAAATAATGATCGTACTTTAGGATTCTCAAAACATATATCTCTAATGCCAATCTAGGGGTCCTTTTATAGGCTTAAGGATAACCCTAATCGGTTTACAATTCTTATCCTTGTACGTCAAGTAAACTATACTTAGAAAGTTCTAGATAAACATTACTTTCCATCTATTAAACAATTACAACCGACTTTAAGCTTTGCAGTACTTTGATGAATAAGCAGTACTTTGACTTTTACTTAGCAGTACTTTGACTTCTTCAGCACTTTGTCTTTCTGCAGTACTTTGTTAATCTTCAGCACTTTAACTCTTCAGCACTTTCTGTATCCCAACAATCCTCCCCTAACTTGAATTCTACTTGTTTGACTTCAAGTTCCTTTGTGAAATCATCTTTAACTTCTGTTAGCCTCTTGGAAAGATTGTCTTTATCTTTGAATTTTATCTTTGTAGATTCTATGCTTATATCATCATCAAAGTATTCTTGAAAAAATATTCTTTACAGCATCATTCAACAATCTCTTTCTTTTCAGCAACATTCAGCAAGCTCCATCTTTTCAGCAACATAAGACAATTTGTACATTAATTCAGTTTAAGTTTCAGTCTATTCTCATCACTTCCAGGTGTGTAAAATCCTGTGAGAGGTGAATCATTGAAAATTTAATGGATTTGATGTCTCTTTACCAAAGCCATTAACTCTGGAGTAGCCAAATATTTTGATGTGTAAGATCATGGTACACTGATAACCATATGATTTTTAGCAAATCATCAGCTATAAACAAATTTGATTTGTCTTTACCAAAAGTTGTACCCTTTTGGACTAGTTAGTTCTTTCATCTATGGTGAACTAATTACCAAATAATGGTTTTTCCACAGCCTTTACCACAAGCCATTTTCTTGTGGGCTAGCCAACTCTTCACATTTAGTGATATGGTGAGTTGATTACCATACAACTTATTAGCAAGTTGTCAACAATAAAACGAATTTGAGATATCTTTACCAGATCCGTTTGCTCATGGATTAGCCAATCCTTTTGTAACCATGGTGGATTGATAACCCATTGTTGTTACCATCTCAAAAACCATTTGTTGCTTTTAACTTTTGTTTCAAAATATTTATCACTTAACAAAAGTTCTCTTTTCAAAATCATTAACTGGTTTTAAAACTGCAAGCAGTACTTTGATGAAAGTACTGTTTGATCAGCAGTACTTTGAATAAAGTACTGATTTTTCAAAAATAATTTATTCAATTAAGATTCATACCAATTATTCATCATCAGCAGCAATAGTAGTCCATCTGATAAACAATTTGATGACCAAAAGTGCAGTTTCATTATCTTCTTCAACTTCCATCCTATGCTCCAGCATCCTCCTCATGAGATCTGATGTAAGAGGATATCTTCTATCTGCTAACATGTGAAACATAGTCCCATCTTCTAACTCTAAAACATGCACTCCAGATTCTTCAAAGAATCTCCAACAAGTAATCTCCCAATCTTCTTGGTTTTTCCAAATCTCAACAGTACTTGTTTCTTCAGTTTCCCAAACAGTTGTGAGATCTCCAAGCAAGATTAAACCAAATCCTTCTGCTGGATTGTGTTCAAAATATTCTCGCACGACATGATATAAATGAAATAAATCCACTCTATCTATTATATGCAATAAATCCCATAGCATATTGAGCACCTTGAAGCTTTCATCTTCTCTGTGAAACATCAGATAACTTCCATCTTTTGACTCTACAACTTCAAAAGTAGTTATTGGAGATTTGTTCATCTTCATTTCAGCATCATCTTTAGAATACTCAAAATCAACAATCCTTAAGTAATTCCTCAGTTCATCATTTGTTTCAGATCTTAATTCAACTTTCTTTGACGGCTGTTGATCTTTAACTCCAGTTGTTCTTTTTCTTTTTAAGCTTCCTTTTCTTTCTTCTTCTTTCTGAGCATCATCATCTTTATAATCTTTGATACTATCAACTTGTTTATGATAATCTTCTCTAACAGCTTCATATAACTCTTTCATCTCAACATACTTCAACTTATTCAATCCAATATATCCTTGCTTCTTTAAATAAGCCATCATTGCATTCCTTTCCTTAGCAAGATTTGGTCTTCTTGGTAGAGCAGAAATAGGAATAGGTGACTGTAATATTTCAGCAGCTTCAGCATTCAATTCCTCTTGCAATTTCTTAGCTGCTTCTCTATTCTTAGCTTCTTCAATTTCCTTAGCTTCTCTATCCTTAGCATTCAATTCAGCTTGAAACTTTCTAGCTGCTTCCTCATTCATAGCAACTTGAGCAGCCCTTATCTGTGCTAAAGTAGGTTTCTTTTTCTTCTTTGTTTCTACCAACTTACCTTTTCCTTTATCCTTAGGATCTATAGTAGGTTGAGAAGTTCTTGGTTGTTCTTATGTAACTTCTGGAATACTAACACCCCTTGGCTTTGATAAATCATGCAAGATTTCAGCAATGGTTTCATCATCACTTGCAGTATGTATAGGTTTGGGTGTATTAGCTTCCTTTTCTGGTATGACAGTTAAGGACCAGCTTCCTCTTCAGTTAAAACAATTGAAGGACCAGCTTCCTCTTCAAAATCTAACAACCTTGGTGGAATTAACTCTTGCCTGTAGGTTCCTTGAAAAGCAGTACTTTGATCAGCAGTACCTTGATCATCAGTACTTTTAACTCTAGTGCTTTCTTCCTCAGTACTTTCAATAATAACCTGCTCTTCAGTACCTTGAGGTTGAACATCAGTACCTTGAGGTTGAACATCAGTACCTTGAGGTTCATCAGTACCTTGAGGTTCATCAGTACCTTGAGGTTCATCAGTACCTTGAGGTTCATCAGTAGGTTCAGCTTCTTCATTCAAATTCTTATCTTCCAAATTCCTCCCCAATTGGAATGAAGATGATTGTTGAACCTTGTTGCCTTTGGTTTTCTTCTGAAATTGCCTAACTGGCCTGCCTTGCTTTCTTTGAGACTTGACCCATAGACGATGATGTTGAACCAATGGCCAGACAAAATTCTCGAGTCTTCTAAACTTAAGCTTCAACTTCTTAATCTGTGTAGCCTGATCGTCAAAAGATTTCTTCAATCTTGTCAATTCTCTTGATAAAGCATAGTTGTTTAGAGTTGTAACCTCAGGCTCCATAGTTTCTTCATCTCCTCTAGTTGGTGAATGTTCTTCTGGTTGAGAATCATGAACAGAGACTTGTGGAGATGGTGGAGGTGAAACTGCAACATCTTCTTGAACTTCAGTACTTTGCGAAGCAGTACCTTGTGATGCAGTACCCTGTGATGCAGTACCCTGGGAAGCAGTACCTTGAGAAGCAGTACCTTGGGTAGAAGCAGTACCTTCTCTGTCATCACTCTCTGCAGCTTCATCTCTGATTGCTTGAACAACCTCTATCATAGAAGTGGTTAATGGAGTATGCCTTCCAGTGAATAAATCACTTTTCCTAGCCATAAAAGTAAAAATCTTGGCTGGTTGCACCACAACAGGTAGTAGATCGGTAGGCTTTGGTACATCTGCAAGTTGTTTGTTCAGGAACACTTGAATAAACCTTGGATACATCAACCATCTTGAACCATGAGAGATGTGTGAGAGCATTCCATCTAGGATTAGCCTTGAAAAGTTGAAAATGCGATTTGTAGCCAATCCCACTATAGCAGATGCTATGTTAGACCCAAATTGCTCCCATGATGTACTTTTAGCACTAATACAATGAAGCAATACATGAACTAAATACTTCCAGTGAGGACAAAATAAGGGTTTCTTGAATGTTTGTTCAGTTAAGGACCCTTCATAACCAATGTCCCTGAATGTATCCCAAATCAGTTGCTTATCAAAACGAACAGCCCCTTCTTCATCATCAAACACTAAATCTTCACGAATTGAGGCTTCAGTAACCTTCACAGTTCTCCCAGCAACTGTAGCTTGAATATACGAATCATCATTCTCCATATGAACCCTAGCAGTTTCCCAAAATTGTTGAATCCAGGGCTCAATAATATCTGGTTCCACTAAAAGCGCATAACTAATCGGAGACCCAGTGAGAAAATCAATGATATCATGAAAGATCACATTAGCTTCAGTCTTTTCTAAATTCGCCACCATGTTGTGTTTTGAAACTGTATTACGATTTACCATTGATGATATGTTTACACAGAAAGTGATATGATGAATA
Organism: Chrysanthemum makinoi; assembly: GCA_910596185.1. Taxonomy (NCBI): domain Eukaryota; kingdom Viridiplantae; phylum Streptophyta; class Magnoliopsida; order Asterales; family Asteraceae; genus Chrysanthemum; species Chrysanthemum makinoi. Next base: position 74,482,122 of record OU343216.1, on the reverse strand, counting down.
ATATAGGTGATAGAGAGAGAAATATGGAAAAGATTATAAGGTATCAATATGAGAGGGAAATTCGGAGAGTAGTTATTTATAGGTGAGATTTAAAAAATCACAGCCATTAATAACAAATTTACCGTTAGTAGTAGTTACCCCTCAATATTACAGTTAGAACAGTACTTTGATACGACAAACAGTTCTTTCCACGTGTGCAGTACTTTCCAAGCAGTACTTTCATAAAAACAAAAAGCAGTACTTTTCCATTCTCCTCTTTACAATAGTAAATACAGCAAATAAACATGAATATCCTCCTCTCAAGCAATGCATAGGACTATACGTACACTAAATAGTCCTCCCATCAAATGTAGCTCAGTAATTAATCATGCCAATGCTTACCACCAAGTGATTGAATCTTGAAACATCAAAGCCTTTGGTGAGTAAATCAGCTACATTATCATCCGTGTGAACCTTGACAACATTAATGAGCCTATGCTCATAACAATCTCTGATGAAGTGGTGCCTAATCTGAATGTGTTTGGTCTTAGAATGATAAACTGGATTCTTGACAATGCAAATGGTACTCTCATTATCAATATTGATAGGAGTATTCTTGAAATTGAACCCATAATCCAAGAGTTGATTCTGCATCCACAAAACTTGTCCACAACAGCTTGCAGCAGCCACATATTTTGCTTCAATAGAGGATATTGCTGCAATAGTCTGTTTCTTGCATTGCCATGAAACTAATCTTTTCCCAAGATATTAGCATCCTCCAATTGTTGATCTTCTGTCATAGTTATCACATGCATAATCACTCTCTGAAAAAGCTTCCAAGTGAAAAGGTGAATCCTTTGGATACCACAACCCCAACTTAGGTTGTTGTTTCAAATAACTAAAAATTCTCTTCACTGCATTCATATGAGAGATCTTTGGTGAGACTTGATATCTTGCACATAAACAAACAACAAACATGATATCAGGCCTAGATGCAGTAAGATACATAAGACAGCCAATCATGGATCTGTATAACTTGACTTCAACTGGTTGTCCATCTTCATCCTTGCCCAATGAGTTGATAGATGTAATAGGTGTAGTAACAGGCTTCATTGCATCAAAATTGAACTTCTGAAGTATGTCAGCTACATACTTGTCTTGACTTATGAAAATTCTCTCCTTTGAATGCTTAACTTGAAGTCCCAAAAAGAAAGTTAACTCACCCATTGAACTCATTTGAAATTCATTCTGCATCAGCTTCTCAAACTCCTTGACCATATATTGTTTGGTAGCTCCAAATATGATATCATCTACATACACTTGAACTAGCATGATATCCTTCTTATCTCTCTTGATAAACAAAGTCTTATCTATTGCTCCTCTCCTATAACCATGTTGCAATAAAAAGGTAGAGAGCCTTTCATACCAAGCTCTAGGTGCTTGATGTAAGCCATAAAGAGCCTTAACAACTTTGTAGACTTTGTTTGGATGTTTAGGATCTTCAAAACCAGGAGGTTGTTTGACATATACTTCCTCTGTAATCTTGCCATATAAAAAGGCACTCTTGACATCCATTTGATAAACCTGGAATCCCATATATGATGCAAAAGCAAGGAAAATTTGAATTGCTTCAATCCTTGCTACAGGAGCAAATACTTCATCATAATCTACTCCTTCTTCTTGTCTATAGCCTTGTGCAACTAACCTTGCCTTGTTCTTGATAACATGTCCTCTTTCATCTCTCTTGACTCTGAACACCCATCTTGTACCAATGACCTTCTTTCCATCAGGAAGATCACATAATACCCAAACTTCTTGAAGTCTGAATTGAAGCAGTTCTTCTTGCACAGCTTCAACCCAACTTTCTTTAGTCAATGCTTGAACAATATTCTTGGGTTCTTCTTGAGAGATAAAGCAAGTAAACAGACATGTTTGATGGTCCTTATGATTCAGCCTATTTTGTTTATAGACAAAGCTAAGTAAAGCATTATGAGGTTTAGTAAAACTCTTAGCTTTGTGTCTTGTCATCACTCCAGAAGTAGAAGGACCAGTGATTTGATCAGTAGGATGATTCTTATGAATTCTAAAGATAGGAGATTGTGGAACTCCATAAGTATCACCTAAATTAGTGAAATCAGCATCTTCATTGGAATTTGAGAAAATACCTTCATCTTCAAACTCATCATCAGTATCTTCTAATCCAGGCATGGTAGGATCATCCAAATCATCCAAAGTGCTGTTAACAGGTGTAGCAGTACTTTGGTCTAAAGTACTGTCATCCAAAGTACTGCGAGTGAACTCTGTAGTCTTGTTCTTTTTCTTTGCTTCCTCATAACCTCTTCTTTGATCATCAGTATAAGAGTGTGCTTGAACATCTTGAAAAATCATGTGGTTAAGTTCATCTTGAATAGCTTGATCCTCAGCAGACAATGAGGATTTTGGCTCATCAGTACTTTTCTCTAGCTCAACAGTTTTAGGTTCTTCATCATGAACAGCATTAGGTCTAATATGGAATCCATGAACAACATACTGTACATCTTCTCCATTGTGTACAGGTTGATTTTCTTCTCTAACAGGAACATAATTCATTGAAGGAGTCAAAACTTCAAGATCAAACATCTAATCAGGACCTTTACCCTTCTGATTTTCTTGATCTTCTAAAAACTCAACATGAAGACAATCTTGAACCTTCTTGGTGACTCTGTTGTACACTCTAAAGCCTTTGCTGTTGGTGCAGTATCCCAATAAATAACCTTCTTCTGACTTGCCATCAAACTTACCCAGATTATCAATTGTATTAAGAATAGTGAGAGGGCATCCAAAAGGCTTCATAAATCGAATATTAGGTTTGTTTCCCATCAGCAACTCATAAGGTGTCTTCATCTGTGGTTTGGTGAATGATACTCTGTTAAGTACATAGCAAGCAGTACTTACAACTTCAGCCCAGAATTGAATAGGTAAGTGTGAGTCTGCAAGCATTGTTCTAGCTGCTTCAATCAAAGTACTATTCTTTCTCTCTGTAACACCATTCTGCTGTGGTGTTCTTGCAATGCTGAACTCCCTCTTGATCCCTTTGTTGGCACAAAACTCATCCATAAGCTTGTTCTTGAATTCAGTCCCATTATCACATCTAATTCCTCTAACTTTCAGTCTTAGTTGGTTTTCAAGTGCTATTATAAAATCATGAATAGCATCAAAAGTATCATCTTTAAATCCCAAGAAAAATACCCAACTAAATCTACTGCAATCATCTGTCACTACTAAGCAGTACTTTTTCTTGTTCAAACTTGTAACAGAAACAGGACCAAATAGATCCATATGTAACAGCTCCAATGGTTCCCTGACAGTCCTTTCCTCAAGCTTCTTGCATGAAGCTTTATGTTGTTTACCCTTTTTGCACGCCAAACAGGAGTGATCATTCTTGTAAGTTTTTGAAGGTAAACCTCTAACTAAATTTCCTTTGACTAGTTTGTTGATATTCTTGAAATTTACAGGGCCCAATCTTCTATGCCACTGATGTGCTTCTTCAGATGTTGCTTTTGCCACTAAACATGTGGCTTTCCCAGAAGAGTGAAGACTCTTCATATCCAGACTGTACACATCATTGGTTCTTGGTACTCTAAGTACTACCAAGTTATCATCAACAGGCTTGAATTCAGGGGAAAGGATGAGACATTCTGTGTCAGTGAATAACACAGGATGCTTTTTGTCACAGATTTGAGAGACTGACAAAAGATTGAACTTGACCTCCTTCACATATCTAACATTTAAATCTATGCTTCCTGTCTTGATGGTTCCTTTTCCACTAATTCTTCCTCTACTAGCATCATTTCCAAATGCAACTCTTCCTCCACAATATGGCCTAAACTCTGACAGAATCTCCTTGTCTCCTGTCATGCTTCCAGAGCAACCACTATCCACAATAAGATGATCTTTAAGCTCCTCTTCTGGGTTGCCCTGCACAAAGATAAAAAAGTTAGTGTCTTTTAGGAACCCAAGCCATTACTGACTTGTGTTCCCCTTGTGGAGTAACATACTCAAATTCCTTGAGTATGTAGTCTTCACAGTTTTTGTAGACAGAATCAAGCATTATCTTTTGATGCAAAACTTTTGGTGGATTTTCAGCAAAACTTTCTTTTTCAACAAAAACCTCCTTTCCTTTTTCAACAAAATCATCTTTATGAAAAATCACTGTTTCAGCAGTACTTGTTGAAAGTACTGTTTGTTCATCATCAGTACTTTCTTTCTTAACCCATTTGGTTTTAACTTCTGGTGAAGAGTCTCTAGATCTAACTACTTTCTTGGAGTTGTAACGCCTTCTAGATTGATAGTAATTAGATCTCCTAGGGTTCCTATTCCAAGAGGTGTTTGGTGAAAACTGAGCAGTACTTTGTGAAAGTACTGTATTTTTCTTAATAGTACCTTGGAAAGTGTTTGAAGGTACTGGTGATTTTGAAAAAGGTCTTCTCTGGTGAGGGTACCTATAGTCTGGTGAGAAGTTTCTATGGTTAACCCTGTGTGAATGATTCCAAGCTGGTCTAGTCTCCCTTGGTTTTTGGTTGACAATTTGTTTTTGGGGAACTTACGTAGGTACTCTGAATGTAAGTCACAGTCCTTAATCAAATGATCAGGACTAAAACAAAAAAAACATAGTTTTTGATCTGTAATCCCAAAATTTCTTCTTATATGTGTATGACCAAACCTATCATGTCTTCTAGGTGAATGATTAAAACTGTTTTGACCAAAATTATCCCAGAAAGGTTTAGAAGTGTGTTGAAAAGGTTTTCTTAAAGATACTGCTGAGGATGTAGCACTACTTTGAGGTGTAGCAGTACTTTGAGGTGAAAGTACTGCTTGGCTGTTAGTATTATCTACCTTAGGTGTCTCAACAGTTTCTTTTTGGGTTTCAGACCTAGATTGACCCATAAGCTTCTTCCTAAACTCTAAGCTGTCTACACCAAAACGAGAAACATCTGGCCTAGGAGGTTGATGACTACCAGTGGGATGAGGGACTGCATGATAGGCATTATCTTTCTTAAACTCAGGAGGTGTTTCACTAACTGATTCCTCATTACTAGATGTGTCTACATAATTAATGAGTTCATCATCACTAGTGGTTATATCCTCAAAGTCACAGTCATCCTGATTACTAGGTGGGTTTTCTATGTTATTAAAGTCCATACCAAAACCTAGGCCAGTTTTAATGTAAGCTCTTCTCTGTTTTTTCAACATAAGTGACATGAGAAAGACCTGATTGTCCCCAAGCAGTAAACTTTTCTAGCAATTCATCTCTCTCCTTAGTTAGTTTCTCAAATTCAGATATCTTACAGTTTAACTTCCATTCACTTAATTTCAACTGATAATCCTGTTGTTCATACTTTTCTGCCCAAGCCATTTCATTATTTTCATGTGTTATTATTTTGGCTTCCATAGACTCTAAAGTTATTTGGTAACCTGCTACTTCAGCCCTAGCTGTTCTACACTTATCTTTTTCAGTCACATAATCATTAAGCACTTTTTGATAAAAGTTATGACACTTTGAACATACCTCAGAGATAGGGAGTGAACTTGGTGAAGTGGCTACCATGGCAAGTAGAACAGGTTTATCTTCACACTCCATGCTCCAGTCAAAGCTTTCATAACCATCTTTAGACTCCATAGCAGCATGTCCAGGTTCCTTATCAAAAGCTGTGCTCCAGTCAAATTCTTCCACTGAATCCTCCACAGCTACCATACAGTAGGTTACTAGTTCATCATCAAACTCAGCACTCCAGTCAACCTCTGATAAGTTTTCTTGAGCAACCAAAGCTTTTGTTTCTATAATAGGAATTTCTTTCAACTCTAGCTTTGGTTTCTCAGTCATCCTGTTTGCTTGATACTTAGCAAACCTGCATTCCCTTGCAAAATGTCCAGTCTTTTGACAATTGAAGCATTCAATATTGGATTTGTCAAAAGTAATTCCCTGTTTTGGTTTGAAGTCAATGCCTCTTCCTGTCTTCTTCATAAACTTCTTGATCCTTGCAGTGATCATAGCAACTTGCCACCTGATATCAATTTCTTCAAGAGCATCCTCTTCAATCTGTGAGAGATCTTCTTCATAAGTAACAGGTAGAGTAGCTTGCTGTGCAAAGAAAGAGCACACGACTTCATCTGAGTAAATGTTATTAGTTGGTGTAGGTTGCTGAGCAAAAGTGGGGGTAGTATAGGCAGCAGTACTTTGAGCAACAGTACTTTGAGTAGGAGAAGCAGTACTTTTAGTAGAAGTACTGCCCCTCTTTTTAGATGACACAAAAGCAATACTGTGAGACTTTGAGCTTGTTTGGCCATTCATCTCATGCTCATACACCTTCAGATGATTGTAGAGATCATCAAAGTCCATGGTGTCCAATCCAGGTTGTCCTCTGATCATAGTAGTAATCACATGCCATGTAGATGGCAAACTTCTTAAGAACTTTAAATTTCCATCTTCAACTGAAACCTGTGCTTTGTACAGCTCTAGCATGCTGAGGAGATTTTGAAATCTGTCATAGGCAGCATCAAGGCTTTCTCTTTCTCCAACAGTAAAAGTTTCAAACTACTACTTTAACAGATTTCTGTGCATCTTTTTGGAAGCATCATTACCTCCAAATCTAGTCTTAAAAGCAGCCCAGAGTTGCTTTGAATCTTTAGCATCATGAAACTTGAGTAGATGACCATCTGGAATAGCAGACAACAGTATGTTGAGAGCCTTCTCTTGATTCCTTATTGTAGCAGCTGGCAATATGGGTTTAGATGCTTTAGGTTGGCCAGGAATGTCTACAGGTTCTTCCACAACTTCATTACCATTGACAATCACATTCCACAATGCATGGTCTGTGATTGCAATATACTGCCTCATCTTCATGCTCCATAGATCGTATTCGCCCTTATTAATGATAGGAATCCTTAGTGAGGTGATGGATGGGGGTGGAACAGCTTTAGTCGACATCTTTAGGTTTTTGTTTTTTTAACTAGGTTTAAACAGTTTCTTCTTAGTCAGAGTTTCCACACAAGCTCTGATACCACTTGTTGGATCGATGTACTCTAACCAAACTAACTTAAATAGCTTGTTAAAGGTTTAATAACCTCGGATAAATCCTAAGTTATTAACAATGAAAACACTGAGTAATCTCTATTAAGTACGCGGAATTTACTTAACAAAGCTAAGAAGATTTAACTTTATTAATAACTCTAAAACTGCTTATTATGCACATTCTTTAACAACTCTAAAACTCTAAATAATGATCGTACTTTAGGATTCTAAAAACATATATCTCTAATGCCAATCTAGGGGTCCTTTTATAGGCTTAAGGATAACCCTAATCGGTTTACAATTCTTATCCTTGTACATCAAGTAAACTATACTTAGAAAGTTCTAGATAAACATTACTTTCCATCTATTAAACAATTACAACCGACTTTTAGCTTTGCAGTACTTTGATGAATAAGCAGTACTTTGACTTCTTCAGCACTTTGTCTTTCTGCAGTACTTTGTTAATCTTCAGCACTTTAACTCTTCAGCACTTTCTGTATCCCAACACCCAATCATTTCTTGACCTTCATCACACCCAATCTTTTCTTGACTTTCATCTGACACAATGAATGCTTGACCTTCATCACACATGATCTTTTCTTGACTTGCATCTGACCCAATCAATTTTTGACCTTCATCACAACCAATCTTTTCTTGACTTTCATCTGACCCAATCAATGCTTGACCTTCATCACACCTGATCTTTTCTTGACTTTCATCTGACCAAATCAATACTTGACTGCTCTCTTGCGATGTCCGAGATGAACCAGAATAGATTCATCAAACACAACAATAGCAAGATTTTTGTCAGCTTCCTTATACTCTTGCACTTCTTCTCGCTTTGAATGTCAAATATCATCTCAATACCTTTTTCCTCCTTCTGCTTCTGAATAAAAATGCTTCTAGGAATGACCAATCTTTCTTTTTCAAGATCTTCAATTGCTTTATCATTTCCTTCATCTATATATGTACCAAAAGTAATTTATTATACAAGTAGGTAGACATATATTAATTTTATTATAAGACAAGTAGTCATGTAATAAAATACCTAGAATAACATTCTCACATTCATCAAGATTTTCATCATCTCCTGTAACCTTTTCTGTTTCATCATCATCTTGCGTATTATCTTGAACATTATCAGTTTCATCTTCATATCCATTCTTACCTCCATCGGTATCTTCTGCAAACTTATTTTCTTCATTTATTGTTAGGATCCAATATTTATGTTGTTTAATGATTCGGGTGGTCTAGGACAATGATTAAATAAGAAAGCCATTTAGAGAGATGAAGAGAGTTGAGAGGAGGTTTCTTGAAAGAGAGTTGCTATGTAAAATGAAAGGTTTATTCAAAGAAGCCACACCCCTTCCATGGATGGAAGGGGTATTTATAGTTACAAATTACACGACCTCCTATCGGCCTGTGGATCAGGCATACAGTGGGTAAAGACCCGTCCTTCCTCCACGGTGTTGCACAAAACTAAACTACGCTACAAACTAACTAATAAACTACTAAGTAACGTAAATAACGACAAGTCTACGAGCTAACTTATGCTAGATAATATTTGGGGTGACCGACTCTTCACTATGGAATTTTCTAATTCCTAATAGTCTCCCCCAAACGGAGGTCACCCCATTTTTACATTTCGAATCCTAGCGTTCTATTCTTGACTTTGTACTTGAGCTCGTAGACTTCAATTCTTCAATTCCGCAATGTTTGTGCTTAAGCAGTGACTCTTCATAGTCCGCATATTTTGTACTTTTAGTGGAGGCCTTTAATTGATCCACATCTTTGATGATCTTCGAGCTTTTGAGATCATCACCACATCAAATCTCTCGATCACTTTTGTTGTGTTGCCATCATGTGAAGTTGTGACTTTTCGGACCGACATGCTCACACTTTTGAATCATGACATCTTTCCATCAGAGTAGCGGAAGCTTTTACTAGTTCAAGATATTTGCAGCAGCGTGAAGCGAGACATAGTATAAAAATATCGAGCCGATTTGTAGATATGCACCAGTCATGATTTCTTCAATTAAGTGTGGATGCCGTGAGCATGCGGCTTTGGATTGACTCCTCAATTCGATCACCGCAATCGTCGGGGTGTACCTGCATAAAACAGCTTAGCAATAAAGCAACAAAAGTGTCTTTGATCACTTTCGTTGAATTGAGGTACACGCCCACGGTTCCCCGCTGATCAAGATACAAGTACGCCTCGTGATCGTAGGATTCCAAAGAATCTCCTTGACGGATTTCGCACTTATTTGTTCTAGCCGTTCTCAAACCGAACGTCTCAAAGAAGACAACACGGAGTGAGTGAACCAGCAAATTGAGATTCACCGATTGATGAAAAATTGATTTGAAAACAATCATGTATTGCTTAGAAGAAAGAGTTTTGCAATATGACGAAGGTTTTATGAGAAAGATCAATTTTCAAACAAAAATACTTTTTGTATTTGAACAGAGTACACATTCGACGTACTAGAAAAGAAGGTTTGCACATCGAACGTTTTTCCAAAAGCATTTTTTTCAATCGAGATACTTTTGTGTTTGAAAACATAAGTACACATTCGACGTGCTAGAGAAAAGAAGGTTTGCACATCGAATGGTTTTTCCAAAAGCATTCGTCAATTCCATTCTTGGACCAAGGTTGATTCAAGAATGAATCACCCCATTGTTTCAATCCAGTTGTCACAAGCTTGATCTTTAGAAAAGATCTCACATGTCACCCACCAAGAGCTTGTTTGATGTTGGCTCTAGAAGGATTTCCATCTTCATTGTGAATATTTTACATATCACTCGGATGTTCTGGCAATACCACAAGGATAATGCGTAGGACTCTTAATATATACTTACTTTCCACATTGTGTGAAACAGCAAGTCTTCAAGAATTTAGTGTCCTAATGAGATATTGTGGATGATCTCTTGGCTCTAGACTCAATAGTGCACATTTGGTTCCTATGCCGGAGACTAGGGAGAGGGTCTCCTTCTTCAATATCAACAATCTCTAAGAGAAAGTCGATAGATTATGTCGGTTCCCCGTGAGAATGAAACAAGCCCTTTTAAGAGGAACTTGAGTGTCTTGGGAAGTTTAGTGCATGGCATCACTGGGTCCATGACGTCTTGTCTTCAATACCAGTGTTACCTTAGTAACCACCAGTAGCATATGTATTGAACCCGGTTTCTACCCTAAGGTTGAATTATTGGAGGGCTATTTCTTTTCACCCTTTTTCATATTCATTTCTTTTTCATTCTTCAACCCCTTCAGTGCTTACCAAGACTTCATAACTAGAACCTTGTTGGGTTTATTCCAGTACTAGCTCTATCTCAGTCCGCACTCTTCCCGTATCTCACTTTTCTCCTTTTTTAATATACCTAAGGACTCTACACTATCTAGTGGATTGTCCCTGGGTAGATCCCTCCGGCTCTGGCGGGATCGTGGGAACAAATACCTAACCTAACCATCCTTATAACTCCATGCATAAAGTAAATTGGTCGGTCTTTTGGTATTGTTCTTTTCTTCTTGAAACCAATTGAAAAATCATTTGGAAAAACAATCAAGGTACCTGTGATACGAGATCAAAGCATTTTGTACCTTAATAGTTTTGATCATTTAGAAAACCTCTCCCTCAACATGTGCATATGATTTAGAAATTGTTTAGCACATGGAGGCAAGAGGACTTTGAAATATTTTCTTTGATCACAATTTTCATACGAAAAAGCCATTTGATTTTCTTGGTAAAATTCTCCCCTCAATATGTGCATAGGATAAGAGAAATCATTTTAACACATAGAGGCAAGAGTTCTTTTGAAACAAATCCACGAACACACAAGCCATTAAGAAACCATTTAAAACTCAATCAAGGTACTTTATGTTAAAACATAAAAGCATTTGCACCTCGATAGTTTATTTTCATTTGAAATGATCCCCCTCAAAATATGTGCTTCGAGATTCGAAAGCGTTTAGCACATATGAGAGAGCAACCTGCACAATTGAATCAAAACGATCATCTTTTATCAAATTTCATATTAAATCACAAATTCTCCCCCGATCAAAAATATCAAACCCTTTGAGATTTTGGATCCCAAGTGATTTAATAAGGTTTAGAAAACATGAGAGAAAATGTGGCCTGGTTTAAATACTCATCATGTTTTTTGGATAACTGCTCCTCCTCAACATGTGCATTGTATATTTGAAATCGTTTGGCACATGGAGGCAGGAGTGCCTTTGAAGGACTAAAACAAATTCCATTAAAACAGATTTGAGATTTAAATCACGATCTCTCCCATAATCAAAGATTTCAAACCTCTTGAGATTTGTGATCCCAATTGATTTAAATTATTTAGAAAATTTTAGGGAAAGACTTGGCAAGATTTGATTTTGAAAAATGACAGATAGGAACAGATTTAAACATTAAAGATTGTTAGTGTCAGGTATGATTGTTTTAAGAGATCTTTTAGGTAAAATAAAACAATTTCACAATCAAACAAGAACAGAAAAAATTTCATTTTGACAGATCTTTGAGTTTTAAAGAAAATCATACCATAACATAACATTAAATCTTTAGATCACCACATTTTAATGTACAAAGAGGAACTTTTGTGAAGAAATATCGTTTGAAAATATTTTATTTTAAATCACTCTCCCCCTCAAACCATGACAGAAGTCAATAGTTGAGTAACTTAGGTTTTCATAAAAAGAAGTCCGGTAATTTTCAAAATTTAGTCCAATTTATTTTCAAAACAATATTTTACCATTTTCAAAACAATTTAGTCAAATATCATTTAAAATTGTTTAAAAATGGTATCCTTCACAAAGAAACGTTAGTGGTTGAGAAGCTTTTGTTGTTGTTGTTGAGGGTTTGGAAGAAAAACCATCTGCAGATGCAGTGAGACTTCTTTTTACGTTGCATTTTGAATGCCAACTGAGGTCAAATTAAGCTATGTTTCTTCAATCACTTAAGAAAACCATCTGCTGATGCAGTGAGACCTCTTACGTTGCATTTCATGCCAACTCTCCATGAAGTCCAATTAAGCTCGTTTTTCATTTGTCAACCCAAGATATAGTTACCCTTTCCTTTCGGCATCCAATCATATTCAATTGTGGGATCCGGATCGGGACCATTCTTTTATACCAATATACCTGCATATGTTAGTGAACACACATACAAGTATATGGTGGTCGACATCACCCAAACAACAATCGACTAATAAAAGTCAATGCAACATATCAATCAGATCATTTAAATGTATGGGAATAATGTATTCATCAAACTCTAATCATCTAAACCTAGCAATCATATCCTAGGCACCTAGTCCTTCAACATAGGTTAACATCATTTTTAATTAAGCATATTAGGATAATTAAGAAAGCTCGTTAGAAGATATAGATTTGAAAACATTCTTCCCCTCAACCAATGACTCATTTTATAAAAGATTTTAAAAGTGCTGAAGTCATTGATTGAGTTTCCAAATTTTATAAAACTCAATCGATTGTTTTAAGCAACTCATTTTCCACCATTTTGAAAACACCAAATATTTTTCTGAAGAATTTTAGACGGAAAAATATTTGTGTAGGAACAAGCATCCTTCGACATACTTTCCTGATTTTTTGTTTTTAGGATAAGTGCACGAAATATTTGAAGAATTGGTTTAGCGCAACACTTTCCTTTCATGAAGAGCGGGTTGCTATCAGAAATAATAGCAAACCATTTTGAAGCGCGGGTTACAGTCTGAAATAACTGTAAGCCATATATTGAGACATGATTTGGAAAAGAATATTTACACCTCCTGCTCGAACTTCATCTAAAGTCCCGTGCCATTATTGAATGACATTTCTAAGACCGTAGATGTTATCGATACCAGAAGACATGTCTTGAAAATAAACATATTTTTGGTATTTTTCAAATTTTCTAATTTTTATGGGTTTTTGTTGGTTTTATATTTTTCTATTTTCTTTTTGACGGTTTTATATTTTTGTATTTAGTTTATGAAAAATATATACACAGATAGAGTAGATGATATAGTTTAAGAAGATGATGATACGAGTACCGAGATAAGGATATCGAGCAGACCCGTTGTAGAAGATAGAAGTCATCATCCCTAAAACTTTCACCACCAAAGCTTCCGAGGCTCTGCATTGAAGAAAGAAATTGAACCATCTGAAAGTGAGACTTTGGCAGCTTCCCCCAAACCGAAAATCCTTTAGCTGAGCAGATTCAAAGCTTTATTTCAAGCTTCCCTTAGCCAGGTGCACAAAGAAGTACACCCTTATCATCGAACTTGCTGCTCCTTTTAAGAATAATCAACGTGATTCATCGTTCGGGGTTATATCATCCAATAGACCAACAGCTACGTATCATCCCACACTTAAATAATATTCTAAAATTTCTTTTTCAACTGAAGTCTGAAGCAATCCATTCCAAAAGGTGTCAAGAGAACAATTCCCCCAAGTAGATGAAATGATGTAGTCAGCCTCTTTGTATAATGCTCACGAACTCTCCCAAATACACATCATGAGGGGAATGAAAACACCTTCCCATGTTCACATTTTTCTTCCCGGATGATCGTGTATGAAGCTCAAGAACCCGAAGTACACAATACCCAAGAGCTCTCCCGAATACACATCATGAGGGGAATGAAGACATCTTCCCATGTTCACATTTTTCTTCCCTGATGATCGTGTATGAAGCTCAAGTATCCCAAGTATACCAATACACAAGGAAGGAATAACTGATAACATTGAAGAAGCAGCCCAAGTCACTGATTATCTCTGCGGATGACAATCTCTGCGGATGTCAACTCCGAAATAAGTGATTATATCTTTGAATCACTGATTAAGCACTCAAGTGAAACAGCTGAGCATCCCTAATGTACACAATCTCTCTCCCCTGATCATTGTGATAACATCGAGATCATCACGCACTTATGTACCCCTTTTATCTTGAGAAACTAACTCTTCCATCGCTTCCCCCACATAGTTGGAATAAGAATACTAAACGCCTTGATGAGTAAAACCTTGAGTTTCTCTGCGGTCATGACAGTTGTTTTCCCGGGATATCTTCAATCACTTAGAAGAATTAAGTTCATCAAGTTTACTCGCCATGAGTCAAACCTTGAGTTTCTCTGCGGTAATAACATTTGTCTTCCCGGGATATCTTCAATTACTTAGAAGTATTAAGTTCATCAAGTTTACTCGCGTTTAGATGCTTGTCTTCTTACCCCTTGCTGGTTTTTGACACTTCGTAATCAAAGATCTTTTGTAAGTCCGTGATACTAGAAATATTTTGAGAAGAACACTTGAACTCTTGTGAGAATCAACTTCACAAGACTCTCCTGACTATTTTATCAACCCTTATGTAGACAATTTGAAGTGACCACTAAAGAAGAAAACCCGATATACCATACTTGAAACTGAAGTCAACTTCCCCACATTTGTATCTTTAAGCTTGCACCTAATGATGGAAGAACGGTGTAGAGAATTTATGCTTCAAGCAAATCTCTAAGTACTCACTACCCAAACAAAGTATGAGACATTAACACCTCTTGCGATTATCCACACCGCCATATGCGTGTGACACTGAGTAAAACAAAGTAACTCCTAATAGTGATAGTTAACCAGATCTTCAACCATCCACCTTGACTGCGGTAACTAGATAAACCAAGTCTTCAACTCAAATTCTTAAGCCCGAGCAAGTTATCAAATAAGAACACGCCTTTGTAAAAGTCAACTTCATTCTTAAATAAGTGATAAATGATTAACTCCGAAGTAATCAACTTGTGTCAAATGTCCAACACGTGAATAAATGTACAACAGGATGTACAATGACCCACTTAATGAACCGAACAAATGATTCCTCAACATCAATTCCATCTTCCTAAAGATATACATATAGAGACATCCGAAGATTCACCAATAATGTATTCAAGCGGATGAGGAAGTCATTTTCCTTAATGTTCATGTGGTTGATTTACAGAGTGCACACTAATCCGTGAAGATTTGGTAAAGGAGTACCAAAGAGCGGATCATTTTTCATGAACAATAATCCGTGAAGATTTGGCAAATGAATACCAAAGAGCGGATTATTATTCAATAGTGCAACTGCAATATTACAATAGTCAATATCAACGTCTCGGGGAGTCACTGCTAAAGAATATGAGCAAGTCTAATTGAGATTGAATCGACTTATAACACTCTCCCAATTAGTGCTCTCCCTAAACCGACAACTGTTTGTGAATGCCCTTGATTAAGAAGAAGTCTTTAGATCGTTAAATGCAACTTGTCTTTAGACTTCTAACATGTAGCAGAAAATGTAGAACAGACAGTAGACTCGACCTTCTTCAAGATTGTGCAGTTGGGGAATAGATAGTTAACATCTTCAACTCACACCAAAAAGCATCCCATTAACTTACATCTTGCAAATCCCCTTAACTAAAATCCCTCCCAATCAAGAACAGAAAGATGTTCATCAAGGAAATCAAAGAATCAGGGCCGCAATGAACACACAAGATGGTAACACCAAACTACCAATCACATCAAACAAGAACGAGAGATTGTTCGGAATCATCATGTTGATGTATACGTGAAGCATTAACCGGAGGCACTTTGTCGATAAACTCATCAATCCGAGTGAAGATGTCAACCAACGGCTTTAGACGAGACAAAACTCCATGAAGATGACCCGATAAGAAGAAGCTCGGTTCTTACATGAGTTTAGAGCCGTATGACCATTTATATTCTCAAATATCAATCAACAACGCAAAAAAATTCACACTTTTCTCCCTCAAGAATTGCATACGGAGATGCCATTCTTGACTAAATAAGTGAAATCATCCAAAAGTATTCTATTCACACTTCTCTCCCCATAAAAATCAGCACATGATGTCACCATCTTCATTATAATCGAGCAAGTGGAATGAGAAAACAATCAGTGGTAGCCCGGTTCACTTGATGACTGAAGCGCATGGCAAAAGTATGAAGCATGTTGATGAGAATGGTCATTAATTAGAAGATTTCTCTTCTTCATAAGATAAAGCGCACTGACACGTACACTTTTCTTTTCTTTGGAGAACGAGGCATGAATTGTTGTGTTCATACGTCATAAGAAGATTTCTCTTCTTCAGAAGATAAAGCGCACAAACGCATAATTTTCTTTTCTTTAGAGTACGAGGCATGAACTGTTGTGTTCATACGTCATCATGTTGAAGTACGAGGCCTGAACTGATGTGAACAGACGTCATAAATCTTTCATCTACTCTTGGCAAACTTGTAATCACCCCATTATCATTCAATAGGCTCTTTGTTGTGACAGTTGATGGAGAAAACCCGATATAATGAATTTGACCCTGAAGTAAACTACCCCGAACTCGTGACTTAAACTTGCAAAATGTAACAAAAGGTGCCGAGACTTTATCCTCCATTGAATCTCTAAGTACTCTATACTCTTCATCCAACCAACCATCAAGTAATAGACGTACATCACCTCTTGAGAATCCACAATTCAATGTGACACTGAGCACTACAACGTAACTCCTTAAAGTGATAGTTATTTTGTGATGGTATGAGCCCAATTCCCCAAGTGGTAAAAGAAAAAGTAAAAGACACCCAACAATAACTAGATTTCCAAGTCTTCATTTTTGATAATAAGCTCGAACAAGGATCATGAAGAATCTTCATCCATCCATCCCCGATACCTTCAGATACTAAGTACACTCGCCCGTGATAATTCACTTCAACCTCAAATAAATAATAATGAATTAACTCCGTTGTCACATCTTCTGGTTAAAAGCTCAAATCTAGCCTCCTTAGACGTTTTAAGTGAACTATGATAATGGTTTCATCTTCGAAGTAGAAACCAGAAGCACCAAAGATCTAAAGGATCCCGACATACACTTTCCTTTCTCCAAGATGGTTCCATCATCACGGGATTTTACAATTCTATGGTTTAAACCGAGAAATAGTTTCTTTTTCGGGATTTTACAAAACCAAGAATAAACCGTAAGATAGATCCGGAAATGCTCATTACTTTAACCAGGATGTTTTCATTGTCTCGGGATTTTACAAGTCTATGATTTAAACCGAGAAATAGGTTCTTTCGCGGGATTTTACAAAATCAAGACAAAACCATAAACAATGTCAGCTTGAATGAGTTATGACAACCTTGGTATCAGTGAATATCAGTTTTAGGGGAACATGCAGCGGTTCATCAACGAATCACTATCCAACATCAACAACATCATCAACCATCCAATAAGCACTTTGGTAAACACATCATTCACGCATTATGTCGGCTATTGTAGTGACCACATGGAGAAGTAAGCCCGATATACCAAACTTGATCATGAAGTGAACTTCCCCAGATTCGTTACTTAAACTTGTACTAATCCTCGTGAAAACGAAACGGTGTACCCAATGTACAAAACCTCTTGACATACCCTCATCTGCGTGAGACACCGAAGTGATAGCTACGTTGTGGGTAAAGCGAGAAAGAATCACAAAACGCAACTAAATAGCCAAGTCTTTATCACCCTCTATAAACGCCCAAACAAGTCATCTTCGCGGAAGGGTAGAAAGAAAGAAGACGAAAATAAGTATGCGCGCCCGGAAAAATCTCACTTCAAATTCAAATAATAAATACCGTTCAAACAACCCGGTAGTCAACCTTGTTCAATAAGCAATTCAAGCCGAGACATAATAAGCTCAGTGAACATGCATAAACCCAAATAACAATCCCCATACCACAACAAATCTTATCATCATACTAATACTCATCATCAAATTTCTTCAATAAATCTCATAAAATCATGTTATCATAAATCTCATGTTCAATTAAAGCCACGCACGTCTCAAATCTCATCCTACTTCAACTCACATAAAATCCAATTCTTGAGATGCCCGTTGATACGGTTCATGTAATTTCTTGAAAAGATCATCTCTTGCATTCCAACACAAGTCAAGGTTTATCCCATGAAGCAATAATACATCCGATCAATAAATGCCTCAACGATTCACCACATGTTTACCAATTTCACAACCCTGATCCAAAATAATGTCATTTTAATGACTCGAATCACAAAATCATACAATGTCATGTATTATCCATTACGTTCCAACTGATTCAAGTCATAAAATCTTATAAGTTCATATGCAATCGGTAAAGCCCATGTAGATAATGCTTGATTCGGGCCCAAAACAAGTAAGATTAGCAAGTTCGGTCCTATTAGACACCATCACACATCACGGCCCATCAAAGTATACCAGCACCTGATCCATTAACCAAAACCACACTCTAATATTACGCGTATATAACACACCAACACAATCTTACATACCCTAAAAATCAGAGCATCAAACCCTAAAAACTCTATCCTTATTCCTGCGCCTACCACACCAAATCAAAACAAAAATCCTTATCTATCTCATAACATCAGCGCCCCAATCAAAACAAAAACCCAAAGAAACCCAGCATCTCCAATACATCTTCTCTCATTACCTCGCCACAGGGATGGTTCGAGGGTTTAGAAGGCCACAGGGATGGCAAGAGGGATTGTCTTGGCTTCGAGACCCTCTGGTATCGCGGGTAGGCTTTGATTCATGTAACATTAATCATGTAAGTAGAGTCTGAGTCTTAAACGAACCAAAGTAATGATTTAACATAATTGTTATAGCCATTGCTTTACATCGTATAGTATCACACAATTAATATCAATGTTTCAAGATTAAAATATTCGTGACTTGATATTAGGAATTACAAGTTTGAGTTGATAAAGACAAAAAGAATGAAAAAAGAGGGACTTAATATGACAAGAAGGAAACCTACTAAAAGATGGAAGGGCTTGCTTGCAATGGAAGTTTTATTATTTAGTCCTTATCCTCTAGTATATAAAGAGGACATAGGTGTAGGTTTTTAATTAAGTCTTCCATAATGTAGTCGACAAAAAGGTGTGTGTTTAGCCTAGACGTTAGGGAAAAACGTCTAGGGATTTAGATTAGTGTGTCCTAGGCGTATGTTCATGTAAACGCCTAGGTTATTAGTTTAGTTAGTAGACGTGTTTCTATAAATGTCTAGTATTAGTTAGTGCTAATGAATGAAAAACCTTGTTCAATAACAAAGTATTGTTTTGATTATTCCGCTGTTTATTATCTTTGTTATTGATCCCTAGCTGAGCTTATAAACGATCTTATCAATTGGTATCAGAGCCTGGGGCTCGTGATATCTTGTTCAAAACAAGATATATTAAGAAGAATGAAACATGAAGAATGAAACATGAAGGACTAAAAGTGACAAGAAGGGAAACTACAAAAGATGGAGGATTTGGAAGATTCTAGAAGATATGCTTAAAAGAATATTTAGTTTCCTAATTGTATTGTTTCCTAATTATATTATGATTCCTCTTGTAAACCCTAGATGTCTCTAGTATATAAAGAGACATAGGGTCATTAGTTTTAGCACGTACGTACAAGATGTAGACGTCTAAAGGTGTGTGTGTGTGTGGAACCTAGGCGTAGGGATTGGGAAAACGCCTAGGGTTTAGTAGTTATTTAGTTAGTTAGTGTTAAAGATCAAGTCTTTGATCTTTATTATTGTTTAGTTAGTTTATGATAATGAAAAACCTTGTTCATTATAACGTTAATTGTTTTGATTATTCCGCCGCGTATTATGTTTATTATCTTTGTTATTGATCCCTAGCTGAGCTTATAAATGATCTTATCAAGTGGTATCAGAGCCTGGGGCTCGTGATATCTAGGATCTACAAGGTTTGTCGAAGAGAAAAGAAAAAAAAAATCGAATCTGGAATTTTCGTATCTTTCTACAGGGCTGTTTTCAAACAGCCATAACTTTTTAATGAACCGTTGGATTGGGCTAAAATTCGAACTGGAGCTTCTTGGTATATCTATCTTTAATCTCACCGAAGGGTTTGTCAATCGGAGCTTTCAATCAAAAGATATAAGCGGTCGATTCTGCTGCGAAAAATCCGTAAGGTTATAACAGACTGTTTTGAAACGATCATAACTTTTTCGTTAACCGTTGGATCGTAACGAAATTTTTGGTGGGTGTTCTCTATATATCAATCTAACTTTCCACCGAAGGGATCTTTCATCTGAGCTTTTATGTGAAAGTACTGCTGAAAGTACTCTTGTTTGATTAAAGTACCGTTGTCGATTTCGAAAGTCTTAGATTCAAGTTTGAAAGCTTACTGCCGCTGGTGAAAGTATCTGTTGGAATTTTCAAGGTACTGCATATTTAGTTCGAAATACTGCAGTTCATAAAAGTATCTTGTTATTGATGAAAGTATCTGCTCGAATATCCAAAGTCTTGCTTGGTGTTTTTCAAAGTCTTGCTTCCGTATTTTCAAAGTACTGTTCAATGTTTTTAAAGTCTGCTGATGCTTATATAATCAAAGTACTTGCTCGTAGGTCTAAGTATGCTGCGTGGTACTTCTTAAAGTATCGCTTATGTTCACAAAGTACTGCAGATTTTATTCAAAGTACTGCTTATGCTCAAGGAACTGCTACTTCTCAAAGTACTGTGAGGAGGTTTCAAAGTACTGTTAAATTGAAAGTACTGCTTCTCATATGGTTTTTGATTTAAGGGGAAGTCGTGATAATGGTTATGGATTTTTGGATGACACACACACAGAATGGTTATTGTTCACACACACAAGGAGTTTGGTTATTTGTTCTTAAAAGGATTCAAAAAGGCTCGTATTTGATTTATTGAAGAATTGATTACGAAGAGGATTATTTATCACTTATTTGAAGGTGAAGTGGAATTACTTGGTTTGTGTTCTTATCATCTAGCTTGATGAATCTAGCAATGTGTGATTTTTCTTATGATGCTCTATGCACACATTGGCTATCACTTGAAGGAGTTACATTGTAGTGCTCAGTGTCTCATACTAGTTGAGGATTCTTTTCAAAGGATTGCGGTCTACTTATATTTTGTCCGTATAAGTATGGAGTTCCGTGGATAGTACAGATTTAAGACACAAGTTTGGGAAATTTTACTTCTTCATCAAGTTCGTTCTATTTGATTTTCTTCACACAGTGATCATTACAAGGAGCTTACCGATTTGAAGAATCAAGACGATGGTTAATATATGAGTTTTTAAGGGAAGCTTATTGTTAAATGTTTAACTATCTACATGCATCACTCAAGGGGAAGTGTTTGATTTTTACTACTGTTGATCATTATTACTACTGCTAGTTGGAGTTTTCTATTGTTTTAAATCCATTTTTCTTATGGTGCGTAATGGTGGGCGATTTGAAGCATTGGAAGTCTTAGATTAGAAGTATGATATTGGTTCGTGGTGGTCAAGATCATTATTTGCATACGTTCCCTATTTAGATAATAACAAAAAGGGGAAGAGATGTTTGAGTGACATGTTTAGGTCTAGGGGAAGATTGTTTCATTCATGGTGAGATTTAATTATCTCAGCTTCTGCTACTTCGTCTAGGGAAGTTCGTACAAGAACTGTGTTTGTTTTGTCATCATCAAATAGGGGAAGATTGTTGGGTCTATTATAGATTTGATAATACAAAACAAGAAGAATGAAACATGAAGGACTAAAAGTGACAAGAAGGGAAACTACAAAAAGATGGAGGATTTGGAAGATTCTAGAAGATATGCTTAAAAGAATATTTAGTTTCCTAATTGTATTGTTTCCTAATTATATTATGATTCCTCTTGTAAACCCTATATGTCTCTAGTATATAAAGAGACATAGGGTCATTAGTTTTAGCACGTACGTACAAGATGTAGACGTCTAAAGGTGTGTGTGTGTGTGGAACCTAGGCGTAGGGATTGGGAAAACGCCTAGGGTTTAGTAGTTATTTAGTTAGTTAGTGTTAAAGATCAAGTCTTTGATCTTTATTATTGTTTAGTTAGTTTATGATAATGAAAAACCTTGTTCATTATAACGTTAATTCTTATTGAATATTCCGCTTTCGTTATTATGTGTTCCTAGATATAATATTAGACCTCGTCTAAGAGCTTACAACGATCTTCACACTTGATATGTCATTAAGGCTCACGAAACAAAAGCAAAATCAATTTGGATAAGTCTTGGTTAAGATATGGTAGTGAATCAGTTGCCTTTATCTTAAGTCGATGGACTAGAGTACAAGTGGAACCCGTGATGATATAGACTGAGGTTTCAAATTTCATTATTGTTCCAGTCTTGGATCTATGAGAGTTGAGTCTTGCTCGTGGTTAAATCTTATAAGTACATAGGGTAATTAAACCATACGACCAAGAAAACTGAGATCTTATATGTTTAATCTTTTCCTTTTCATTTTTGGATTTGGATGAGGGATGCTAGTAGTTGTAAGGAGATAGGATAGGTTTGGTTTCGGATTTATGTTGATATGAGTTAAAGTTTGTGGTCAAGGCTGTTGTATGTGGTTTCTTGGTCTTCATCTCTTCCATAGTTACCAACTCGCATCATATCAGGTTAACAATACGTTTTGTCCAACTCGCTTGTACACAAACATTTTAGCAACTCGCATTCGATTTGTCCAACTCGTTTCTTTGTTTGGCAACCAACTAGCTTCATGACCTTTATGCAGCATGACAACTCGCTTTTGACATTAAATCAATAACAACTCGCTCAATAGCAAAGTGCAATAAGAACAAATGCGAGTTAAGTAACTCGCATGAAACTGAACCAGTACCCAACTCGCTTTTGACTAAGGCAACTCGCATTTGACAAAGGCAACTCGCATATGGACCATTGAACCTGGACATATTTTAGACAAGTCGCATACATAGCAACTCGCAGTTGACTAAATAGTCAACCCGCATCCTTAAAGCTGGTTCCTAACTCGCTTATGACCCAGAAATAACTCGCATCAGATACTTTGAACTTGGACATTTTTTGACAACTCGCATTCAGCAATGCTCCAACTCGCATCCAAGAAAGACCAACTCGCATTGAAAAACATGCATACAAACTGCTTATGACCAGATTCAGTAACAGAAATAAGACTTATATGAAACAACTCAAAAACTCAATACAAAGAAGCTTAAACACTGCATAAGAACACGCTTAAAGATACTGGTTTAGAACATGAAAAATGATATATGACCATGACATACAATAAACCAGTAAGCCAAAATAAAATACAGATTTAACAGCCAACAACTGCAAAGAACACACATCATCAACTCATCACGCCAACTGAATTAAGCACCCATCAAAATGCATAGACAAAAAATCGTGAATCAACCCGCATACAAGACAACCCAGACCGCATATACGAACCACATAAAACACCATGTAAATCATCAAAACAACACAACCTTGGCTCTGGTACCAATAGTTAGGATCCAATATTTACATTGTTTGATGATTCGGGTGGTCTAGGACAATGATTAAATAAGAAAGCCATTTAGAGAGATGAAGAGAGTTGAGAGGAGGTTTCTTGAAAGAGAGTTGCTATGTAAAATGAAAGGTTTATTCAAAGAAGCCACAACCCTTCCATGGATGGAAGGGGTATTTATAGTTACAAGTTACACGACCTCCTATCGGCCTGTGGATCAGGCATACAGTGGGTAAAGACCCGTCCTTCCTCCACGGTGTTGCACAAAACTAAACTTCGCTACAAACTAACTAATAAACTACTAAGTAACGTAAATAACGACAAGTCTACGAGCTAACTTATGCTAGATAATATTTGGGGTGACCGACTCTTCACTATGGAATTTTCTAATTCCTAACATTTATGATGTTTTTAAAATTATATGACTCATCAAGCAACTTGTTGAAGAGTTTATTTCTCTCCTCAAGAATTTTGTTGATCTCCTCGTCATCTGGATATGTTTTCAATGCTAAATTCAGCTTGTCATGGGTATGCATCATCAAATCCTTGCTCTCTGCCAAAGAATCTTTTAAATAGTCTTTCATTTCCTGCATGTTAAAAAAAAATTTAGTTTACTGCATCACAATATAAAATTTTACTGCATCAGTATTTATAAATATAATGCATCACAATGTGTTTCAATTTTATTGAAACACACATTCAAACACTTTTTTTATCTTAAAATGATACATGTTTAAGATTATATGCAATTATATGATGCAATCTACTGAAGCGTAGTTATCTAATGCATCATAATCTACACAGTGATGATACAGTCGTAACACAAACATGATTATTATAGTTTTAGTAGTTGGTTGCAGTAGATTCATATCTATACGAAAAATCTAACACAAACATGCATTTCTATTAAACATCTACTGCATTACTACTGCATTACTTTATAACATGTATTGGTCCTGAGAAAAATCTAACACAAACATGTATTGAATTACTTTATCAAATGTATTCCATCACAATGTTTTTTAATTCTATCTGCTGCATCAATTTGTTTTATACGTATCGCATCATAATATATTCAAATTACCTTTATTGATTTTGACTTGAAATCTTCAAGTTCAGTATCTCGGTTCATTTGCAGTGTGTTGTTTCTATCATTCTCCTCTGTTATTATTTGAAAAAAATTATAAACAATAATTTGTACTATATTATTTTTATATTTTAATGCACATGATATAACAATAATATTTATAAATTTATATTTTATAATTTATACCTGTTTCAATCATCTTGTTTTTCTTTTTTTTCAAATTCTTCTTTTGTTTTTTTCTTGGGAGTTTCAATAAATTGCATTCCTTCGATAATTGGAAGTTGACCAAAACCTCCTGCAATCTCTTCTTTCTCCCTTTGTTTCAACAAGTTTGAACTCCAAGCTAGGAAACCTGGTACTATTCTATCAACCCTTGTAGTCTCGGAAACAGTTGAATTGATGTAGATAAGCTTCAAAAGAAAAGAAAACAAAAAAAAAAACAAATATTAGAATAAAAAAAAGATATATTGCAGTAAAGAAAAACTGTGATGCAGTACTTATAAAAGCTTTAAATAAATTCTTGTTACTGAATCAGCAAAAGTAATGATGAATATTCTACTGCCTCAAAATATATTAAAACTAATTGCAAGTATAAGTCACTGCATCACTATATTATTCTAATGCATCACATTATTATTCTACCGCATCACATTATTATACAATAACAATTAAAGGGAGATGCAGTAAAAGGAATTTTTTTATAACTTACTGTCAAAAGAAGAATTGGTCCTGAGAAAAATAGTCTCGATTTAAATTCTTTAAAGAATCTCGCAGACATTCGAGACAGTAAGTGCACCAATCCAAATTTCTAATATTATCAACATCTTCAACGGATGGTAGAAACCTTTGATTTACTGATCCATATTTGTTACCATGTCCAAAAAGAGTAAAGAAAATTACCAAGAACGCAACTTTGAATGCCCACCCATCATATGTACTTTCACAAATATATGTTTCTAACCTGCTTATTGGAATTTTCTTTTTATGGGAAGGTCCATCGGGATCATATACATCTAAAGGTAGTGTTTGCCTCCATTTTACCGTTGTTGCATCTGCTGTTGTTGTTTCAGGAAGAGCATCAACCTTTATATTACCCATTGGAATTCCAAGAATTTGATGAATTAGATCCTTAGTGACCTTAATCTTTCTTTCATCACTCAAAACCAAACTGCAACTTTCTGAATCAAAATTCTTACATAACCACATTGCTAATACTCCTGGTGTTGAATCAAATTTGAATTCTCCACAATAATCTCCAAACCCCATCTCTTCTAAAGCTCTAAAATGACCAGTTGTACAACTTCCAATAACATTCTGCAAAACGTTTGGCGACCCTCTTATCTGCAGATTTGCAGGTTCATACTTTTTACCATCTTCTTTTCTTTCAGATTCTTCATTTTCCGATTCACATTTTGTTGGGTTCAGTAAAATACCTAAACCCCTTAATCTAGGATTTGAATAGAAAATAGCCCAAGTGTTTAGTCCGTTAAACACTAACAGGTCACTGAGTGCACAGTCTCTCAGTGAGTCATCTTCAGGATACTCAGTATGAGGCGAAGAAGAAGTCTCTCCACTCAGTAAGGCGGAACTTAAAGGGTGAAGACTGAGTCAAGAAGAAGATGGTGGATTCAGTGAGTGATGACAATAACTCACTGAATCCCTAAGACTCCTCTCCAACTACTTACACTCAAGACAAACTAAAGTAGAAGACTGAAGGATATGAAGACTGAAGAATGAGCGGACAAGGCGGGATAAGTTTGAATCAGATAAGATGAAGTCCTTATCAACTAAAGTCAACTTTCCCTGAATGGCAAAATATCGTGCTCAGTGTCATCATGACCTTAGGAAAGTAGTCTTGTCTCTTACCTAAAATAGTCTTTGTAATGAGAGACAAAATACATCAGTATTTTGTCTTCTGTATGATGTCAGATTTGTCACTTAGAAAGAGTTAAAACTCATACATGTATAAATAGCATAAGAGATGGAGTGATAGATTAAGCTTGTGAATTGTAAAAACACACATCCACGCAAGCCATCTTTCACTCCTCCAAATACAACTTAATCCCTGAGATAGCTCAGTGGGTATGTGTAGTTGTTCTCAGACTTAGCCTGAGCTTCGAGAGGAGTTACCAAACTTTGTCATTTCAATCCCAAGTAGTATTCCGCAAGTACTTGGGTAACGTATTCTTTGTGATTCATTTCTAACAAGAATATGATGTTGAAAATTATTCAGTGTGTTTTACTTATGTTAATATCAGTCATTGTTCACTATTAGTTTGTTTTACATTCTTAAACTGTTTTATACGATAGTGAATAGGGAACAATAAGTGGTATCAGAGCAAGGCTGATTATAAAACCTTTTAAGCCGCTCTAAAAATGTTTTTAAATCAGGATCCTAATGGCTGAAATTGATGTACCCCAACTAGTTGTTAAAAAGGGTGGAGCTTATTCAGCTGTTGCCCCTAAACTTGAATTTGGTAAATTCAACAAATGGAAAAAGCGCATGCTTTGCTATTTGATTGGGATGGAACCTTATTATATCAAGTGTATAAATGAAGGTCCATTTATCCCAAAGACTGCTGAAGGTTTGCCTAAACCTGAAGGTCAGTGGACTCAGGATGAAAGGAGAGTGGTCAACCAGGACCAAAGACTCAAAAGTATCATCATATCATGTCTTCCTGATGATATTATGGAGTCAGTTATAAGCTATAGTACAGCTAAACAAACCTGGGATGACCTAGTTCATAGCCATGAAGGCCCATATGATACCAAGGAAAACAGGATAATGGACCTGAAACTTGAGTACAACTCTGTCTCAAACTTATACCCGGTACAAAACTCTTTTAAATGAACTTTCAAATGATGGTGTTAAGTTGTCCAAACATGAAATCAATGTTGGTTTTGTCAATAGTCTCCCTGAGAAGTGGTTGAATTTCTCTCAGGGACTTAGGAATGCTAATCATATCCAGAATCTTGAACTTCCTGAAATTTATGGGAAATTTGTCTATGAGGAAAACCTTATCCACAGACGATACCCTGACTTAAAGAAGTGTCAGGAAGTCAAGAAGTCCTTGACCAGCACTTCACACCCATATCAACGCTTTCTTCTCTAACAATGTGGTTCAAGATTTTCAAAAATTAGGATGATGAGCCCGATGAGAGATCAAGTGAGGAGTACCGAATGACCTGAACTTCAATTTCGGAAAGGGCACCCTTGCTAACTCTCGAAGGTTTATAAAAAGAAACAAAGGTTTTTCAAATGCTAAAGCAAATGAGGACACTGAATGCTTTAAGTGTCACAAAAAGGGTCATTTTGCAAAAGATTGTTTTTCTAAAACAATTTCAGAACCCTCTTATAAACCATCAGGGTCAAATCAGTCATCGCTTTAGCAAATTTCAACCAAAAATGTATCAGTCTCATCAAAATTTTCAAAACAAATCTTATAATAACAAAACCATTGATTATGAAGCTAAGTATAAGAAAGCAAAAGCTAAGATTTCATTTCTTGAGGCCACCTCAAAACAACAAAAAGTGTTCAAATGGTGGTAAAACAAGGGCCTCGTTTGAAACCTTCGACTGGGATGAAGAGCCGGTCTCATCCGATGATGAAATGGTGCATGTCAGGTAATCGATGGCCCTCTCAAAAGAGGACAAGCTAGTTGTTGGAAAGAATCATGCCGGGAATGGAGAATGGGTCAATATCACAATGAAGAAGGTAAATATCTTACTCTCTATGGATGATGACTCGATTGGTCTTATATGAATTATCTTAATGTTGACCTTAAGTTCGTAGAAGAGCAAAGACTGAATCTTTTTTCAAAATACAACAAGCTAAGTTTTGAATTGAACAAGTGTAGGGATGAACTGCTCCTTTTAAAACAAGCTAAGCTTGAGGCTGTCACTTTACAAATTCAAAACACTAAACTAGTTAAAAGAAATCAGGCTCTTCAAGACGAACTCAAAAAGGTTCAAGATATCCATAATAGTTGGACTGCTAAGAATCCCAGGGTTTTTGATGCTGTGGGAGCCCCCAGCAGGAAGAAGAGAGTCTTAGGTGAAGATCATCTTCCTGACTCTCTCAACAAAGACCAGGGTCCTAAACCATTTGTGTCTGGTGGCATGATTACCAATATGTTGTCTATTCCCAAACCCAATGATTGGATTGAAAGCGTTAATCCTGAGAGTAAGCTTCCAAATTTCGATTCTAGAAGGATTCTAGAGCCTGAAAGACATGCTCTAAAGAGCATGCTTGGACTCTCTGATGTGCCCGAGTATCAACACATCTCGAGATCTGAAGCATAATCTCAAACACCGCTTCCACCACTGAAACCTCTTCAGGGTGCTGATCCAAGCTCTGAGCTTACTCCTCTACAATTTAATCCTCACTCACCAAAAGAAAGGTCTGGACTTGGTAGAACCATCCTGAAAAGACCAACAAAACCAATCCAAGAATAGTCTACTCCCACTGAGACTTCCATATCTTCAGTTCCTACTGAAGCAGACCAAATTCAGCAACTGACTGAACTTGTGAGGAAACTGACTAAAAAGATGGAATCCATCGAAAAAGCTCCTGATTCATAAATCAAGGAAACTAAGTCAGCCTCCTCTAGTTCATCTAAGTCAAAATCCACCACCAAACCCAAGCAGAAGTGTGATGTATGCCACTATACCAATCACACAACTGATAACTGTTATAGAATCCTTTTTTGTATGATCTGCAAAAAGGATGATCACAGAACTTCTGATCACTTACAATATGTAAGTTCACACAGTAAAGCAAACTATACCAAAGTTGGTCATCAGTATGCTTCAACCTCCAAATCTGCTCAAAAGGTTAGAGCCAAACCCTTTCCTCCTTGCCACACTGTGGCTTCAATGATCATCATCAGGATGATTGTCTCATGAACACATGCTGTGATATTTGCGGAAATCCAGCTCATGAGACATCTCAACATGATAGTGTCATTCAAGCAAGGAGAAGTTCCAAGCAACCCAAAATCACTGAGTCGTCCTCAGTCTCCAAATGCAAAACCTGTGGTAGCACAATGCACACAACCACTGATCATGAGTCAATTACTAAATTCAAACAGACCTTTAGGCCCAAGCCCACTAGTATGTGGGTCAGTAAGAGAAACTAATTCAGTTTACTACTTGTGCAGAGACATGCCAGGGAGCCAATCTGGCATCTAGATAGTGGATGCTCAAGAAGCATGACTGGTGTTAAGGAGTATCTGCACAAGTATGTAGAGGAACCAGGACCCAAGGTAGTATTTGGTGATAACTCATCATGTCCCACTGAAGGTTATGGTTCAATAAACTACAATGGAATAGTTTTCTCTAGAATAGCTTATGTCAATGGTCTAAAATACAATCTCATCAATGTCAGTCAACTATGTGATGCTAAGTACATTGTGCAATTCAATGAAAAACAAGGTACCATATTCAATGCCAACAAGGAAGTTGTGTTGATAGCTTCTAGGAGAGATGATGTTTATGTGTTAGACATGTCAACACTCTCCCAAGATGGAACTTGCCTCTTTGCTAAAGCCCCTGAAACTATCAATTGGCTGTGGCATAAGAGACTCTCACACTTAAACTTCAAAAACCTCAAAAACTGGGCAAAACAAAACAAGGTCCTTGGCTTACCATCAGGAAATTACAAAGACAAACCATGCTCTTCCCGTGAAAAGGTAAACACCATAGAGCATCATTCAAAACCAAACAAAATTTCTCCATCATAAGCTGCCTTCACCTCCTCAGACATGGATCTCTTTGGACTGTCAGTCCCGGATCAATCCAAAGATGAGAAGTATACACTTGTCATTGTTGATGAATTCTCAAGATACACTTGGGTAAACTTTCTTTCCAAAAGAGTCGGCTGATACAATAATGTCATTCATCAGAAGATTGAAAACCGAGTAATGACATTACTGTTAAACAAATCGAACTAACAATGGTACGAAGTTCGAAATCAAGAGCTTGAGAGTTTCGTGATGAAAAGGAATTTCTCAAAATTTCTCATCTCCTTATACCCCTGAACAAAAT
This sequence comes from Chrysanthemum makinoi, assembly GCA_910596185.1. Taxonomy (NCBI): domain Eukaryota; kingdom Viridiplantae; phylum Streptophyta; class Magnoliopsida; order Asterales; family Asteraceae; genus Chrysanthemum; species Chrysanthemum makinoi. Next base: position 74,451,638 of record OU343216.1, on the reverse strand, counting down.
GGGGTCGCTGAAAATAAAAACAAAACTCTCATTGAGGCTGCTAGAACCATGTTAAATGGATCAGCCCTCTCAAAGCATTTCTAGATGTGAAGCAGTCAAACTGCCTGTTACACTCAAAACAAGTCAATCATTGTCAAAAGACATAATAAAACCCCATATGAGATCTTCAAAGGTAGACTTCCTGACATCATCTATTTTCATGTGTTTGGATGTCCTATGTTTATTCATAACCACAAGGATCATCTAGGAAAATTTGATGCAAAAGCCGATGATGGATATTTCTTAGGCTACTCACTGATCTCCAAAGCCTTCAGGGTTTTAACACAAGGAGACAACAAGTTGAGGAAACCTTTCATGTCACCTTTGATGAGAGTTTCGAAAGCATCAGGTTCACCAACACCTCAGTGGAGGAAATAGGAAGTAATGACTCATCAAGATATCCTCCTGATGAGTACAACACTGAATTCAATTCCTCATATCAAGCTGATGCTGACATCTCATATTATGTCTTACCTCACAACCTACCCCAACCAACTATCAGTGAATTAATTGATAATCAATCACCCTACGGGATAGGTAATATGAACCAAATGTTCGAGAACCTGTGACTCAAGAACCTCAACCCGAACAGGACATCTCAACAGATGCTCTAAATGACTCTGTTGCCTGAACTGAACTCACTCACGAGTTTCCAGTGACCTCTTCAAGCTCTGATCCTAGACCACAAAGTAAGTGGACAAAATCTCAAGACATTGAGCTTGTAAACATTATTGGTGAACCCCCGAGGGCATGCTCACTAGAAGCATGGTGCTAAATTAACTATAGCTTCGACCAATGAATGTCTATATGCCGATTACCTATCGAAATAGAACCCAAAAGTGTCATGAGGCTCTAAAACACCCAATTTGGGTTCAGCTATGCAAGAAGAACTGCAACAGTTTGATAAAAACAAGGTCATGACCTTGATCAAATGTCCTCAGGAAGTTGTAGTCATAGGAATGAAGTGGGTTTTCAGAAACAAAACTAATGAAAATGGCACTGTCATTAAAAACAAAGCCCGACTTGTAGCCAAAGGTTACAGTCAACAAGAAGGCATTGACTATGATGAGACATTTGCTCATGTTGCAAGAATGGAAGCCATCAGGATCTTCCTTGCATATGCAACATACATGAACTTCAGGGTCAACCAAATGGATGTTAAAACTGCATTCTTAAATGGTGATCTCAAGGAAGATGTATATGTTCGCAGCCTCTGGCTTTGAGAGTAGTGAATTCCGACTATGTCGCAAGCTTGACAAAGCCCTTTATGGACTTAAACAAGCTCCCAGGGCATGGTATGGAACTCTCTCAGCCTTCCTGATACAAAACAAGTTTGTCAGAGGAAAGATAGACAACACACTGTTTGTCTATAGAACAAAACAGGATGTGATACTGGTCCAAGTGTGTGTTGATGACATCATCTTTGGCTCAACAAACTACAAACTTTGCAAACAGTTTGAAAAACGGATGACAAAGAAGTTTGAAATGAGCATGATGGGTGAACTCACATACTTCCTTGGACTACAAATCAGGCAAATTGATAAAGGAATCTCCATCAGCCAAGAGAAATACACCAAAAATCTCTTGAAGAAATATGAGATATCTGATGTGCCTCGGTGAAGACACCAATGGTCCTCCTAACAACCTTGGACCTGATCACTGGCAAATCATCAATCAAACTCATTTCAGAGGATTGTAGGCTCACCGATGTATCTAAGCGCTTCTAGACCAGACATCCAATTCTCAGTCTGTCTAATAGCAAGATATCAGTCTAATCCTAAATAATCCCATCTCACTGCAGCCAAGAGAATTCTCAGATACCTGAAGGGAACTCCAAGCCTTGGACTTTACTATCCAAAATGCTCAGGATTTGACCTCAAAGGGTATTCTGACTCTGATTATGTTGGCTGCAACATGGATAGAAAAAGTACCTCAGGGTCCTGTCAATTTCTTGGAGGAAAACTGGTTTGTTGGAGTGCTAAAAGCAGCAATCGGTGGCTATGTCTTCACCAGAAGCGAGTATGTGGTCGCTGCAGGATGTTGTGTCAATGTTTTATGGATGAAAAGTCAACTCAGTGACTATAACATCCATTACAAAATGGTACCCATCTTCTGTGACAACACCAGTGCCATTGCAATCTCCAACAACCCTGTCCTTCATCAAAGAACCAAACACATTGATATCAGATATCACTTCATCAGGGACCACATAATGAAAGGATACATAGAACGTCATTTCATCCCTACTGAGTATCAACTTACTGATATCTTCACCAAACCATTGGATGAACCTACCTACAGGAGACTGAAAGCTGAACTAGGAATGCTTGACATTGAAAGTCAGCAAACTGAAAATCAATCCTAATCTCAGTGAGTCTTCCCTGAAATGGTCAATCCTCCCTAAACACCCAAAATCATTCTCTCACTAAATGAGTAAAACTCATTCAGGGTCCCTGACATTTGACAAAGAGCATTCAATGAGTAACTAAATGCTCTAAGTATCAGTTACTTAAATGTCCTAGGTTGGTAACCATACCAATTTAAATAAAGGAATATATGTCTCTTGTCTTACTGTCATCCCACTTGGCACATGAAATATCCAATGGATATTTTATTACTGCAAAATTGCACTTTTTCTGTGCACTGCAACTGTTTCCTTGAAAAACGGGATTTTACTGCGGGTAGTGGAGTGGTGGCATTAAATGTGGAAATTCAAAACGTTTTCAAAAACCGACTTTACAAATCCACAAATATGCACAAACAACCCCTCTAAACACCCTATAAATACCCCTCACAAAATCCTTATAACACACACAAAAGATTTCTGCTACCAAAACTCTGTCAAAATCTCTTTTCAAACTCAGAAATCTTTGTGTTCTTCAAATCCTTTTCTGAAAAATCTTCTCTGTAAACCTTTACAAAAGTTTTTCATCACAACTCAAGAGATTCAAAACCTTTGATTTTTCTTGTCAAGAAGTTTTTTTCAAAACCCTAAAAACCTTTTAATGGAAATGGCAAGAACACAATCTCTTCAGTTTGCTTCACAGTGGGTAGGTGATCTTAGCAATGTTGAATTTAAAACAAATAATGTCATAGGCAATTTTGAATATCCTCAAAACGTCCCAGCCTATAAGGACATTATGAAATTTCTGTATAACTGCCCACTGAAAACGGCCTTTGTTCAGTGTCCCTCAATTGTATACCAAAACCTCCTCAGGGAGTTTTGGGCGACAGCTAAGGCCTTTGACCCGACACCTCTACCGATGAGAACAACCTCAGACCACTCAGGAATATCTCATCGTTCAGGCCTTAACGGAGCAGCAATTCACCCTGGATTATAAAACTTTTTGCACCTCAATTGGGTTAGACTACAACAAAGGTGTTTATGTCGCCCATCCTGAACCCTCCACAGTGAAGGATGAGTTAAAACAAATTGTTTTAGATCCAACATTTTTGGACAAGACCCCAGTCACCAAAAGTTCATTTCCCGTGGCTTGGAGGATCCTTTTCACCTTTGTGATTCAGGTCCTCGGCGGGAACCACTCATCAACTGAACAAGTTAACTCTATTCAGTTGGTGATGGCATACTGCTTGATGAATGGGGTCACTGTTGACATAGGGGAGATCATTTACGTGATCTCAGTAACCAAGCTACAGAGCAAAACTAGGACGAAATACGTTTCGTATCCTAGGTTTGTCTCTTGTGCTTTGCAAGTGTTACTGGGTTCAAATTATCCTCAGGAAGAAAATTTTGGTGCTTTACCTGGCATCCTGAGTCAATCAAATTTTCAAAAGGACCCATCCCTTGTCACTAATATTGAATTGCGGCCCATATGGTTGCTGTAAACAACCAGAGGGAATCAGTGTCTCCTAACCCTGCTCCTTTAAAGAGAAAGGGGAAGTCTCAGACTGGGACTAAGACCAAACCCAAGTCTCAGGGCCCTAAGGCTTCAGGAGCACAGCCTAAAAGGCAAAAGAAGCCCCCGACTCAACAGACACCCATTGGAGACCAAGCAACATCCACCCTGGTGACAACGAAGGACACTGACACATCACAATCAGTGTCCTTGGTCCCAACTACTACTCCCCAAGATCCAGAGGGAAATATACAACCCGCTGGTAGGGGAGCGCCTTCCACAACGCCAAGGATGACATTAGCAAATCACAGCCTTTGTCCGAGGGCACACCTGAATGATCCCAAAGACTCGGGGAAACAAACAACCCCGATAGGGATATCACCGCCAGCGACTCCGCTAAAGGCACTGGAAAACACCCGCCAGTGTCTCAGGGGTCTTAGGGGGACAAAGACTCGGAGGGAAAGGAACAACCCGCCGATATGGAACCCACAACTAATCCCGACTCCAGCGAAGGCACTGGAAAACACCCGCCAGTGTCTGAGGGGTCAACGAGGGACAAAGACTCGGAGGGAAATATACCACCCGCTAATATGGAACCCATCACCAACCCTTTTTTGACTGTTGCTGATGTTACAGGGATACTCTTTTCTGATGATGAACCTGCTCAAAGTGAAGATGTAATTTTATCAGCTGGGGAAGAAGTGGACGCTGAGGTTCAATCTGAACAAGAACCTCAGCCTGATCCAAAGGAGCATACAGAGTCACCATTTCAACCTGATGATAATGCATCTAACTCCTTATCCAATTCGAATTCCAGGTTTGACAATGTTCTTCCAGCGACGAAAAGAGTGGTTGTGGATCACAAGAGCTTCAAGGAAACTATATGCAGGAGTCACTGAAACTTTATGGGTTCAACACACTGAAGCTGCTGCCAGCTATGCAGATCTGAAAGCTGAGGTGATTGACTTCAACACTAACACCGATGAGCACAGGGATCTGATGTATGACAATCTTCATAGACTGGATGACAACTTGGAAAATTTTCTCAGGAACCTTCAGGGTGTAGGCACAAAGATAGATAAAATTAGGGAATTTGTCAAAGAAGACCCAGCGCTCAACTCTAAAGTGCTGAAGGCTACTGAGGCTTACTTGAAACAATCCTCCAGCCTCACTGAAATAATCGAAATGCTCAAATCTGCAAATGTTCAAGGTCTTCAGACTTCAGTCCAGTCTCTTCAGGCAACACTGGGCTCTTTGGATACCCAGGTGGCGAATTTGGCTCAGGCATCGTCTTCTATGGCCTGGAATCTTGGGTCTAGAATGACCGCCTTGGAAGTATCTCAGGCTAATTTGGAAGCAAAGGTCACTGGTATTCAAAACGATACTTCTGACATCAAGGAAATGGTCACTGAGATTTATCAAGCCTTTAAGGGTCAAGCAGCTCAGACTCCCTCAGTACCACCTACAACTCTTGCCCTCACTGACGCTACAGAAACAGTTGAGGGGGAGAATATTGCTGAAGAACCTCCTTCTCACACTGAGGGGGAGCCAACACCACCAGTTTCAGCAACACCCATCTCATCAGTCCCGCCCTTATCATCAACAACAACAACAATGGCTATGACAGTGACACCCATCACAACAACACCCCCACCACTGGTAGCAACTTCATCTTCCTCAGGTCAGGACAAAGGAAAAGGCAAAATGACAACTCCTGAGCCTGAGAAGATTCCCTACAAGATAGGCGACACTGAATACCTGCTCACACCACAACAGCTAAGTGCCTATCTTGCAAAAGAAGAAAGGAAATAGAAACTTGCTGAGGAAGAAAGAAAAAGCAGAGAGGCACTGGTAAAAGTTGTCGCTAAAGAAGCTGAAAAAATTGGAATAGATGCTAAGAAGCTTGAAAGGGTCAGGCAGGACAGAAGTTTAAGGATGCTCAAGCAACAAAAATGGCTGAAATGAAAAAGAAATTGGTAGAAAAGAACAAAAAAACAGCAGCCATCAAGCAAGCAAAAATTGATCATTATAACTGGTCCATGACTAGTAGAAGGCTGCCTGAGAAAATCACAGATGTCAAAATCATCCCCAAGTCCAAACCACTGGCCATGAATGTTTACAGGGGGGATGACAAAAGACACTTCGAGGTTCATGATCCCCTAAAATTCACTGACTTTGGGATCACTGAACTCGATGAGCTTGGTCCTATAATTGAAAAAAAGCAAAATGCGGTGGTTAAGGAGTTGATGAAAATGCTCAGCAAGAGATATGAAAGACTGAGGGATTGTCCAGCCCAACTGGGAATTCAGCCAACCTTAACAGCACCTCAAGGATCTCAACCACAATCATCAACTAGCAAAAGGAATAGAGTTGAGTTCCAACCTGAGATCAAAGTGCCTGGACTCGAATGCAACAGGGAGCTGCCAGAAGGTGTAAAGTTCGTGAACTGTCTGGTGATTGAAAAGCCTGAAAGAGGGTTATTCTTTATTGATGTCTATGGAAATCCGGCTTTCCAAAGATGGAGTGATATTGATCTTGCAGGGGTAGGAACCATGGCAGGTTACATACCAGTGGCCTCTCAAATCAACACACCTAAGAATGTCAGGTTCTGCAAAGACTTGAATAAGAAGTTAATAGAACACCCTGACAAAGAAGCACTCCTCAAGAAGAAGCCTAAACTTGAAGCACTGGGAATCCATCTGGACTGACATCATTTTGTTTAAACTTATGTACTAGTGATAGGAACCATGTAATGTGATCAATAAAAGATGTATGTTTTGTTAAAATACTTAGTGTTCCTTATTGTATTCATTAGTACATTCAGTGTAAGAAGAAGCCATTTGCTCACTTACACTGATCAAACACTTAGGCTATTTGTATATCCAAATAGAGGGAGACTGTTGGGTTCAGTAAAATACCCAAACTCCTTAATCTAGGATTTGAATAGAAAATAGCCCAAGTGTTTAGTCCGATTAAACACTAACAGGTCACCGAGTGAACAGTCTCGGAGTCATCTTCGTGATACTCGGATGAGGCGAAGAAGAAGTCTCTCCACTCAGTAAGGCGAAACTTAAAGGGTGAAGACTGAGTCAAGAAGAAGATGGTGGATTCAGTGAGTGATGACAATAACTCATTGAATCCCTAAGACTCCTCTCCAACTACTCACACTGAAGACAAACGAGTAGAAGACTAAGGATATGAAGACTGAAGAATGAGTGGGACAAGGCGGGATAAGTTTGAATCAGATAAGATGAAGTCCTTATCAACCAAAGTCAACTTTCCCTGAATGGAAAAATATCAGGCTTAGTGTCATCACTGACCTTAGGAAAGTAGTCTTGTCTCTTACCTAAAATAGTCTTTGTAAACAGAGACAAAATACATCAGTATTTTGTCTTTTGTATGATGTCAGTTTGTCACTTAGGAAAGAGTTAAAACTCATACATGTATAAATAGCATAAGAGATGGAGTGATAGATTAAGCTTGTGAATTGTAAAAACACACATACACGCAAGCCATCTTTCACTCCTCCAAATACAACTTAATCCCTGAGATAGCTCAGTGGGTACGTGTAGTTGTGCTCAGACTTAGCCTGAGCTTCGAGAGGAGTTACCAAACTTTGTCATTTCAATCCCAAGTACTATTCCGCAAGTACTTGGGTAACGTATTCTTTGTGATTCATTTCTAATAAGAATATGATGTTGAAAATTATTCAGTGTGTTTTACTTACATTAATATAATTCATTGTTCACTATTAGTTTGTTTTACATTCTTAAACTGTTTTATACGATAGTGAATAGGGAACAACACATTTTTTACGTTTCTTTACAGCAGCCATTTTAACATTGGTCTTCTTTTTTGGAGTACGTTTTTCTTGATTCTTTTTATCAACAGATACAATCCTTTTATTCTTTTTATCAACAGATACAATGCTTTTATTCTTTTTATCAACAGAGACAATGCTTTTATCCATATCAGGAATAGATTCAATAGCTTTTCCTTTAATCTTTTTTTTCGGTTTGTTTCATTCCTCTTCCATTTCAGAAATTTCTTTACTTTTCTCTCTTGTTCTTTTACCTTGAATCTTACTACTTACCTCTTCTTGTTCATTTATTTGATCTTCATTAGTTCTACCTGTAAAATTAAAACTACTGCATCAAATTGTTAGGAATTAGAAAATTCCATGGTGAAGAGTCGGTCACCCCAAATATTATCTAGCATAGTTTAGCTCGTAGACTTGTAGTTATTTACGTAGTTTTGTAGTTAATTAGTTAATTAGTAGCGTTGATTAGTTTAGTGTAACACCGTGGAGGAAGGACGGGTCTTTACCCACTGTATGCCTGATCCACAGTCCGAAGGAGGACGTTTATTATGTAACTATAAATACCCTCTACTTCCCAAGATAGAGGGTTGGACCTTTCTCATTCTTAATCTAACCTTCTATGTTTTCTTTCACTTTCTCTCTCTAGAAAGGATCCCACTTTCTCTCTCTAAACTCTATACTATTCGATCCATTGTTGAGCTTATTTGTGTGTTTATGAAATCCAATATGTTACAAATGGTATCAAGAGCCAAGGTTTGATCATCTATCACATGTTCTTGGATTTCTTGTGGTTTTATATGGTTTTTTTGGGTTTGAAATAGTTTAGAGGTATTTGCATCATTTGGACAATTTTGTGTGTTAAAGCTTGGATTTTGATTGTACTTTTGTGTTTAGGATCATCATAAGTGTTTAGGTTTTGATTTGGAAGGCTTGAATCATCGTGGTTGGGTTGTTTTTGGATTGAAAAGTGGTGGTTTTGAGATTTTCTTGCTAGCGACTTGAGTCACGGATTTTTATTCTTGGTAGCGACTTGCTTTGTAAGTTTGTAGCGACTTGTAGTTGAAGTGGTAGCGATTTGAGCTTAGCGACTTGTCTATTGAGACAAGCTGACAAATAGTACAAGTTAGTGGATTCTCCACTACGGCTAGCGACTTGGTGAGGTTAGCGACTTGCTTCAGAAATTGTTAGCGAGTTGTAGTGTAAATTGCTAGCGACTTGGACACTTAGCGAGTTGTTCTTTAGCGACTTGTCTGCTTAGCGATTTGGTGTTAGCGACATGGACCTTAGCGAATTGCTCTTTAGCGACTTGATTGTGTAGCGACTTGGTGCTTTAGCGACTTGTGTCCAGCGACTTGGGTCCTAGAGACTTGGTCTTAGCGACTTGGTTCAAGAATTCTTAGCGACTTGTTGACTTTTCACGACAAAACTTCAAACGGCTATAACTTTTGATCCGTAACTCCGTTTTCAGCGTTCTACCCATCAAAACGACCATAAGAACGAGGAGAATGGCACGCCGAATAAATGGGTCAACCTTCGAGGCCTAAATCCGCTCCGAACAGAAGTTATTGAGATTTTTATGTTTTTATAACTAAATTTCTCCGTAAAAATGAGCATAAACCAATCCAAATCTCAACCAAACAACATCTCTGCTAATCCTACAAACAATCATAAGTCCTAACACACAATTGTCTATCATTGTGACAATCCATCAGTCATCTTAACACATTCCATTGGTCATTGCTTAACGGTTTGGTCTTGATTTTAGTAAAATCCCGCGAAAGATTCTATTTCTCGGTTTAAATCATAGACTTGTAAAATCCCGTGGATTCATCAACATCATGTCTTACACTCCTGATTCAGTGATTTCAGAAGCACTCAAACTGTATGATGTTGTAGACAACCATGAGAATATTAGCTATAATGAACGGTTACAGATGATGGAATCAATCAATGATGATTTGAGTTCTTCATGCTCGAGTCCAATAAGAAAGATTTGCACCTGTCAGGCTAGAATGCCATGCAAAAGGAAAGCGAGATTGAATCTTATCAACAACTTCACTCTCACCTCATGTTACTTCTACCCACATCAATGGAACGAACATGTATTGCCCTCTTCCGTCAGGACCTATCCACATTAACAGGAACTTTGCTGTTAAACCTAGAGCAATTGGAGCTACAACTTGACAAAGAGAACGTTCAAAAGGATAGTTCCAGTGCTGCACTTCAAGTGATCTACAAACACTTTCAGTCATTCATTAGAAGGGAATTCACATCATACTATGATCAAGACATGACTGAAATGTCCTTCAAGAGACACACTAGAATGGAAATTAGCATGTTCACAGAGACACTTATCCATCTCATGGATAATGTGGAGAAGTATATTGAGGAAGTTACTCAGAAAGATTAAAAAGTGGATGAGTGTCTCAGTGCGATTGAGAGATAGTTGTGATAAGTTGGGTAATGTATCTGTTGAAGAATCCGGTGTTGCTGAATGCACAATGTCAGAGACAACAAATTATGATGAGTCGGGTAAAGCACCAGATGATGGATCAGTTGACATTGAATACAGAGGCTCAAAGATAGATAAGATTGACACCGCCACGGTCCGTGACTCTTGTTACACATGATGTGGATGCAGATATCAGACCAGAAATTGAGCAGGTGTCATGTAATGAGGTACCCTTTACTGTTCAACATAGTGCATCTGCTAAAGTACTTAAACAAACTGATCATTATGATGAACATGACATTGATAAATGTTTTGTAACTGAGGCTGAGTCAAAGATTAAGTGTTTCAAAATAAAAGATATGGTTGATAAAAAGGCTTTTGATGAACTTTCAAACAAACTCTCAAAACTGGAAAAACATTGCATTTCACTTGAAATTACAATACAAAGTAAAGAAGAAGGCTTTCAACATAACAAACCATGTAAAAATCCAGAACTTCCTGAATTCCGTGAACTTTTTGAAATTAACACTTTGAAAGCTCAGCTTCAAGACAAAGAGTCAACTATCAACAATTTGAAGAAACATATTTCTAATATGCATGTGAAAATTAATTCTGATGTTAATACTATTGATGATATTCAAATGAGAAATGATGAATTAGCAGTTTGTGTGGTCAAATTACTAAAGGAAAATGAGTCTTTGAGAAAGCATCACATAGAACTAAGTGACTCTGTCAAAGAAGCTAGAACTAAGTCAATAGAACAAACAAACTCTTTGATAGCAAAAATTGATGATCTCAAAGCTCAAATTCAGGAAAAGAGTTTCGCCATTGTTGCTTTAAAAAATGAGCTCAGAAAAACAACAGGGAATAGTGTGAACACTAAGTTTGCAAAACCATCAATCTTGGGGAAACCAGTTATTAGACAACCGAATGCGTTTAGATCTGAACGACCAAAATTTTCAAAAACGTGGTTTACCTCCCAAGTTGATGCGAAACAAGTTTTGACAAAACCAATCACTTCACCTCACTTGCCTAGGAAAATTGATATGAATGACTTGTATAAGAACTCGTATCTAGAAATGGCTAGAAAGAAGGCTGATGAATAAAGAGCGGAATTTTAGGTGCAAGACCTAGGGTGATGAATTCTTCGAGATTTCAAGGCCTTGCTAGTAGTTCTAAAACATTACCTAGGAACACTAATCTAAAGACTAGGAATTGGCTTACATCTAAGAGTAGATGCATTTCGATTAAAGCTATTCCCATAGTAGATCACTCTAAGAAATCTAGATCTATTTCTGAATCCAAACAAGTTGTTTGCTCAAAGTGTCTGAAATGTATCTTTAATGCTAATCATGATAAATGTCTCACAAAATCCCTGAAGAAAGTAAATGCTCATGCAATGGTACAACCTGTTAAGTCTAGGATTCACACTAAGTCATCCACAGTGCATATGAAGCAAATGAAACGAAAATCTTCGCCTAGATGGTTACCAACTGCTAAATCTTTGAAAACTAGAAATAAGGATAAGTCTTCCACTATGTATAAGAAGCCTAACAATCCTAGACCTTGCCATAAGTGGATACCATCTGGTAGAATTTTTAAGGACGCTGGACTTAGGTGGATACCTACAGGAAAGATGTTTACCGATGGCAAAATCAAGGTTGACTGTGAAACCCCAAAGGATTTGGATACTAATGTCACTAACCAATATATATGCAATCAAGTTTGTAATGTTAGTACAGGTATTCCTTACTCGATTCTGAGATACTTCGATCCTTCACTACATGGACTGGCTTAAAGTATGGATAACAAATGGATTGATATCTCATAACTCACGGGTTCAAGTTACTCAACCTTGATATTCAATCTGCTATGACGTCTGTTCAGTTCAGTTCAGGCCTCGTACTTCATCATTATGGCGTTTGCAGATAACACTTCAGGCCCCTTTCTAAAAAAAAAGTGTACGCTTCAGTGCGCTTTATCTTCAGAAGAAGATAAATCTTCATGTTTATGACCATTCTCATCGACATTCTTCATCAACATGCGTCATGCTTTTTCCATGCGGTCATCAAGTGAACCGGACTATTGATAATTACTCTTATTCCACTTGCTCAATATAATGAAGATGGCGACATCATGTGCTAATTTTGCGGGGCAGAAGTGCGAATAGAATACATTTGGATGATAATCACTTGTTTAATCAAGAATGGCATCTCCGTATGCAATTCTTGAGAAGAAGTGTGAATTTTTGCATGGTTGGACTGATATTTGAGAATATATGGTCAAACGGCTCCTAACTCATGTAAGAAACGAGATTCTTCTTATCGGATCATCTTCACATGTAGTTTCTTCTAAGAGCCGTTGGTTGACATCTTCACATGGGCTGATATGATTAAATGACAAAGTGCTTCTAGTTGTTGGGCTGATTTCTTTGATGAACATCTTTCTGTTCTTGTTTGATTAGGGAGGGATTTTAATTAAGGGGATTTGCTATTTACAAGTTAACGGAATGCCTTTGTGTGAAGAAGATGTTAACTGTCTATTTCCCCATTCGGAAAATCTTGAAGAAGGTCGAGTCTACAGTCTAATCTACATTTTCTGCTACATGATTAGAAGACTAAAGATGAATTGCATTTGATGATCTAAAGATTTCTTCTTAATCCGGTGGAAGAACACTTGAAAATCTTCGTCGGTTTAGGGAGAGCACTAATTGGGGAGATTGAAAAGCCAAAATTTAATCCCCAATTAGACTTGTTCATATTCTTTAGCAATGATTCATTGCTTGATTTTTGATGACACTCCTCCTACGCCTAATGCTTCAATTACTAAGAATAGCTGGATTCATTATTTGGGATTCATTGTTTTTCAAAGATATGTTTGATGAGTACTTCCAACCTCTAACAAATGTTGATCATCCAAAGCTCATGCTCCGATTTCTCTTGACTCAACTAGTTCACCATCTAAGAAGTACTTCTCATAACTCTCAAGAAACCTTATCTCCAGTTACTTCACAAGGCGTTGATAATGACTATCATGATATTGTAGTTGCACTCATGAATAATGATCCGCTCTTTGGTATTCCTTTGCCAAATCTTCACGGATTATTGTTCATGAATAATGATCCGCTCTTTGGTATTCCTTTGCCAAATCTTCACGGATTATTGTTCCTCTCATTGTGCACGCTATAAATCAACCACATGAACATTAAGGAAAAATGACTTCCTCATCCGCTAGAAGACATTTTTAGTAAAATCTTCCAGATCAGCTTCTACATGTATACCTTGAGGAAGAATGCATTGATGTTGAGGAATCATTTGCTCCGGTTCATTCATTGGGTCAATGTTCATCCGATTGTATGTTTATTCAAGTGTTGGACATTTGACACAAGTTGATTACTTCGAAGTTACTCTTTTATCACTTATTTGAGGTTGAAGTTGACATTCACAAAGGCGTGTTCTTATTTGATAACTTGCTCAGGCTTAAGAATTTAAGCTGAAGTCATGGGTTATCTAGTTACCAACAGTCGGAGTGGATGGTTGAAGACCTGGTTAACTATCACTTTTAGGAGTTATGTTGTTTTACTCAGTGTCACACGCAGATGACGGTGTGGATAATCGCAAGAGGTGTTAATGTCTCATACTTTCATTGGGTATTGAGTACTTAGAAATTTGCTTAAAGCATAGATTCTCGACACCGCTCTTCCATCATTAAGTGCAAGCTTAAAATACAAATTTGCTGAATTCGACTTCAGTTTCAAGTTTGGTATATCGGGTTTTTCTTCTTTAGTGGTCACTTCAAATTGTCTACATATGGGTTGGTAAAGATAGTCAGGGAGAGTTTTCAGAGTAGCAGTTGATTCTCACAGGATTCAGTTGAGCTAATTGTTTGTTCTTATCTATTTCTAGAGTATTTGGCATGTATAATGTGTTGTTGCGATTGAGGTATCAAAACCAGTAAGGGGGAAGGTGATACACATCTAAACACAAAACGAGTACACGTGATGAACTTAATACTTCTTCTCTATTGAAGTAATCCCGGGAAAGACAAATGTCATAACCGCAGAGAAACTCAGTGTTTAACTCGTAGCCTTTGGTGTGTTATTCCAACTATTTGGGGGAAGGTTGTATTATTCCAACTAGTTGGGGGAAGGATATATCATTCCAATCATTTGGGGGGAAGTGGTCTCTGGATACTTTTGGTATGTGTTAACTCAGCTTTTAGTATGAAGAAATATGAGAAGAATATTTGGGGCGTGAGATGATATTGCTTATCGACATCTTCTATATGGTTTATGGTAGTGCTTCCGGTTATTGCTTCATGTACACAATGTAATGATGATTCCGATGAGATCGAAACCATCAAGGGAGAGATATGTGTACATCAGGGACGCACAACATGTTCACATGATCGAGCTTCATTAGTTATTCTGGAGTTGATATCCGCAGAGAAGATCGCTGATTCAACAAGTTACCTTGTGATGTCGTTGTGTCTACTCTAGTTGGGTACTTGTGTACATTATGGGCTGATTGGTTATATGGAAGATAACTGGAATGCACCTGGTAAAATGAAGATGTTGATATATTGTTCCCCTGAATAGACAACTGGTCAATCTCGAAGAGTAATGTGTATATCGGGACGCATAACGAGTTCATGTGATCGGACTTAATCAGTTATTCCGGATTTGATAACCAATCGAGACGATCAATGTTTCAACTTGTTACTCGTTGTTCTCGTGATTCTTTGGGGTCTTGAGCTTCATTCAATGAGATTGTTCTTATTCATTTCTACTTCTTGGGGAAATGGTCTTTATAGTTTTGGTTTGGGGAAGCTGCCAAAGTCTCACTTTCGAAGGCTCAAGTTCGATGGACGATTCAAGAGCCTCGAAAGCTTTGGTGGTGAAAGTTTAAGAGATGATGACTTCTATCTTCTACAAAGTGCTGGACGATTTCCTTATCTCGGTACTCGTATCATCATCTTCTTAAACTATTTCTCTATCTTTGTAAATAATTTTCAAAAAACAAAATAGAAAAATATAAAATCAACAAAAGCCCATAAAAATCAAAAAATTGAAAAATACCAAAAATATGTTTTCTCAAGACATGTCTCCTGGTATCGATAACATCTACGGTCTTAGAAATGTCATTCAATAATGGCACGGGACTTTAGATGAAAGTTCGAGCAGGAGGTGTAAATATTTCTTTCAAAACATGTCACAAACTATGGCTTGCAGTTATTTCAGACTGTGACCCGCGCTTAAACAATGGTTTGCTATTATTTCAGATAGCAACCCGCTCTTAAAAGGAAGGAAAGTGCTACGCTTAAACAATTTGTCAAATATTTCGTGCACTTATCCTAAAACAATTTGAGGAAAGTAACTGCTGTTCCTACTCAAATATTTTTCCTTCTAAAAATTCTTCAGAAAAATATTTGTTTTAACAAAATGGTGGTAAAATGAGTTGCTTGAAAATCAATCAGTTTCAGAGTTTTGTAAAAATTGAAAACTCAATCAATGACTTCAGCGCTTTTAAACTTTTCAGAAAAATAAGTCATTGATTGAGGAGGAGAATGTTTTCAAATCTATATCATCTAACGAGATTATCTAATTATCCTGTATGCTTAACTGAAAATGAAGTTAACCTACGTTGAAGGACTAGGTGCCTAGGATATGATTATTAGGATTAGATGATTAGAGTTTGATAAACACATTATTCCCATGCCATATATGATCTGATTGATATGTTGAATTGACTTTTATTAGTCGATTGTTGTTTGGGTGATGTCGACCACCATATATCTGTATGTGTGTTCACTAACGTATGCAGGTATATTGGTATATAAGAATGTTCCCGATCCGGATCCCACAATTGAAGATGATTGGATGCCAAAAGGAAAGGGGAACTATTTCTTGGGTTGACAAATGAAGAAATGGAGCTTAATTGGACTTCCAAGGAGAGTTGGCATAAATGCAACGTAAGAGGTCTCACCTTGCATCGCAGATGGTTTTCTTCTAAGTGATTGAAGAAACAGAGCTTAATTTGACCTCGGTTGGCATTAAAATGCAACGTAAGAAGTCTCACTGCATCAGCAGACGGTTTTTCTTCCAAGCCCTACAGCAACAACAAAAGCTTCTCAACCACCTAATGTATCTTTGTGCAGGATACCATTTTTAAACAATTCTGAAAAAATTTGATTAAATTATTTTGAAAATGAAAAATATTGTTTTGAAAATATTTTGGACTTGATTTTGAAAATCACCGGACTTCATTTTATCAAAACTTAAGTCACTCAATCATCGACTACGGTCATCGATTGAGGGGGAGAGTGATTTAAAATAAAATATTTTCAAACGATATTTCTTCACAAAAGTTCCGATTTGTACGAAATAAAGTGGTGATCTAAAGATTTAATGTTATGTTATGGTATGATTTTTCTTTAGAATCAAGATCTTTCAAAATGAAATTTTTTCTGTTCTTGTTTGATTGTGAAATTGTTTTATTTTACTTAAAGATCTCTTAAAACAATCATACCTGACACTGACAATCTTTAATGTCTTAAAATGGTCCTTATCTGTCATTTTTCAAAATTAAATCTTTCCACGTCTTTTCCCAAAATTTTCTAAATGATTTAAATCAGATGGGATCACAAATCTCAAATGATTTGATATTTTTGATCGGGGGAGAGATCGTGATTTAAATCTCAAATCTGTTTTAATGGAATTGGTTTTAGTCCTTCAAAGGCACTCCTGCCTCCATGTGCCAAACGTTTTGAAATACACAATGCACATGTTGAGGAGGAGGATTTATCCAAAAACATGATGAGTATTTAAACCAGGCCACATATTCTCCCATGTTTTCTAAACCTTATTAAATCACTTGGGTTCCAAAATCTCAAAGGGTTTGATATTTTTGATCGGGAGAGAATTTGTGATTTAATAATGAAATTTGATAAAGGATGATCTATTTGATTCAAAAGTGCTAGTTCTCTCTAATATGCGCTAAACTCTTTCGGTTATCGATGCACATATTGAGGGGGAGCAAATTGTTTCTTAATGGCTTTTGTAATCGTGGATGTGCTTCAAATGAACTCTTGCCTCTATGTGATAAAATAATTTCAAATATCCTATGCACATATTGAGGGGGAGAATTTACCAAAGAAAATCAAATGGATTTTTCTACGGAAATTGTGATCAAGAAATTATTTCAAAGAACTCTTGCCTCCATGTGCTAAACAATTTCAAGATCATATGCACATGTTGAGGGGGAGGTTTTCTAAATGATCAAAACTATTAAGGTACAAAATGCTTTAATCTCGTATCACAAGTACCTTGATTGTTTTTCCAAATGATTTTTCAATTGGTTTTAAGGAAGAATGAACAGTACCAAAAGACCAACCATTTTACTTTATGTATGGAGTTATAAGGATGTTGAGGTTAGGTATTAGT
Source organism: Chrysanthemum makinoi (assembly GCA_910596185.1). Classification (NCBI taxonomy): domain Eukaryota; kingdom Viridiplantae; phylum Streptophyta; class Magnoliopsida; order Asterales; family Asteraceae; genus Chrysanthemum; species Chrysanthemum makinoi. The sequence goes on along the minus strand of OU343216.1, from coordinate 74,434,029 downwards.
TCCCACGATCCGCCAGAACCGGAGGGATCTACCCAAGGACAATCCACTAGATAGTGTAGAGTCTTTAGGTATATTGAAAAAAGGAGAAAAATGAGAAATGGGAAGAGTGCGGACTGAGACAGAGCTAGTACTGGAATAAACCCAACAAGGTTCTAGTTATGAAGTCTCGGTAAGCAGAAGGGGTTGAAGAATGAAAAAGAATTGAATGTGAAAGGGTGAAAATAAATAGCCCTCCAATAATTCAACCTTAGGCGAAACCGGTTCAATACATATGCTATTGGTTGTTACTAAGGTAACACTAGTATTGAAGACAAGACGTCATGGACCCAGTGACGCACTGTACTAAACTTCCCAAGCCACTTAAGTTCCTCTTAAAAGGGCTTGTTTCATTCTCACGGGGAACCGACATTATCTATCGAATTTCTCTTAGAGATTGTTGATATTGAAGAAGGAGACCCTCTCCCTAGTCTCCGGCATAGGAACAAAATGTGCACAATTGAGTCTAGAGCCAAGAGATCATCCACAATATCTCATTAGGACAATTAATTAATGAAGACTTGCTGTTTCGCACAATGTGGAAAGTAAGAATATATTAAGAGTCCTACGCTTTATCCTTGTGGTATTGCCATAACATCCGAGTGATATGAAAATATTCACAATGAAGATGGAAATCCTTCTAGAGCCAACATCAAACAAGCTCTTGGTGGGTAACATGTGAGATCTTCTCGTAATATCAAGCTTGTGACAAGCGGGAGAGAAACAATGGGGCGATTCACTCTTGAATCAACCTTGGTCCGAGTTGGAATTGACCTGAATACTTTTGGAAAAACCGTTCGATGTGCAAACCTTCTTTTCTCTAGCACGTCGAATGTGTACTTATGTTTTTAAACAAAAAAAGTACCTCTGATTGAAAAAAAATATTTTTGGAAAAACCGTTCGATGTGCAAATCTTCTTTTCTCTAGCACGTCGAATGTGTACTCTTTTCAAATACAAAAAGTATTTTGATTGAAAATTGATCTTTCTCATAAAACCTTCGTCGTATTGCAAAACTCTTTCTTCTAAGCAATATGCGATTGTTTTCTAATCAATTTTTCATCAATCAGTGAATCTCAATTCGCTGGTTCACTCACTATGTGTTGTCTTCTTTGAGGACGTTCGGTTTGAGAACGACTAGAGCGATTGCGAAAACCTGTCAAGGAGATTCCTCGAATTCTACGATCATAGGTACTTGTATTGATCAACGGGAACCGTGGGCCGTGTACCTCAATTCAACGAAAGTGATCAAAGACACTTTCATGTGTTTTGTTGCTTAACTTGTTGTTTTGCGGTACATTTGGACGGTTGCACCGATCGAAATTGAGAGTCAATCCAAAGCCGCATGCTCACAGGATCCACACTTAATTGAAGAAATCATGACTTGTGCATATCTACGAACTGGCTCGATATTTTATACTATGTTTCCTCTCACATTTGCAAATATCATGGGCAAGATAAAGCTTCCGCTACTCTGATGAAAAGATGTCATGATCCGAAAGTGTGAGCATGTCGGTCCGAAAGTCACAACATCACATGATGGCAACACAATAAAGGGTGATCCAGAGATTTACTGTGGCTGATGATCTCAAATAAAGCTCGAAGATCATCAAAGATGTGGATCAGTTTAAAGGCCTCCACTTAAAGAACAAATCAATGCGGACTTTAAAGAATCGCTACTAATGCACAAAGATTGCGGAATTGAAGAATTGAAGTCTACGAGCTCAAGAACAAAGTCAAGAATAGAATGCTAGGATTCAAAATGTAAATCATGGGGTGACCTCCCTTAGGGGGAGATTGTTAGGAATAGAAAATTCCATGGTGAAGAGTCGGTCACCCCAAATATTATCTGTGACAACTCGTAATTTCAGGTCATTTTACAAACTTTAAAAGTTTCACTATTTCATCATTTATCGTAAACTACGTTTACGAGTATCAAATTCGCGTAACCTTAATAGTTTAGCTGCGAATTCATGAACATATCATCAAGGACATTTCATATAGACTAGGTTTAGTCTACATGTCATCACATCATTATCATCATGATAGTTCATGCATTATTTTGCATTTTACATTAATCGTATAATTTCTATTAAATAAACGCTATCGCGTAATTTATTTATCTTGAACATTTGATCCGATACTTTCAAAAAAAAAATTATCCCGATATATTTTTATACTCATATTAAGATTATAAAAATAATATTATTAGTTTATCCGGTGTTTTAAATTTATTTCGTATATAAATTGTTATATTTATATAATTACGACGGTTTTCGTAAATACTACACAATAATTATTATTTCACTCAATTTTTGTAAGGAATGTATTTTTATAATTTTTATGACTTCAATATATTTTATTTTGTTCCGTTAAAATCTATTTCTAGTTAACGCTACCTTAAATACCTAATTAAATCTACAAATTACATAATATACATAACATATTACACAATTACTAAAAAAAAATCCACCACTTTTCTTTCCTACCCTATCCTTGCCGACCTCCCAATCCATGTCACCCCCTTTGATACTTTAACTTGATCAATGAATTACAATTATGCCATAGAGAACAAGATATTTGCAATAAACAAGTTAATATCCAAACTAACAAAAAAAACATACTTCACATTGTTGGAAGGTGAAAAAAATAATAATAAAAAGTATCCCTTCCCATTTTCCTTGTGGTTCGTCCAACATAAAAACAAGAAGAAGAAGAAGATCAAGGTTTTTCAAGTATCAAGTAATACATAGTCCTAGTGATAATCTAGTTAAGGTTTTGAAATAAAAACCTCAAGATTATTAAGTATACTTTGCTCAAAAATTCATATCATTCAAGTAAGCAATTCATGATTTTCATAACTCTTTCATATTCATCTTTTTGTTATTTCATCATTTTTGCAAGAAACATGCATGCTACATATGAATTTATACCACTTTTGTTGTTTTTATTACTTATTATGTAATATAATTATCCTATAATGAATCCCTTGAAACATATCACTTTTGGTGATGTCTAGGAACCCATGACACCCTAAGAAGGTGTATGGTAGGATTTGAATAGCTTCGGAGTTGTTTTGAATTGGTTAGAATAGGTTTGGCGCGAGAAAAACTCATTTCGACAAGTTTACATAAGGGTCTGTCCATATTTTGAAAATCTGGAAATCTCGATAGTAGATAAAAATTTTTGGTCTAAATATTTAGAAAATACACTTTAAAACGAAAACGTGGCCGCTTGAACGGATTAAAACGGAGCTATAACGAAGAAGTTATGAATTTTTCAAGTTGACGACGAAAACTAATTGTTTCAGAAAATTCAGCATGTATTCTCAACTTTTTACGAGTCAAAAATGAGGCTTAGGCGTTATAAATTGTGTCGACTTATCAAAAATATATTAGTATACTTTGATACGAAGCTAAGGACATATAAAACGTAGAAAACGGGCTTGTAACGATTAAATTATACACGTTTACATAAAGTTGCCGTAACTTTATTATATAAGAAAAACTAATAGATTTCTATTAGACAAATATTACGGCCACAAAGGACCATGTTGAGGGTCGTTTTTAACATTGACGTAGTACTTTTTATAACGTGATGTCTTCTAGTAAAAGTAAGTTCGCCAAGCATATTTTCCAAAATGTCCAACCGTTCGTCAAGCGGAGTTGTAATGAATAAAATACGGTCACTTAAACTTTGCCGAAAACCACCCTTAAACAATATTTTGGATACAAGTACCATACTTAACCTATATTTTTCTCCGTGATCGAGACCTCTAGGATGAAAACTTAAACACTAAAACTTTGAGATAATGATACAAGCTTCCCAAAACCGTTGAGTTCGTTTCCTAACACTCGACGTGCACCATTTTACGACTAGCTTTTCAAGGCCGTTTAGTCACTTTCATGAAATTGTCAAATGACATTATTTTACGACGAAAAGTTATAATTTCATATTAAATCACAAAATGACTATCGTAAGATATCATTTTAATATAAATACTTGTAAAGTATTTTATAACTAGACGAGATGTCATAAACATATATTTCGACGATAAATTCTATTTTCAAAAACATACAAGTGGTATAGATTACATGTGGATTTGCATGCACGACATTGTTTCATGATTTACATTAGAACATATCATTCATAATAGGTCACGGTCAGAGGTTGCGCCTCATTTCAGTATTGCCATTATATCATCATTATCATTGCAACAGGTGAGTTTTCATAGCCCCGATTTATTCAAGTTTTTACTTTATTTCAAACCTACGGGGGAGAATACATTGCACATCATTTTTATTACGATACCAAGTATATCAAATTCATTACATTTCTTAAGTTACCTCATGCCAATTGAATGTCCCCATTATATAACATGAACCGTTAATTTCATAGAAGCGAGGGTGAGTGGATAGATCTATCGAGGGTGACTCCTCCATCCGGGTTGGTGGATTCCAACTGGTTAAACGGATGCATTTCATTTAATATCATTATTTGAGTTGTTTGGCAAACACTCTGTTGGGGCGAACATCATGATCAGTCTAGTTTCGGTGTCATGGACTTATAGCAATTGTAACATTTTTGTGACATATTTGTCATACATAATTTATACTTGTGGTAGTCGTATTAAACATTTACATAAACTCTATGAACTCACTCAACCTTTGTGTTGACACTTTTAGCAATGTATTTTCAGGTTACTAAGGCATTCACTTCATGGCATGCATGTGGACATATCATAGAGTCGCGATGACGACGCGTCTCACATGGGATTTATACACTTTAAAAACATCGTTTGACTTGTACCAAACTTATTTTCCGCACATGTAACTTTCAATTGGGACCTATACTTGTAAACTCTGTTTGTTTTATTAAATCAAACGATGTATTTTCCAAACGACACTTTAGGTCGTTCAATATAACTGTGATTGTGATCTTATGACAGTCAACCCCGTGAATTCCATTCACTGCAAAACAGGTAATTTGGGGGTGTGACAGTTGGCATCGAGCTTCGGTTATAGAGAACTAGGTTGCATCATTGACCCTAGACTATAACTACATCATCATAGCATTTCATCATTTCATCATAAGTGCATAGTCACTATACATGCGGTTTCATACGCACATTTTGCGAGTTATTTACTTGCATTTCAAATCGATTGTCACATTAATGCCTTCAGATACCCATCCCATCACTTTGACATGGAGAATGCCCTGTCATTCCCTGCCACAATTCTAACATCAGTTGACTCAACACCGATAACATCAGATGATGAGACTGAACCCTTTTGGGAGGACGAAGTTGCACCTACACCATCACGATCACCATTGATTCACTGTAGGATCAGGACAATTTTATCATTTTGTTGAGACAGATCATACCATTTGGTAGGACTTATAGGCTTAGTCCTAATGGACCTATTAGGATGCTTACTACAAGGAAGATAGTAGTATTTCATTCGCCATCATCTCCTAACTTACCACTAGGATTTCCATCATCATCGTCATCATTATCATCTGGAGCATCATTCGTACCATCATATCTCATATACACTACTCACACATATGACTTGCCGCTTGGGAAGTGGACATGATTACCATCTATCACTAAGACTACAGAAACTACACTATCTTATAGATTTAAGGATTGTGAGAGTTTCAAAGCTGTTGTTATTAGACAACCTACTGCTTCTACACTTGGGACATGATTAGACTACCAACAGGAATAGATAATAAGTACCTTTTTAGCTAATGTAATCTTTATCATTTATTATCTCCACGATAATCACAACCTTTGTTCATTTCATTCATATTCCAATTGCCCAATTTTCAATCATTTCGCGACAATACATCACTATCTTACTAGGGGTTAGGCAAACTTTATTCTTGACCAATTAAGAGACTATTATCACTCTATGAGGTTCTCCCGTGTATCCTACAAACCATTCAACAAATTTTATTTCAAGTTATTTTGCTACCATTTCACGAAATTATTTCACTTAATTTTATTTCAAGCTATTCTACACTATCTTAGAAACATTGTTTCATAAAGTTTTAAACAAAGTTGTTTCGTTACCACCCTATCAATTGGCTTTCAGTCATTTTATCAACTACTTAATACCATCATGCGAAACGATTTTCATGTTACTCTGAAAAATCATTGAGCCATTATCTTACAAAACAAAACGTTGAATACAATCTAAAACTTCGGAGGAACATAATACCATTTCAACAAAACCAAGTATCACATCATTTGTCCTCAATTATACATGGCCTGATCACCTATGTATAATTCAGGAAGAATTATGTCATGAAAGTAACAAGCATCATTTCAAATTTCTTAAAACAATCTTCACTCAAAAGCAAAGCTTTGTAATCAGATAAATTGTTCATAAACATTTCTTTTTGTTAACACTCTATAGAAGACCATGCCATTCATCCCTCACTCAACCGATAAGTTAGAATTTGATGAGTTACCTTTTTAGGAAAGGCTTTCTATACCATCTATGAGGAGGATTCCTCGATACAAGAAAACAATGAAAGGATTTCGGAATTACCAACAAGGACTAGAAGTAGGTAGCGAGATCTTTCAAAACCTAACAAAAATCTTAAGACATCACGAGACATTCCGAACCACTATCTTTGGATTAAAAGCCAAATTATATCATTTCAAAAGTACTAGCTAGACCGAGTTACGAGATTCAATACGAAGCGAATAACCACGAAGCAACACTATAGAGATAAACCAAGTCTTCTAACCAAGACTACAGAACATTTCATTAAACATCGCCTCAACAATATGTGAACTTCCCTACAATGAGTTTCCCTTAAAGGAAAATTTGGTTAGATTAAGGTTATCGATATAAACTTCCCCTAAGGCCTTGTGTTCTCTAGAAATTATGGATAACCTCACTTTCACATCAAGAGATGCAACAGATTTGAACATATTGGACAATAAATGACTCTCCATCTACAAGTGAAATTAGAACAAACATTCTTCGACATAGTATGAGTTGATATCTATTTTCTTGCTAGCGTGATAACAATCTAAGCGATGAAATATTTTAGAAGCACTCAATATCGGGACAAATCTTGAAAATCAACCACCACACCACATTACTTAAATATTTAAGGTTTTGTGACTTTACAACATATAACATGGAAATATTTTGATAAGAGACCTTAGTCAAGTAAGACTCAAGTAATGACATTCGCTAGAACTAGAAACGCGAGGAATCACAACTGTTACCCATAATCTATTCCTTTCTATAAGGTCCTTTTCGACAGATTTAACATTTTGAAATTTGGCATGAGACACGTGGTATCAATTCCAGTTGTACCTATTACAAGCTATTCGATTCACCTTAGACTTCTGACAATCATTTTAAGATTCCTTTGGAATTCACTAGGACATGATTACCGCTTATTATCCTCAGCTCAATGGTTAGAGCGAGAGAACAATTCCCACATTAGACACATCATACAACATTGAATTAGCTAATGGTAACTTAATTAGCACCAACACCATTGTCCGTGGTTGTACACTCAATTTTCTAAATCATCCCTTCAATATAGACCCTATGCCCGTAGAACTTGGTAGTTTCGACGTCATCATCGGCATGGATTGGTTATCCAAACATCGTGCAAGAATCATTAGTGATGAAAAAGTTGTTCATCTTCCTTACAACGGCGAAACTTTGATCATTCGTGGGGAACGAAGTGGAACTAGACTCAGTATTATATCATGCATCAAAACGGAGAAGTACATAAAGAAAGGTTGTTATGCTTTCTTAGCACATATAACCGAGAAGAAGTCGGAAGAGAAACGACTTGAGGATGTACCAATTGTCCGAGAATTTCCTGAAGTCTTTCCCGAAGACTTGCCAGGACTTCCACCGGCACGTCAAGTAGAATTTCATATTGACTTAGTGCCCGGAGCTGCACCAGTTGCATGAGCGCCTTACCGTCTAGCACCATCAGAAATGCAAGAGTTGTCTAATCAGTTGCAAGAACTTTTAGACAAAGGATTCATTAGGCCAAGTTCCTCGCCTTGGGGAGCACCGGTCTTGTTTGTGAAGAAGAAAGATGGATCCTTCAGAATATGTATAGATTATAGAGAGCTGAACAAGTTAACGGTGAAGAATCGTTACCCACTTCCCAGAATCGACGATTTAATTTGTTCGACAGTTGCAAGGCTCTAGTATCTACTCAAAGATTGACCTAAGGTCAGGTTACCATCAACTTAGAGTGCAGGAGGAGGATATCCCAAAACGCGTTAGAACACGTTATGGACATTATGAGTTTCAAGTAATGCCGTTCGGATTAACTAATGCAACTGCAGTATTCATGGATCTCATGAATAGGGTATGCAAACCGTATTTGGACAAGTTTGTTATAGTATTCATCGACGACATATTGATTTACTCAAAGAGCAAAGAAGAGCACGAAGGGCATTTAAGAACGATTTTAGGACTACTCAAGAATGAGAAGTTTTATGCCAAATTTTCGAAGTGTGATTTTTGGAACCGTAAAGTACAATTTCTTGGTCATATCATTGATAGTCAAGGACTACAAGTTGATCATGCAAAGATTGAAGCCGTAAAAGATTGGGCTACTCCAACAAATCCTACCGAAATCCGACAATTTCTAGGACTCACGGGTATTACCAAGATTCATCGAAGGTTTTTCAAAGATAGCTAAAGCTTTGACCAAGTTGACACAGAAAAACAAGAAGTACGAATGGGGAAGGAAACAAGAAGCTGCTTCAGCTTGTTGAAGCAAAGCTTTGCAGGCGCCAATTTTGGCACTACCCGAAGGAATTGAGAACTTCGTTGTATACTGCGATGCTTCACATAAAGGGGTTGGAGCTGTATTAATGCAAAACGAGAAGGTGATAGCTTATGCTTCTCGACAACTTAAGGTTCATGAGAAGAATTACACCACTCATGATCTTGAGTTGGGGACCGTAGTTTTCGCACTCAAGATTTGGAGACACTACCTTTACGATACAAAGTGCACAGTGTTTACGGACCACAAGATTTTACAATATGATCTTGATCAAAAGGAACTTAACATGAGGCAACGTCGTTGGTTGGAATTACTCAACGATTATGATTGTGAAATCAAGTATCATCCGGGAAAAGCCAATGTTGTGGCTGATGCTCTTAGCCGGAAAGAAAGACCCAAACCTTTAAGAGTCCGATCATTAGGAATGACGATCAGTTCACCTTTACCAAAAAAAAATACTCGAGGCACAAATCGAGGCACTCAAGGAGGAAAACCGACCAAGTGAAAAGCTTTATGGTATGCCCGATAATGCAAATGGCTTTGTAAAGAGAGCAGATGGAGTATTATGCTTCAAGGATAGAATGTGGGTACCATTTTATGGCGGGATACGAGAATTGATTATGCATGAGTCGCATAAGTCAGAGTATTCTATTCACCCGTGTTCGATAAGATGTATCGGGATCTCAAGAAACTTTATTGGTGGCCGAACATGAAAGCCGAAATTGCCACGTACGTTAGCAAATGCCTTACTTGCTCTAAGGTAAAAGTTGAATATCGAAACCTTCGGGTTACTCAACAACCAGAAATTCCCCAATGGAAATGGGAACGCATTACGATGGACTTCGTCACGAAACTTCCTAAGACATCAGGAGGTTACGACGCTATATGGGTAATCGTTGATCGTCTTACCAAATCAGCCCATTTCATACCAATTAGAGAGACTTATTCCATGGAACAACTTACTAGACTTTATGTCCAGGAAATAGTCTCAAGGCACGGTGCACCAATTTCCATCATTTCCGACAGAGATAGTAGATTCACTTCAAACTTATGGAAATCATTACAAGATTCATTTGGAACCAAATTAGAGATGAGCACAAGATATCATCCACAAACCGATGGTCAAAGTGAAAGGACCATTCAAACATTAGAAGATATGCTGAGAGCATGTGTGATTGATTTTAGAAATGGTTGGGCAAATCATTTGCCATTGATCGAATTCTCGCACAACAATAGTTATCACACCAGTATAAAAGCGGCACCATTGAGGCACTCTATGGTCGAGGTGTCAACCACTTATTCATGGGTCAAAATCAGGAAAGTCCAACTCACTAGTCAATGACTCATTCATGAAACAACAAAGTGATCGTATTGGATCAAAAATCATACAAATAACAACATATAGCTAGATAAGCTACGTCGATATACGACGCAAAATATTGAAAGTATGTTCCATAAGTCGCAAACCATTGGAATTTCAAGTTGACAAATGATTATGTTGAAAGTCCCGTCTTGGAAAGGCATGGTACGATTTAGAAAAACATTGGACGACCCAATGCGACTCAAATACCCTCATCTTTTCACAAGTAACATCATAGAACCTAACATGGACTGAATTCAGGGACTGAATTCCTTTTTGGTTGGGCGAATGTGACAACTCGTAATTTCAGGTCATTTTACAAACTTTAAAAGTTTCACTATTTCATCATTTATCGTAAACTACGTTTACGAGTATCAAATTCGCGTAACCTTAATGGTTTAGCTGCGAATTCATGAACATATCATCAAGGACATTTCATATAGACTAGGTTAAGTCTAAATGTCATCACATCATTATCATCATGATAGTTCATGCATTATTTTGTATTTTACATTAATCGTATAATTTCTATTAAATAAACGTTATCGCGTAATTTATTTATCTTGAACATTTGATCCGATACTTTCAAAAAAAAATTATCCCGATATATTTTTATACTCATATTAAGATTATAAAAATAATATTATTAGTTTATCCGGTGTTTTAAATTTATTTCGTATATAAATTGTTATATTTATATAATTACGACGGTTTTAAGTAAATACTACACAATAATTATTATTTCACTCAAATTTTGTAAGGAATGTATTTTTATAATTTTTATAACTTCAATATATTTTATTTTGTTCCGTTAAAATCTATTTCTAGTTAACGCTACCTTAAATACCTAATTAAATCTACAAATTACATAACATACATAACATATTACACAATTACTAAAAAAATCCACCACTTCTTTTCTTCCTACCCTATCCTTGCCGACCTCCCAATCCATGTCACCCCCTTTGATACTTTAACTTGATCAATGAATTACAATTATGCCATAGAGAACAAGATATTTGCAATAAACAAGTTAATATCCAAACTAAAAAAAAACATACTTCACATTGTTGGAAGGTGAAAAAAATAATAATAAAAAGTATCCCTTCCCATTTTCCTTGTGGTTCGTCCAACATAAAAACAAGAAGAAGAAGAAGATCAAGGTTTTTCAAGTATCAAGTAATACATAGTCCTAGTGATAATCTAGTTAAGGTTTTGAAATAAAAACCTCAAGATTATTAAGTATACTTTGCTCAAAAATTCATATCATTCAAGTAAGCAATTCATGATTTTCATAACTCTTTCATATTCATCTTTTTGTTATTTCATCATTTTTGCAAGAAACATGCATGCTACATATGAATTTATACCACTTTTGTTGTTTTTATTACTTATTATGTAATATAATTATCCTATAATGAATCCCTTGAAACATATCACTTTTGGTGATGTCTAGGAACCCATGACACCCTAAGAAGGTGTATGGTAGGATTTAAATAGCTTCGGAGTTGTTTTGAATTGGTTAGAATAGGTTTGGGGCGAGAAAAACTCATTTCGACAAGTTTACATAAGGGTCTGTCCATATTTTGAAAATCTGGAAATCTCGACAGTAGATAAAAACTTTTGGTCTAGATATTTAGAAAATACACTTTAAAACGAAAACGTGGCCGCTTGAACGGATTAAAACGGAGCTATAACGAAGAAGTTATGAATTTTTCAAGTTGACGACGAAAACTAATTGTTTCAGAAAATTCAGCATGTATTCTCAACTTAGTACGAGTCAAAAATGAGGCATAGGGCGTTATAAATTGTGTCGACTTATCAAAAATATATTAGTATACTTTGATACGAAACTAAGGACATATAAAACGTAGAAAACGGACTTGTAACGATTAAATTATACACGTTTACATAAAGTTGCCGTAACTTTATTATATAAGAAAACTAATAGATTTCTATTAGACAAATATTACGGCTACAAAGGACCATGTTGAGGGTCGTTTTTAACATTGACGTAGTACTTTTTATAACGTGATGTCTTCTAGTAAAAGTAAGTTCGCCAAGCATATTTTCCAAAATGTCCGATTGTTTGTCAAGCGGAGCTTGTAATGAATAAAATACGGTCACTTAAACTTTGCCGAAAACCACCCTTAAAACAATATTTTGGATACAAGTACCATACTTAACCTATATTTTTCTCCGTGATCGAGACCTCTAGGATGAAAACTTCAACACTAAAACTTTGAGATAATGATACAAGCTTCCCAAAACCGTTGAGTTCGTTTCCTAACACTCGACGTGCACCATTTTACGACTAGCTTTTCAAGGCCGTTTAGTTACTTTCATGAAATTGTCAAATGACATTATTTTACGACTAATTTTAAAAGTTATAATTTCATATTAAATCACAAAATGACTATCGTAAGATATCATTTTAATATAAATACTTGTAAAGTATTTTATAACATGACGAGATGTCATAAACATATATTTCGACGATAAATTCTATTTTCAAAAACATACAAGTGGTATAGATTACATGATTTGCATGCACTCCATATATTGTTTCATGATTTACATTAGAACATATCATTCATAATAGGTCACGTCAGAGGTTATACCTCATTTCAAGATTAACCATTATATCATCATTATCATTGCAACAGTGAGTTTTCATAGCCCCATTTATTCAAGTTTTACTTTATTTCAAACCTACGGGGAGAATACATTGCACATCATTTTTATTACGATACCAAGTATATCAAATTCATTACATTGCTTAAGTTACCTCATGCCAATTGAATGTCCCCATTATATAACATGAACCGCTAATTTCATAGAAGCGAGGGTGAGTGGATAGATCTATCGAGGGTGACTCCTCCATCCGGGTTGGTGGATTCCAACTGGTTAAACGGATGCATTTCATTTAATATCATTATTTGAGTTGTTTGGCAAACACTCTGTTGGGGCGAACATCATGATCAGTCTAGTTTCGGTGTCATGGACTTATAGCAATTGTAACATTTTGTGACATATTTGTCATACATAATTTATACTTGTGGTAGTCGTATTAAACATTTTTTAACAACTCTATGAACTCACTCAACCTTTGTGTTGACACTTTTAGCAATGTATTTTCAGGTAACTAAGGCATTCACTTCATGGCATGCATGTGGACATATCATAGAGTCGCGGTGATGATGCGTCTTACATGGGATTCATACACTTTAAAAACATCGTTTGACTTGTACCAAACTTATTTTCCGCACATAGTAACTTTCTTTTGGGACCTATCTTTGTAACTCTGAATGTTTTTATTAAATCAATCGATGTATTTTCCAAACGACACTTTAGGTCGTTCAATATAACTGTGATTGTGATGCTATGACAGTCAACCCCCAGGAATTCCATTCCGCTGCAAAACAAGTAATTTGGGGGTGTGACAGAAAGTTCAGAGCTTGTTGAAGGTGTCTATTGTCCCATCTTCCTTCATATGTAACATCTCAAATTCGGATTTAAGTGTTTGCAACCTTGCTTGTTGAACTCTTTGTTCACCAACGTGTCTAGTCTTCAAAGCATCCCATATGACTTTCGCGGTTTTGTGCTTTGTTATTTGAAGTAATTGTTCTTCGAGTAAAGATTAGTAGAGGAATGTGATAGCAGTTTTATCTTTCTTTTTATCGCTTTGAGTCGCTCCTAATGGCTCTATCATTTCCCACAAACCATACGCTTCGAGAATGATTTGCATTCGAATTGCCCATAATGAGTAATTCGGGGTTTTAGCATCGGACATTGGAATTGTGGTGTACTAGTAGTACCCACTTCCTTCTTTGAACTTTCTCCACTATCTTTCGTCATATCTCTAGGATATTGACTAAATCTCTAAATTAAATATCTAACACTAAGTGTCTCAAAATTTCCTTTCTTGCGAGCTCGTTTGTTTTGTGCATTACAGGCTAACTATAACTTATAGGAGTTTTTTTTTTTTTTTTAAAAAAAAAAAAAAAAAAAAATTATCCTTGGATATATTGATATTCTAAATCGAATAACCTAAGGTTAACTACTCCTTAAATTATCCCTCTAATATAACAAGCAGTGTAATCACTAGGTTATTATATTTTCTAAAAACGCCTTGAAAAGTACTAAATTAAAATCAAAGAAGTAACTTTTCGTATAATCTTATAGAATATATCAAAGTATACTGATATACTATATAAGAAGTAAAAATAAAAAGAGGAGGGTTGTATTTGTATCTTTTGGAACCTGGTAGGGTTAAAATACATGTAGCCTGTTTTTAGTTGGTTCCTTGGTGATGCCCTAAAAATTGTGCGCCTCTCTCCTTTCTTCTGAGATGAACGCGTCTCTTTCTTGAGGCTTCAAAAAAAACCCCCCTCTTCTATGATTCTTGGTGGTTGACCGCTGATTATGTGGCTGGTTAACCGTTTCTAAACTTCGGTTGGTGGTTCTTCTTGAACCCGAGTAATCCTCTGATCTCGTGTGCGAAATTAGGGTTTCGCAATTTAGGGATTTTCTTGATATCGATTGTTTCTAGGCCTTCTATGGACAACTTGAATCAATTGATGATTCAATTGAGGGTTCGAATCTTGATTCTGCAAAAATATGTGTGTTTGTTCCTTGTTTTTTTTGAATCGTTTTGTTTGCCCCTGATGATGAATTTGTTGTCCGATTGGATATATGATGATGTACCCTCAGAACAGCTCGAAGGACACTCCTCCGAGACGTGTCGAAGCCCTTCTATTCGAAGGCCCAAGTTAAGATTCCAGAATATCCATAGGCGTCAAACCATTCGTAAGCACGAAGGTTACCTACGGAGAAT
>OU343216.1:74376262-74418908 GCA_910596185.1 Chrysanthemum makinoi | reverse complement strand
AAAATTGTTCGTGTTCAAGAGATGTGGATGCGAGCATTTTTTGAACATCTGACCTTGTCCGTGATTAAAGATTGTTGGCGAAACAAAGAAAGATAGAGATAGAGATCAAAATATGGATTGGTCGGGTTATCCTGAGAACAATGGTCCATCAGGTAATACACTGGGCCTGTGTCACTCATGTGTAAATCAATGCATATTAGACATCAACCTGAACAGACGGCATGGCTGCAGTCCTCCATATCATCATCTGATTCTTGTTAACAATTTGCCATAAAGCTTGTTCTTTGTCGGTGAGAGTTCCACAAGCTTCATCCTTAAGAGCCAAAAGAAGAGCCTCTTTGAAATAAGCACTGCCTTTAGTCTTTGGCTTTGGGCATGCATTAGCCAGGTGTCCTTTCTCATTGCAGTTATAGCATCGACGACCATTCAACCCATTATGAGCGTTTCCCTGTTCCACCACTGGAGCCCGATTGTTATTACTACCCTCAGCATTAAATCCCTGACCACGCCCATCTGACGACCATAACCACGATTCTGAACTTCCACTCGTCCATTGGTCACAACGGCTTGATTCCTTGTATTAGATGAGGAACGAATACGGTTGTTGGATTTGTTGGTATAACGGGTAAAAGCATTAGCAATCTAGCAAATCCTTGTTGCAGTGCTTCGAACGGATCAGATTCCTCATTAGCTTCAGCTTGAGCATTGTGGTTGTTGTATGGAACTAATTGAGTTTGAGATGGAGGTTGTGAAGGATCATGGGTGTGATTGTGCAGTTGGTTGAGTTGCTGGTTGAGGAGAATAACTGTTTTGAGCATATAAGGCAAGTTGTTGATTTTCCGGATGTGTCGGTGGAGCAATTTGAGCACGGAGAATCCTTTCTCTATCAACTTCTTTTCATGAGGCTTCAAGTAATCGTACAGTAATCCATATGTAGATTGATGCATGTTTTTCGCTTGACGGAGAAAAATGACATACTTCTCCATTCAGGACCAAGACTACTCAGGAACTTAGTATTCACAGCAATTCTTGGCATGATGATGTTGTTTTTATCCAAATCATTGATGATGTCTGAAAAACGGTGATGAGAGGACTCTAGTGTCTCTCCAGGTTCAATCATGAAGTGTTCATAAGCCAAGTAAATTTTGGATTCCAAGTCTTCCTGATTGAGTACAGATCCTTCCATAAGGAGACGAATATGATCCCACATTTTCTTTGCAGTCTTTTGAGCATCAACACTACGAAGAAATGGGTTTGGTAATCCTAAGAGGATATATTCCATTGCAAGCTCATCTGCTTCATAGTGTAGAAGTTCTTGAATATTCAAGTCTGCAACAGTAGCAATGTTCGTTTGTTCATCTCTTGGTGGAATGGCATTTGGATCTCGGGTACAATGACAGTAGGCATCTCAAATGGACCTTCCAAGATAACCTGCTTTAACAACTTTCCATGTGGCTTCTTTAGATCACAAAACCTAAAGAACCTTATCAACCATTGATCATAGTTTCCTGGAGTGAGCATTGGAGGTCTATCAAGTGATCCAACCTCATGAATTGATTGTTGGCTGCTTAAAGCTTCAAACATCTTTTCAAACCATGTAGGTTCCTTCATAATGGTCCTTGATGGATGATGATTGAAGTCATTTGTGTACGGTTGAACTTGAAGACTTGATGGTGGTTGAACCATTTGAGGTTGTGGATTTGCAGCAAGTTGTGGAGTATGTTGTTGGTTAAATTGTTGTTGATAAATTGCTTGTTGTTGATTCCATTGTTGATGTTGTGGAGTTAGTTGTTGTTGACGTTGAGGATGAGGATAAGTGTAAGGGAAATAGTTAGAGTATGGTGGTGGTGACATGTTGATAAACTTGTGTTGGTAAAAAAGGATCTTTGTAGTCGAATGAACCTTTGTTGATGAAGTATCCTTAGGCGTAGAAATCACAATAGACAAGTAGCACTTATGCGTAAAAACACCAAAGTTACGCGTAACAATTAGAGGTTACGTGTAGAATTTAGCTTACGCGTAAGTAAGGAAAAGACGCTAAAGTTATGCGTAGACAAAATTTAGCGTTAGAAAGT
This sequence comes from Chrysanthemum makinoi, assembly GCA_910596185.1. Lineage (NCBI taxonomy): Eukaryota > Viridiplantae > Streptophyta > Magnoliopsida > Asterales > Asteraceae > Chrysanthemum > Chrysanthemum makinoi. The sequence goes on along the minus strand of OU343216.1, from coordinate 74,416,833 downwards.
TAGGCGTAGGATTATCTTAGGCGTAAGACTAGGCTTAGGCGTAAGAAAAATCTTATGCGTAGGAATTCTACGCGTAAGCTTATGCTTATGCGTAATTTTAGGGTTTTATCCCAAGTGATCTTTTACACTTCACAGTGCATAAGATATCCAAAGTCGGACGTATTTTAAGACTATCCAAGTAAGAAAACACGGAATAAACCACGAAATGAAGATCAAACCAAGGAGATGCTTACGCGTAGTTTTAGGGTTTTACTACGCGTAGGCCTACTCGTAAATTGGATATTGCTCAAAGATGTTTCTAAAGTAGTTTTGTGTGATGAAATAGCTTCAATAACACCAAAAGACACAAAAGTGTGAAACTTGATGAACCAAAACTGTTAAAACAGTTACGCGGTAGAACAATACCCACGAATAAAAACTAGCTCAAAAACAATGATCCACGCATAAAGTTTGAAACTTTTTTCCAAAAACAAGTATTTTAACACCTTAAAACGTGGAAAGTACAAGAATCTTGGATTCAAAAGTGTAAAAAAGACGTTTTTAAGCGACAACAAAGTGTCACCCACTTTTACGCGTAAGACCAAGAAAAAAACTTCAAAAAACAAACTTGTTCACCCAACTATTTGGCGATTGATACCACTGTTAGGTCACAAGGTTTACCACACAAGCTTATAAGAAAGAGATAAGGCGATTGAACAAGTAAAACCCACACACACACACGATATACTATAGACGGTTAGGCGTAGGTATGTGAAAGAGAGAATAACTTGAACAACCAACCTTCAAATGAAGGTTTACATAAGGTATTTATAGGCAAGGAGCTAGGGCAACACTCCTACTCCTTCCCTTTCACCTATGGGCTTGGGCCTAAGCTCATGGGCCTTCTACATAAGCTTAAGGCTAATAACAAACATAAAGGCCATAATAAGCTAACTATTACATGTGAGTAACTAACACTTGAATAAGGTTTAGGAGTGATTCCATCACCATTAGATATAATTTAGAAGTTAGAAGCTGTATTTGGTTTGATTATTGCTTGGATTAGTAATTTGAGTAACTAAATACCTTAACAGTTACAAAAAGTGGTGTTTGGATCAGATAAGTTAGCTGAGTTATAGGTTGAATCAATAGTTAGATTAAGTGTAGTAAGTCCATTTAGGTTCAATTAAGACATTAGCACCATTATTTTTCACTACTACATACTGATAGTCAAAATTAGTCTTAATTAAGTTTAACTAGCACATCAGTTAGATCAAGGATTAGATTCACTTGCCTTTAGATATAGGATCACTATAGGTTGCATTATTAGGTGTAATTTTAGCTTAAAACAACATTATAAGCAAATTATAAGCTGTTCAAGTTCATAAAAGTCAAAACAACAAGTTTCTAAAAAAGTCAAAAATCCATTTTAACTTGCAAATTGCTTCTACTTTTATATTTTTAAAATCTTCATATTATATCCTTTTAGGCTAAAATTGTTATTATTAGCTCTTTGGTTGGTGGTTGTCATCATGCTATTTTTATTTTATTTTTAGGAATTTTATATATAAGCTAAATTTGTACTCAAAGTTGCCCATTAGGGGGGCTGTTGGTTTCGCATTAAAAATCTAGTAGTCCAATTTCTTTTAGTTTTGATTTTTAATTTCGTCATATTAAGTCCTTAGAAGCTAAAATTTTAGGAACTAGCACTTTGGCTGGTGATTGGTAATATGGTGATTTTAGTTTATTTTTTTGATTTTTATAAGCTGGCTTAATAAGGGCTTAAAGTTGTTACATTAGGGCCGTTTGGCATTGGATGGTTAGAATACGTTTTAGTGCTAATTGCTTTAATCCTGTGCTAAATAGATCCATTCTAGTTGCAGTAGGCTAGTTTTGGTTAGTTTAGGATAGTTTGAGCTTCTGGTAGCTTATGGTTAGATTTTAGCTTATTTACAAGTTCTTATTCTTGCAAGTAGTGTGCCCAAATCATAGTTCCTGATCTGTAAAGTTATTTCTGTTATTTTTCCCTGCATCTTAGTATTATTTTATATTATTCTGGAAGTTTTCATATTTTTCCATGTTCTTTTGATATTTTTCTGCATTTAATACAAATAATTCAGAAAAAGGTCTAAAAAATAAAATTTCAATTTTCACAGTTTTAGAAAAATAAAATAGTCATAAAAAGTATTTTTCCAGAATTTTCTTAGATTAATTAGTATTTTCTAGAATTTTAATTAGTTTTAAATAGTATTAAATTCATAATAAATAGAGAAAAAGTCAAAAAAATGTGATTCCAGTTCTGAAAATTCTTTTTAGTTATTTAAGATTTTTGAAAAATAGTTTTGTAATTTTCTAGCTTGTTTTCCTAATTTTTAGTATTTCAAGTCTATTTTAAATGTCTTAAATTAGTTTTTAATTCAAAATAAATCAAGAAAAATCCAAAAAAAAATAGTTTTAATTCACAAATAATTTTCAAATATCATTTTTAGTATAAAATTAATTTTAGATCATTTTTTTGACTTAGCTTAGACTTAGTTGCATTTAATTTGCGTTTCATTTAAATCGTTTTATTCGCGTATTTAGGATTCCCCGTAGTTTAATTCCTTTTTATATGCTTCCCTTAATTTCCCATTGCCCCGTAGTTTAGAAAACATCATATTATTCCCTTTTCCCATTCAAATCCCGATAATCGCGACGTGAGTTGAAAATTCCATTCAACCCTCGTTCGGAACGATCTCGGGACTCAAACCTAACATGTTTGAGTTACCCAAATACTACACACTTCTATTATTGATCTCTTTCCTAAGAATCAGCTAGCATTTCTCCAATGGTCTCTCCAAAGGTCTCATCATCAAAGCAAGCTGGTCCATCCAAGGAATCAATCATCTCAGAGGTATTAAAATTATATGATGAAGTTGATGAGCAAAAGATATATGCCAAAGTCCAATCACATGAAACTTGCGAAACAGATATTGTTAATATGTGTAATAGTAATATTGTCCCATATGATCAATATGTAATCCAAAGTGAAAGTGTGATTGAACTAAGTGATGCATCTTCTGCAGTCAATGCTGACTATGTTTTTAATGAATACACTCCATGTGCCCCTGATGATTCTGTTACCTCTGAACTTAATGCCTATAAAGAACAAGTTGCCATTTATGAACAACGCGCTAAGTTTGAGTTAACCACTCGTGAGCAGGAAATGAATGACCAAATGCGTACAATTATTAGAAAAAGTAACTTGAGGGAAGAAATACTAAAACAAGAGCTAGACTCCTTGAAAGAAAAGCTTAATAAAACGGTTAAGCAAAAACAAGAACTTCAAGAAAATATGAAAGTGCTTAAGCAAGAATTTAATGCTAAGGAATCAAACTTTTAAATGAATTTTCCAACCTAAAAACTTTGAAAAACAAACTTAAAAACAAATTGTACGTACAAGGAAACACCATTCAGACTGCTCACATGATCACTAAGCATATAGTTCTAAGTGACAAACATAGTGTTGCATTAGTTGATAAACCAAACCCTGAGGCTTGTAAGAAAGCTAGAGAAGCACAAAAGGTAATTTATGATGGCAATGAAATCCTTAAGCCTAGACAGAAACCTAGTTGCGCTGAGAATACTGAGGAAGATAAGCAGTTAGAAGAAGTCACTAGAAATAAATTGGATGAAAAACTTAAGAGCCCTTCATGCATAGAAAAGAAAATCAGTTATAAAACACCCAACTATGCTAAGGATAATTGGATTGCATTTAACAAGTTTAGACCTCAAACACAGCTGACCCCTGAACAAGTGTTCTGGAAAAAGGATATGGACATGAAAAAAGCTGATGAGTTTGTTGAACAGAATCCCCCATGTAGGAGAATGATTCTTGCCACTGTATATCCCCTCAATACACCAATGCATTTAGTTCCTAGATATATTCCCACTAAGAGCAAGACCTTGATCAGTCAGTATGTTATTTATCAATTATTTGTTGATTTTGAGAAGACATGTAAGAAAAGGATCACACCTACTGAGATAACTGAAGGGGAGAGGGGTTTTGAGCAAACTAAAGAATGCTATTTAACTAAGATCATGCCTTTCTTTAAACAATTAAAAGGTCAATTTGAGAGTCTTAAAAAGGGGATGGATTCTGATATAAAAGAAATGGAAAAAGAATTTGATGCAATGATAGTTGAGGTCAATGACCATGAGCGAGAATTAAAATATAATGAGATTGAGAGGAAGAACTTGCATACCTTAAATGAGAATCTGATTTCTGAATGTATCACTCAAGATGTGTTTTACACTACCACGAATTGTTCAATTAATGCATCTCAATTTCATGAATTATCTGTTGCTCTGAAAGTCTCCCACGATCGTGTCATTGAGCTTGAGAAAACTAACTCTAAATTGCATGATAAAGTTGAACGGGATGATCATGATAACCTGGTGAAACAGTTTTCTAAATTGGAAGTTGAGCATCTTGCTTTACAATTAAAATATCAACATCTAAAAGAAAAGGTTAAAACCTCAAATATCAAGACATCCTTGGATGCTCCTGAATTTGATGCAGTTTTTGAAATAAGCAAACGTGATGAACAAATTCGAGCTCATTGTAACACGGTCAGAAAAATGAGAACAAAAATTTCATAATTAAAGGTTGAAAAGAATGTTGGCATCACTCCTAATCTAGAATTCAAGTGTTAGTAATTAATATGTAATAGTTAGCTTAATATGGCTTTTATGTTAGTAATCATGCCAAGGCTTATGTAGAAAGCCCATGAGCCTTGGCCCAAGTCCAATAAGGAAAGTAAGGGACTAGGAGTGTTGCCCTAGCTCCCTCTCCTATAAATACCTTTGTTCTACCCTCACTTGAGGGTTGGTTGTTCAATTCATACATTTTCACCTACGCATAACTCTTCATATAGTCATATCATGTGTGTGTGTGTGTGTTTAGTTCATCCGATCTCTTCTTTCTATTTCTTCTATTGATGCTTATGTTACTAATATGGGAACCTAACAGTGGTATCAATCGCCAAATAGTTGAGTGAAAAGGTTTTGTTTTTGAAGTTATTTTGTTCTACGCGTAAGTCTCGGTGTTGAAACTTTTATACACATTAAAAACTTAATTTTTACACTTTTCAATCCAAAATTCTTGTACTTTCAACGTTTTTAAGTGTTAAAATATCTGTTTTTGGCAAAAAGTTTTGAACTTTACGTGTATTTCATAGATTTTAAGCTTGGTTTCATACGTGGGTTTCGTTCTACGCGTAACGTGTTTTTTTAGCTTTGGATCATCAAGGTTCACACTTTTGAGTTATTTTGGTGATATTGAAGCTATTTAATCACAAAAATCTGGTTTAAAATCACTTTAAGAAAAATCTCAGTTTTTGGTGAAATTTTACGCGTAACAAAACCCTCGAGTTACGCGTAAGTCATTCTTGGTTTGATCTTCAGTTTCGTGGATTACTCAGTGTTTTTCTTGCTTGGATAAGCCTGAAAACACTTCGACTTCGGATATCCTTTACATTGTGATAGTGTAAAAGATTTTTTGGGCAAAACCCTAATTTTACGCGTAAGCTCCATATTACGCGTAGAACTCTTTTATGCCTAAGCTTACTCTTACGCCTAAGCCTTGTCTTACGCATAAGCTAATCTTACGCATAAGTTTTCTACGCCTAACTTTCTGTTTACGCCTAATCTTAGTGTTTCTCAATTCTTACGCGTAGGCTAATCCTACGCGTAACTATTGCTTTTACGCGTAAGTTTGGTATTTTTACGCCTAAGTGTTACTTTGCCTAAACTTGGTTTTTTTTTCTATGCCTAAGGATAATTCATCAACAACGGTTCATTCGACTACAAAGATCTATTTAACAACACAAGTTTTCAACATGTCACAACCACCATACTTTAGCTATTTTCCTTACACTTATAATCAACAACAACAACTAAGTCCACAACATCAACAATTTAATCATCAACAACAAATTTATCAACAACAATTTAATCAACAACATACTCCACACCTTGGAGCAATTCCACAACCACAAATGGTTCAACCACCACCTAGTCTTCAAGTACAACCTTACACAAACTTCTACAATCAACATCTATCCAGGAGTACTATGAAGGAACCGACATGGTTTGGCAAGATGTGTGAAGCCTTAAGTAGCCAACAATCAATTCATGAAGCTGGCTCACTTGATAGACCTCCAATGCTCACTCCCATAAATTATGATCAATGGGTGATAAGGTTCTTTAGGTTTTGTGATCTAAAGAAGCCACATGGAAAGTTCTTAAAGAAGGTCATTATGGAAGGTCCATTTCAGATGCCTACTGTTGTCACACCCGCAGATCCTAATGCCAATCCACCAAGAGATGCTGTCACCAACATTGCAACTGTCTCAGACCTCACAGGTGATGAACTTCTACATTTTGAAGCCGATGAACTAGCAATGCAATACATCCTATTGGGATTACCCAATCCGATCCTTCGAAGTGTTGATGCTCAAAAGACTGCTAAAGCAATGTGGGAACATATTAATCTTCTTATGGAAGGCACAAAACTCAATCAGGATGACATGGAATCCAAAATATACTTGGCTTATGAACACTTCATGATTGAACCAGGAGAGACATTAGAGTCATATCATCATCGCTTTTTAGACATCATCAGTGATTTGGACAAACACAACATCATCATGCCACGAATTGCTGTCAACACTAAGTTCCTAAGTAGTCTTGGTCCGGAATGGGAGAAGTATGTCATTTTTCTTCGTCAAGCTAAGAATCTTCATCATGCTACATACGGATTTTTGTACGACTATTTGAAGCCTCACCAAAAAGAAGTTGACAAAGAAAGGGCTATCCGTGGACTCCCGGCTCCACAGTCTCTTCCGGACAATCAACAACTTGCTTTGTGGGCTCAAACTAGTGTTCTTCCTCAACCCGCTCCTCAACCAACTACAACAATTACACCATATAATCCATCACAGCAACAATCTCAAGAAACTCAATTGGTTCCATACAACAACAACACTGATCAAGCACTTTACAGTGAATCCAATGAGGATACTGAAGCTTTTGATGCCCTGCAGCAAGGATTTGTCATGATTGCTAGAGCCTTCGGCCGATATTCCAACAAATCCAACAATCGCATTCGTACCTCATCCAACACAAGGAATCAGGCTGTGGTTAATAATGGAAGAATTGAAGTTCAGAATCGTGGTAATGTACTTCAGATAGGAGGTGGTCCAGGGTTTAATGCTATGGGAAGGAATAACATGGGTGCTCCACAATTTCAAAGGGCTCAAGTGGTTGAACAAGGGAATGCTCAGAATGGGGTTAATGGTCTTCGTTGTTAAAACTGTAATGAGAAGGGTCATCTGGCTAATGCATGCCCTAAGCCGAGGACAAGAGGCAGTGCTTATTTCAAAGAGGCTTTGCTCTTGGATCTCAAGGATGAAGCTGGTGGAACTCTTACCAACAAGGAACAGAGCTTTATGGCAGATGCAGATTCTGATGATGATATGGAGGACTTGCAGGCAAATGCAGCAGTGATGTGGATGGCACAAATGCAAGAACTACAAATGAGTGACACAGGCCCAGTGTATGACACTGATGGCTTGTCTCAGGTACCCGAACAAACCATATTCATCACTGATCTAATATCTCAGCCAACATCTGAATCCGGCGAGGCTCAGAATGTTCAAAATGAGTCATCCACATCTCAGTCTGACGATTATCAACTAGACCCCGTAGTTACATTTGACGATCAAGATGATCTTATGGTTACATTTGATACTCAAATTGACTCCGTGGTTATACTTGAGGATCTGAATAGTGATCATGTTGTGACTCACGTTGAACACGCTGAACTTTTGCCTAGTCCAGATATTGATCTCTTACTTAAAGACCAACAATCCCGAATGAATGAATGTTATGCATTAAATCAGAAATGGGAAAATGATAAAAAAATGCATCGAACATGACACTTGTTGTCATTGTGTGTAGTCAACTATTTTAATTTTCATTGTAACACAAACCTTTGAATTTTGTCATTGTATGGCGTTAGGTAAATTGTGTTATTGTATGTACCCAGTCAGGCTTAGCGTTACATCGTTAGTCCTTATTTATTAACGGTCGTTAGTAAATAACTTAAAATTTCGTTCTCTTACGTTTTTATTCGTTTTCATCCGTTATTATATGTTTTCGTCCGTTTTATACTTTTTCGTCCGTTTTATACATTTTGGTCCAATGCTTTCATCCGTTTTTTACATTTTCGTTTGTTTACTTACGTTTTCCTACGTTTTATTACGTTTTAGTCCGTTATTATAGTTTTCGTGCCGTTTTTTATAACGCCGTCTTACGCTTTCATCCGTTTTTATGCTTGTTGTCCGTTTTTTTACGTTTTCATTCGTATTTATACGTTTTTCATCCGTTTTCTTACGTTTTCAACTGTTTTTATACATTTTCGTCTATTTTTTTAAAGTTTTCGCCTGTTTTCTAACATTTTCATCTTTTTTTATACGCTTTCGTTGGCTTTCTTACTTTTTCGTTCATTTTCTTACTTTTTTGAACGAAAATGTATAAAACTTAAGAATACGGACAAAAACGTATAAAAATGGATGAAGGTGTAAGAAAACGGATGAAAACTTAAAAAAGACTAAAACGATAAAATGATAAAAACAGACGAAAACATATAAAAACAGACGAAAACGTTAGAAAATCGACGAAGACATTTAAAAACTGACGAAAACGTATAAAAACGGATGAAAAACGATTGAAAACGTATAAAAACAGATGAAAACGGACGAAAACATATAAAACGAATAATGAAGACTTATAAAAACGGACTAAAACGTATAAAAGCGAATGAAAACGTATAAAAAGCGGACTAAAACGTAAGAAAACGGACGAGAATGTAAGAAAACAGACGAAAACGTAAAAAACGGGAAAAGCAACGGGGACGAAAAGTATAAAACGGACAAAAACGTATAATAACGGATGAAAACGAATAAAAAACGTAAGAGACGAAATTTTAAGTTATTTACTAACGACCGTTAATATAAAAGGACTAACGATGTAACGCTAAGCCTGACTGGTACATACAATACACAAATTCACCTAACTGGCTACATACAATGACAAAAATTCAAAAGGTTTGTGTTACAATGAAAAAAAAATAGTTGGCTACACACAATGACAACAAGTGTCAAGTTCGATGCATTTTTTTGTCATTTTCCCATCAGAAATTACACAGTAAAAATGCACTGTTAACCAGGGACATTGAATGCTTAAAACAAAAACTCAATTTTTTCAAAACTCAAGAAAACCGTGAAAAAGGTTTTGAAGCCGCTTTTGCTAAATCACATCAAAACAAAAAATCTTTGGAACGACAGATTCGTGATCTAGCCGCATCCAAGAATGCTTTGTTGTCTCAAATAGAACAACTGAAACATGAACATAAACAACAAATTAACGCTCTTACTTTGGAAACTCAAAAAGCCAAGGCTGAGTTGTTAACTTGTCAAAAACAGTTCTCTGAGTACAAAAAGCATTCCACGAAACGAATAGATAACTATCTTGAAGAAATTGTCGACTTACAAAACAAAATCAAATAGTTTCGAAATGTTGTTTATAAACATGGTGAATCAATCACAACGATTCAAAAGTTTACTTTCAAACCAAATCCAAATGGATATGGACCGAATCTTGCTGATTACAAACCTAAGTTTTCACACAGAGCATTATAACCAAATCCTGAAGTTTACAGTGCAGAACATAGAATTGATGATTCAATTATGACTGTTGTTGAATATAATCGCATGGAGGAATTAGATGTCGATGACGAGAGTCGGTCAAAAATGGAAAATGTAGTTTATAACAAAACCATTTAACTATTCAAAAGCCGTAACTTTTGTCACACAACAAGATACTTCTAACAAACCTTTGGTTATTACACCAGTTTCTGAAGTTAATCCCCAACACAATGGTGCACAAATTAATGGTCCTTTACCTTCACTTAGTGAAGTAAAAACTAAAGCCGAAAGTTGCCGCGTTATCAAATATTTTGACACTTTCTTATCTGACCTCAAAATTTTGGAACGTGAGATTGAATTTCATTCTGAAATAATAGTTCAACATTTTCAATCGCCAATGGCGAGAGAACAAAGAGATATTCTTCAGAAAAGAATTTTACCCCATGTCAAAAATTTGAAAACTTGTGCACTATATTGGGAAAGGGATTTTCACAAGGAACTTGGTCTCATGAAAACAGTTTTCGAGAAAATAGAAACATCGATTTCAAATACTAAACGTAAAAAGAAACTGTTGAGAAAAGATGTTGATCGACTCTTGGAATATGTTATCTATGCTGATATCAATAATCTTGTGTTATTACAGTCTGTTGCATATGCATCTGATTATATCTCTGCTGATACTGTTGATTCTGTTGAAATTGTTGAGAGTACTGATAATGTGCTTCAAATCGAGTCTTTAAAAGTTGAAAATGAACGATTATTAAACGAACTTTCAAATGCAAAACATCGTCTTAGTTGGTGTCAAAAAGTTATTCACGATCAAAAACTTGCTTTTCAAAACAAAATCGCCAAGTTGCATGCAAAAAATCTTAATCCAAAACTTGAGAAACTGGATGATCAAAACGTGTCTTTTAAGTGTCAAATCTCAAAATATGAACATGAACTTGCAAAAGTTAAACAGGAATATGGTGTCATATTTGATTTGCTCAAACAGACTCGTGATGAAGCATCAAACGAACTTGATCATTATCTTGCACACACTAAAGAAGTCATGAATTTTGCTGGAAATCTTCGTTTTGAAAATCAAGATTTGGTGCACACTATCATTAAGTTAAGGGAAATGTTAGGAAAGTATGAACAAGTTCAGCCTAGCATTATTAAGAAAATTGCACTGTAACACTTTAGCAAACGTCAACAGAATGCCTACTGATAAAACACAAGATACTAATGTGCTTCCCTCAACTGAAACAGGAATAGTTGCCTCTTTTCCAAACGTCCGCACTTCACAGCCTAGGAGCAATACAAGGAAGAATAGGAAGTTGCGACCTAAGAAAAGAATAATAAAGAATGTTGAAGTAGAAGAACACCCTATGACTTTGAATAAGACTCCAGTTGCACCCACTTTAGATATTGCATCTGACAAATGTAATGGAAAAAGTGTTGTAATGAATGCTAAACCTTTAAGTACTTTTGATATTCAGTCTGATGCCTCTTGTGTTATTTGTCGTAAAAGTATGCTTTCTGATTGTCATGATAAATGTGTTGCTAGAGCTATCTTGTCTCGTTTAAGGAATCCTAAGAATCGGAATACCTCTAGGCCCACTAATGCTTCTAAGTCTGTGCTTGGTAAACCGCCCTCTTTAGATTCTAAGAAATGCATTGATGTCCCTGTAGCTCCAGTATCACCTCCAAGGAATGAAGTACCACCTAGTGCATTCACTAAGACTAAAGCTAAGACTAGTTGGAGATGGCAGAAATGGTTACATAATACACTAGGATTTAAATGGATGCCTAAAATCATTGATGTGTGTATTTCTACTATAACTGCTGAGGAACCCTCTAACTCATCGGGTTCCACATCTACTTCTATTCCATCTGTGTCGTCTGTGTGTAATGCAGGTGATACAGATCATCCTTTGGATTTTTGATAGCAGATGTTCCCGACATATGACAGGCAATCTTAAACTGTTATCAAACTTTATTGCAAAGTTCATTGGCACTGTCAGATTCGGGAATGATCACTTCGCAGCTATCATGGGCTACGGAGATTATATCAATGGCAATATCGAAATTAGCAGGGTTTATTATGTGGAAGGCCTTGTCACAATCTCTTTTCAGTCGGTCAATTCTGTGATGGAGACTTGGAAGTTGCTTTTAGGGAGAAAACTTGTTTCATTCGTGATCTACAAGGAAACAATCTTATGTCTGGCTCTCGCAATTCTAGTCTGTACACAATCTCAATGCAAGACATGGTTGCTTCATCTCCTATCTATCTACTTTCAAAGGCTACATCAACAAAATCCTGGCTATGGCACCGTCGTCTCTCACACCTAAACTTTCAAACCATCACCAACCTTGCTCGACACAAACTTGTTGAAGGTCTCCCGAGATTTTGGTATTCTAAAGATCACCTATGCTCAGCCTGTGAACAAGGGAAAAGCACTCGTGCTCATTTTTCTTCAAAGGTGGAACACAGCTCTAAGCATGTGCTTCATCTTCTTCACATGGATTTGTGTGGCCCGATGCGCGTGCCGACGATTAATGGCAAACGCTACATATTGGTAATTGTTGATGACTACTCAAGATGGACTTGGGTCTATTTTCTTCGAAGTAAAGATCAAGCTCCACAGATGATCATCACCTTTCTCACGAAAATTCAAATTCAGCTACGGAACACCGTCAGACAAATTCGAACAGACAAAGGGACTGAATTTGTGAATCAAAATCTCCGGGAATATTATGAGAAAATGGGAATTGAGCATCAAACATACATTGCACGTACCCCAGAACAAAACGGAGTTGTTGAAAGATGAAAACGTACGTTAGTGGAAGCTGCCAGAATGATGTTAATCAATGCTAAACTTCCAGATTACTTGTGGGCTGAAGCTGTCTCAACTACATGCTACACTCAGAACCGTTCAATGATTACAAAACGCCATAACAAAACACCTTTTGAGCTTATCCATAACAGAAAACCGAACCTCAAACACTTTCATGTATTTGGATCCCTTTGCTACCTAAATAATGATCGTGATGACTTTGGAAAGCTCAAAGCCAAAGCTGACATAGGAGTCTTTATTAGATATTGTGAGAATTCTAAAGGTTACCGGATCTGGAATCGTCGTACAAAGCAGGTTATAGAAACGATTCATGCTAATTTTGATGAGCTTATAGAAATGGCTTCTGAGCATAACAGCTTGGAACCCGGTCATAACCGTTTAAATTTCCCTCACGCCCCATCATCAGCTGATACAAGCCCCCAGCTTACTCGTCAACAAATGGAAAAGCTATTTGCTCCTCTGTTTAGTGATGACATTGATGAACGTGCTCCAAGTGTATCCAATGTTTCCGCTGCTCAACCTGATCAAATTCCAATACCTGATACACCGGCTACAACAACTACTATTGATGAAGCACCACCAGTTGACTCTACTACAACAGTTGAACAAACTGCATCCAAACCTGAACCACTGATGATGTTCTTAATGAAGTACCCCCACCTGCAGATTTTGATCCAAATGCATTCTTTAACCCGTTTGCTAATGAAACTGCCGCACCTGATGTTGCGGAATCATCTACAAGCCATTTGAATCCTCAAAATCTGCACAATGTATACCAACATCAACCCTCTACATATCGTTGGACAAAAGACCATCCTCTTGAGAATATTATTGGCAACCCAAATCAACCAGTCGTCACAAGAAAACGTCTTCACACAGATGGTGAACATTGCATTTATGCACTCACTGTATGCCAATCTGAACCTAAAAACATTAAGGACGCAATGACAAAAGACAACTGGATCGAATCCATGCAAGAAGAACTCAACCAATTCAAACGTCTTGAAGTATGGGAACTGGTTGAAAGACCAACAGGGGTCTACGTCATTGGTCTCAAATGGATTTGGAAGAACAAATTGGATGCTGAAGGGAACATAATCAGAAACAAGTCACATCTGGTGGCTAAGGGTTATAGACAGGAAGAGGGTATTGACTTTGAAGAATCATTCGCTCTGGTTGCTCGTCTTGAAGCTATTTGGATCTTTCTCGCGTTCGCGGCTCATATGAATATAACGGTCTTTCAGATGGACGTCAAAACTACTTTTCTAAATGGTCAACTGAAAGAAACGGTTTATGTCAGCCAGCCAGAAGGATTCGTTGATCTAGAGTTCCCGAACCATGTCTACAAACTGAACAAAGCACTGTACGGTCTCAAGCAAGCTCCTCGGGCGTGATACGATAAGTTATCATCTTTCCTCATTGCCAATAATTTTACCAAAGGTTCGGTCGACCCAACTCTCTTCATACAATATCACGGGGCACATATCTTAATTGTTCAAATTTACGTGGATGACATCATTTTTGGGTCAACACATAAAAAGTACTCAATCACTTTTGCAAAACTAATGAAGAAACATTTTGAAATGTAGATGGGTGAACTTACGTTCTTTCTAGGACTGCAAGTTCATCAATCACCCCGTGGTATTTTCTTGAGTCAGTCTAAATATGCCCTTGAAATTCTTAACAAATTTGGAATGCAAACCTGTGACACCTATGCCACACCAATGGCTCATACCAAGAAGTTAGACGCTGATTTACATGGGAAATTGGTGGGCCCTACCAAATACCGAAGTATCATTGGGTCTCTCATGTATCTAACAGCTAGCAGATCTGACATTGTTTTTGCCGTATATCCTTGCTCCCGTTATCAGTCGAGACCAACTGAAACCCACCTCTCTGAGGCTAAAAGAATTCCGATACATCAAGGGAACCATTAATTTGGGAATCTGTATCCGAAGGATTTCGTTTTGAACTAATAGCTTTTTCAGACGCTGACCATGCAGGATGCTTAGATTCACGGAAAAGTACTTCAGGAGCGTTACAATTTCTTGGTGATAAACTAGTGTCATGGCAATCGAAGAAGCAGGATTGTACATCGCTGTCCTCAACAGAAGCAGAATATGTAGCCATGTCGGCGTGTTGTGCTCAAGTCATTTGGATGAGAACACAACTCAAAGACTATGGTTATGTATTTGACAGAATCCCGATGTACTGTGACAATCAGAGTGCTATTGTGATCTCGTGCAACTCAGTTCAACATTCGAAATCAAAGCACATCGATCTTCGATATCATTTCATCAAGGACCAAGTGGAACAGGGTACTGTTGAATTATATTTTGTGGGTACTGAATACCAACTGGCAGATCTCCTCACTAAAGCCTTAGCTCTTGCTAGGTTTAACGAGTTGGTCCACCGGATTGGTATGTGTTAGGAATTAGAAATTCCAGGTATTAAAGAGTCGGTTACCTCAAGTATATGTAATCGTTAGAAAGCTCGTAGTCATAGTTATTTTATGTTAAGTAGTATTTTGTTAAGTAACACCGTGGAGGACGGACGGGTCTTTACCCACTGTATGCCTGATCCACAGCCCGTTGTGTGGCGTTTTATGTAAGACTATAAATACTCTCTACCTCCCAAGGTAGAGAGTTGGAGCTCATAATAATATTTTCTTTCTCTCACTATAGTTCCCAACTCTCTTCCTTTCTCTCACTAGAACTCTCTCTCTCTAACATTCATATACGCCTACTTTGATCATGGTTTAGAGTGTTTGTGAAATCCAATATCCATCAATTGGTATCAGAGCCAGGTTTGATCACTCATCTTTCATGCTCTTTGTTTTGGTGGATTTCATAAGGTTTTTGGAGTATTAAGGGTTTAGGAGAGTTTGATTCATTTGGACAAATTCTAGTGTTAAAGTTTGAATTTTGCTTGTACTTTTGTGTTTAGGATCATCATATGTGTTTATGTTTTGAATTGGAAGCCTTTAATCATTGTGGTTTGGTTGTTTTGGATTGATAAAGTGGTTATTTTTGAAAAAAGGACTAAGCGAGTTGTGTCTCGGACTTGTGTTTCTTCAAAGCGAGTTGCTTTGTTATTTAAAGCAAGTTGGTACATGCGACTTAGCCGTTTAGCGAGTTGATATTTATGCTACTTGGGTTCTAAGCGAGTTGTTTCTTTTAAGCTTAATTTGAGATCTAAAGCGACTTGCTACTTAGCGAGTTGTAACGTTAGCGAGTTAACTTAAGCGACTTAGTGTTCAAGCGAGTTGATTGTGTTGCGAGTTGAGACTAAAGCAAGTTGGCTATTTAGCGACTTGATTAATTAAGCGAGTTGAGTGTGTTGCTAGTTGACTGCTTATGCGAAGTTGTGTCTTTAGCGACTTGTTCATTTAGACCCTTTTCTTCTTCGTGTTACGTTCTTACGGTTGTTCTTTTGGTTTAGTAAAATCCCGTGAAAGAATCAATTTCCGGTTTAATCAAAGAATTGCAAAATCCCGTAGAGCTTGAAACATGTCTACAAACGTTCCTACTATCATCTCCACTGTTTCCAAGGATGTTCAAGCAGTGGTTCGATACTCGCCCACCCATGCTTGATAGAAAGACTACGATTCTTGGGCTCAACGAATCAGATTGTACCGCCTTGGAAAGGAAAATGGTGTCAACATTCTCAAATCCATTGATGAAGGACCGTATCGAGTTGAGACGACTAGAGATGTACTTGATACTGCTGAAGATGGAACTTCGATTTACGGAATGGACAGACCAAAGATGTATGATGAGCTTGACGATAAGGAGAAAAAGAGATTCGATGTGATATCGGGCTTCAAACATTGTTCTTCAAGGTCTTCCTAAAGACATCTACAAGGTGATCAATCACAACACCGAAGCAAAGGCAGTATGGGATAATGTCAAGATGCTTCTCTCAGGTTCAGAATTAACTATGGAAGACAGAGAATCACAACTCTATGACGAATTTGAACACTTCAAGATGAAACCAGATGAGAGTGTCTATGAGTACTATGTGAGATTTCATAAGTTGGTGAATGACATGAGGAACATCATAATGACAATGCCTAACATTCAGCTGAACTCAAAATTTGTGAACAACATGAATCCCGAATGGCACAAGTTTGTCACCTCTGTGAAGCTCACTAAAGGATTGAAGAATACAAACTATGAGCAACTCTATGCCTTCCTCCTTCATAATGAGAGACATGCTATGTTTGAAAAATTAGTTCTTAATCAGTTCAAAACCAACCAGGGAGAGACAAGCTCGTCTAATGACTCAACTGCCTTCTACTCAAACATCGGAATCACAACCAAAGCCTCACAAGTCATACCCATGGGAAATGGTAATCACAAACTAATTCCTTATCCTATGTTCAAACAAGTCGATGTCGATGCACACGTGGGCAATTTCATTAATCAACTAGCTCTTCTGATTAGTCAAAACATGAATTCTCTCCCACAAACCAATAACAACCTTAGAACAACATCTAACCCACACAATCAAGCTACTGTTAAAGATGGGAGGATCGTGGTGCAACCAGTTCTGGAAAGACAGTATGATCAGGGAAGAGGTGGAGCTGGTAGAGGTTATGTTGGTAATCTGAATCGAGGAAGGAATGGTAATCAAGGTCAAGCTAAGCCGATCAAATGTTATAATTGTGGTGGTGAGGGACACATTGCAAGGAACTGCACATCTCCAAAGCGTCCACAGAATGCTGATTACTTCAGAGATAAGATGCCGCTTGTGCAAGCTCAGGATAATGGTGCTACTTTGGATGAAGAGGAATTGTTGTTTCTAGCTGAGGGCAATGCCAAGACCTATGATGCAGATGTGGATGAGCAACCTATTCAGGAGATAGGTCACAATCATCAGAATGCCTTTCAAGTCGCTGATTGTGATGCATACGACTCCGATGTGGATGATGGACCTACTGCACACACAATCTTTATGGCTAGCATTTCTCCAATGGTTTCTCCCAAGGTCTCCTCTTCACCACAAGCTGGCCCATCCAAAGACACACTCATCTCAGAGGTACTAAAACTATACGATGATGCTGATGTGCAAAAGATGCATGACAAAGTACTATCAACTGAAACTTTTGTATCAAATATTGAAAATATGGGTAATATCAATGTTGTCCCATATGATCAATATGTGAAACAAAGTGAAAGTGAAGTTGTACCAAGTGATGCATTTCCTGCAGTCAACAATGACTATATTTTTGATGAATACACTGCATGTGCCCCTGATGAGTCTGTAATATCTGAATTAAATGCCTATAAAGAACGTGTTGCTATTTATGAACAACGTGCTAAATTTGAGTTGACCACTCGTGAGCAGGAAATGGATGACCAAGTGCGTACAATTATTAGAAAAAGTAATTTTCGAGAAGAAGTATTAAAACAAGAGTTAAATTCCTTGCAAGAAAAGCTTTCTAAAACTGCTAAGCAAAAACAAGAACTTCAAGAAAATGTGAAAATGCTTAAGAAAGAATTTAATGCAAAGGAATCAAAACTATTGAAAGATTTTTCTAATCTGAAAACTTTGAAAAACAAACTTGAAAACAAGTTGTACATAAAAGGGAACACCATTCAGACTGCTCACATCTAAGCATAGGGTCCTAAGCGATAAGCATAGCATTCCCCTTGTTAAGGAACCAAATCCAGAGGTCATTAAAAGGGCTAGAAATGCTCATAAGGTTCTTTATGATGGCAATGAAATCCTTAAACCTAGACAGAAACCTAGTTGCGTTGAGTGCACTGAGGAAGATAAGAAATCCGATGAAGTCACTAGGGAAAAGATGAACAAGAAATTAGATGATCCTAAATGTATAGAGAAGAAAATAAAGATCACACCCCATGATTACAAGAAGGAAAACTGGATTTCCTTGAACATGTTTAAACCTCCGACATTGTTGACTCCCGAACAAGTTTTCTGGAAAATGGATTTAGATAAGCGAAAAGCTGAAAATATTGTTGAAACAAACCCTCCTCTTTGGAAAATGCCTAGAGCGACTGTGTATCCTCCTAATACACCAATGCATCTTGTTCCTAGAACAATTGCCACTAAAAGCAAGACCTTAATTAGCCAATATGTTATACTTCAACTATTTGCTGATTTTGAGAAAACTTGCAAGAAAAGGATCACACCCACTGGTATTACGGAAGGAGAAAGGGTTTTGAGCAAATGAAAGAATGTTATTTAACTGAGGTCATGCCTTTCTTTAAACTTCTAAAAGATCACTTTGAGAGTCTTAAAAAGGGATAGAAACTGATATTAAGGGAATGGAAAAGGAATTTGATGCAATGATAGTTGAAGTTAGTGACTATGAGCGAGCACTAAAATATAATGAGATTGAGAGGAAGAACTTGCATACACTAAATGAGAACCTGATCACTGAATGTATTACTCAGATGTGTTTTTCATCGCTACAAATTGTTCCATTAATGCTTCCAAATTTCATGAATTATCGGTTGCACCGAAAGTCTCCCATGATCGTGTCATTGAGCTTGAAAAACTAATTCTGAACTAAACGAGAAAATTGAACTGGATGATCACGACAATTTGGTTAAACATTTTTCTAAACTGGAAGTTGAGCATTTTAATTTACAACTAAAATATCAACATCTTAAAGAAAATGTCAAAACTTCAAATATCAAGACATCCTCAGATGCTCCAGAGTTTGATGCAGTTTTTCAAATTAACAAACGTGATGAACAGATTCAAGCTCAGTGCAACACGATCAGAAAGTTGAAAGCCCAAATCTCTCAATTAAAGGGTCAAACGAACAATATGACAGGCTCCCAAATGCCTCCTCCTTTAGATTCTCAGAATTCCTAAACTTTTCATCTTCAAAACTTAGTTGATGCCTTACAAAAGGAAAACGAGAGTTTTCTAGAAGAAAATGAAAAAGTTAAACGACATTTTAAAGAGTTATATGATTCAATAAAAGTCATCCGTGACCAAAACAACGAAAAAATAACGTCTTTACAAAAGGAAATTGAGAATCTGAGAAGTCGTGAAATGGGAAACCGCCACTTGTTTTCAATAAGAATGTTGTCTCAAAGTCACCCTTAGACTGCAAATACACACTGTGACAGCTTAAATATATTCCTCCTCATCTTAGGAATAATGAACATGCTTTTCATGAATATTGTGCTCACCTTAAGGATAGTCTAGAATGTCTCCGTGAGATTGTCCAAGAGGATTTCATTAACAAACCTCTTGATAGTGAAATTAGGTTTGCTTGCCTCCATGCCAAACGATCTCAAGAGTTGCTAGAATGTGTAATTGCAACATGTCCCAAATCCTTAACCTTAGGTGCAAAAGGCAAAGCTGTGATGCCTTGTTCTATGCCTAGTGCTGAGCCTTCAAACCATTCTAGGCCCAGTTTTAAGAAAGTATACATCAATGTGTCGTCTAGTATTACAGATCCTTGCACGTCTAGTTCAGGAATGCAAAAAGTAGATCAACCAACTAATGTTCCCATAATTCCCTCTACAGGAGTAATCAATGACATTAAAGCGAGCAGGTCAAAGTCTCAAGACAATACAAGGAATGATAGGACCTCGCAAGCTAAAATTGTGCATTGAAAGAAAGTAGAAGACCAACCTAGGATCTTTAAGCTTGTGTTGAATAAAACGAATCGTGTTAATTCTAGTATTAGCCTTAGGCGTACTCTAATTAATTCGAATTCTGATACTATTTGCAAACCTTGTAATGATTTCTGCTTGAATTCTGTTGCTAATCATGAATGTGGTGTGAATGCTTTGTCTAATGCTGTCAAATGCCCAGTTAAAATTGTTAATGCTAATAATCGTGCAAATAAGGCAAAAAGGCAAAAACGAAAGATTGTTAGAAAAAAGTGGAAACCCACAGGAAGAACTTTTATAAAGATAGGTTATTATTGGATACCTTTTGGCCATAAGAATAATCAGTTTTGTTCTCAAACTGCTAAGATTATGCCCACTAGAAAATGGATGCCTACTGGTAGAACTATTCCCTTAAGAAGTGAACATACTGTTAATAGGTCAAATACGACACCAAAGATTGCATCTATTCCCAATGATTCCATTGCTTCTACTTCCGATATGGATGTTTCTGTTTCTGATGTGGGTGTTCCAATTACTGTTACTAACCAAGTGGAACCCATTCTTGCATGGGGATCCCAATTATCCACTTATCCATTCTTGTCTGTGTTCAACTGCAGATCGTTCAAATCGTTCTGTGGTACCTGGACTCAGTCGCTCCAAGCATATGACTGGAGACCGGTCGCTGCTCATGAACTTCGTGAGCAAATTCATCGGGACAGTTAGATTCGGTAATGATCATTTCGATGCAATTATGGGTTATGGTGATTATGTTGTTGGTGATAGTGTTATCTCTAGAGTATACTATGTGGAAGGTCTTGGTCATAATCTGTTCTCTCTCGGTCAATTCGTGACTCGATCTAGAAGTAGCCTTCAGAAAACATACTTGTTTTGTTAGAGAACTTGATGGTAAGGAACTTTTAAGAGGAACTCGTGGTTCAAATCTTTACACCATCTCTATAGAAGATATGATGAAGTCTTCTCCAATTTGCTTGCTGTCAAAGGCTTCAAAACAAAGTCATGGTTATGGCATCGACGTCTCAATCACTTGAACTTCGGCACCATCAATGATCTCTCCATAAAGGACTTAGTTGTAGGTTTACCTCGACTAAAGTATGAAAAGGATCATCTTTGTTCAGCATGTCAATTGGGAAAAGCAAGAAGTATGCCCATAAACCCAAACCTACTAACTCTGTCACCGAAGTTCTTCATACAATTCATATGGATTTATGTGGACCAATGAGAGTGCATAATATCTTTGGGAAGAAATATGTGTTAGTTGTGGTTGATGATTACTCTAGATTCACCTGGGTCAAGTTCTTAAGGACAAAGGATGAAACTCCTGATATCATCATCAAACTCATCAAACAGCTGCAGGTTCGACTTAACAAAACCGTCAGAATTATCCGGACAGACAATGGAACTAAGTTTGTTAACAAACAACTTAGTGAATTTTATGAAAGCATTGGAATCAGCCATCAAAGAAGTGTTCCACGAACTCCTCAACAGAACGGTGTAGTTGAAAGGCTAAATCGAACTCTTGTAGAAGCCGCTAGAACAATGCTGATTTACTCAAAAGTTCCAATGTTTCTCTGGCTGAAGCTATTGCCACTGCATGCTACACACAAAATCGTTCCCCGATTCACACGTTCATGGAAAGACACCATATGAACTTGTCCACAACAGAAAACCTAATCTCTCTTTCCTTCGCGTGTTTGGAGCATTGTGCTATCCAACTAATGAGGGTCAAGACTTAGGCAAACTTAGAGCTAAAGCAGACATTGGAGTATTTGTAGGGTATGCACCAAACAAAAAGGGATACCGAATCTACAACAAAAGAACCCGAAACATCATGGAAACAATTCACGCTACGTTTGATGAGTCGACGGTCAAACGGCTCTTGAACAATTCAGCTTCTGGACCCGCACTTCAAAACAGTCCAATTGGTTCATCCCTTGTTCCAAACTCTTCTCAAGAAACTCCATATGTACCTCCATCCGAAGATGATTTAAAGAAATTGTTTGATCCTATGTTTGATGAACTTTATGATCCGAGTACTAATGAGGTGTTGATCCCTACAATAGAGGCTGCTCATATTTCAGTGAATGAAGTCAGTCCTCGTCTCAATATCTTTAAGTCAAGAAGCACCTGCTGCTGATCCTTCGTCTCATCAACAAATCATCATTCTTCAAATGTACATCATGGAACTGTTTCTAGCTTCAATGATGAAGTTAATCCCTTTGCTACTCTGAAGATGCTCCGTTTGAAAACATATTTGCTCCTGAATCTTCATCAGAACCATCTTCGTCAGGAGACATCAACTCTGCTACTTCAGTCCCTCAACAACTACCACATGAACACCTCGAAAATGGACTCACGATCATCCATTAGACAACATCATTGGAAATCCCTCTCGTCCAGTATCCACACGGATACAACTTGCAACCGATGCCTTATGGTGCTTCTTCAACTCCGTACTCTCTAAGATCGAACCAAAAGATGTTAAAACCGCCATGAATGAAGATAGCTGGTTCAATGCTATGCAAGATGAAATTCATGAGTTCGATCGACTAGATTTATGGGAGTTAGTACCGCTCCGATTGTGCTATGATTATTGCTCTAAAATGGATCTTCAAAGTGAAACTTGATGAGCATGGTGATGTGTTGAAGAACAAGGCTCGATTAGTTGCTAAAGGATACCGTCAAGAGGAGGGTATTGACTTTGAAGAATCTTTTGCTCCAGTTGCTCGAATCGAGGCAATCCGAATCTTTCTGGCTAATGCTGCTAGTAAGAACATGGTAGTCTATCAGATGGATGTGAAGACGGCATTTCTGAACGGAGACCTTAAAGAAGTCGTCTACGTCAGCCAACCTGAAGGATTTGTAAATCAAGTGTAGAATATTGGATTTCACAAACACATCAAACCATTAACACAAGTGGGCGTATAAGTGGAATTCTAGAGAGAGAAAGTTAGAGGTTTAGGGAACTTAGTGAGAGAAAGTGAAAGATATTATTATAAGCTCCAACTCTCTACCTTGGGAGGTAGAGAGTATTTATAGTCTTACATAAAACGCCACACAACGGGCTATGGATCAGGCATACAGTGGGTAAAGACCCGTCCGTCCTCCACGGTGTTACTTAACAAAATACTACTAACCTAAATATAACTACGACTACGAGCATTCTAACGATTACATATACTTGAGGTGACCGACTCTTTAATACCTGGAATTTCTAATTCCTAACAATCTCCCCCTAAGGGAGGTCACCTCAACTATATACTAAGATGACATTGAATACAATCAGATATTACATTAACAATTGATCTTGCATTCTTGATGTAGTACTTTGCTCCGAAGCTCGTAGTCATTGATTCCACTCATTGCATGTTTGGATAATCCAAGTGGAGGTCTTTCACTGATCCACGTGATAATAATGTTGAGCCAGCTTTTGAGATCATCAGCTAATAGAAAATCTCGATACATCCATTGTGGTGTTGGTATTATGTGATGATGTGACTTTCGGACCGACATGCTCACATTCTCGATCATGATATCTTCTTATCAGAGTAGCGGAAGCATTCGTTGATTCATGATATTGGCAGCAGCTGTGAGCGAAGCATGGAGTTAGAATATCAGAGTCATTGATGCACCAATCATGATATCTTTTGATATGAATGTGTTGTGTGAGCATGTGGTTATGGATTGACCGCTTCATTCTCACCATGCAAACGTCGGGGTGTACCTGCATAAGACAGTTAGCAATAAAGCGCACGAAAGTGTCTTTGATCACTTTCGATGAATTGAGGTACACGGCCTACGATTCCCCGTTGATCAAGATACAAGTCGCATGTGATCGTATAATTCGAAGAATTTCCTTGACAGGTTTCGCAGCTGCTCTAGCTGTTCTCAAACCGGAACGTCTCAAAGAAGACAACACCGAGTGAGTGAACCAGCGAATTTACGTCCACTGATTGATGAAAAGAGATTTGAAAAACAATCGTGTATTGCTCAATAGAAATTGTTTTTGCAATATAACGAAGGTTTTAATGAAAATCAATTATCAATCATAAAACACCTTTTGATTTGAAAAATTAGTACACGGTCGACGTGCTAATGAAAAGAGTTTTAAAGCACAAAGACCGGTTTTTCAAAGGTATCCGTCAATCCATAACCTGAACCAGGATTGATTCAAAAGATTGAATCGCCCCATTGTTTCTGTTCAGTTGTCACATGGTTGATTTGTATAATAGATCTCACATGCCACCTACCAGGAGCTTGTTGGATGTTGGCTCTAGAAGGCTTTCCATCTTCATTGTGAGTATGTTGCATATCACTCAGATGTTCTGCAATACCACAAGGATAATGCGTAGGACTCAAGATATAATCTCTCTTTCCACATTGTGTGAAACAGAGAGTCTTCATTGAAAGTGTCCTAATGAGATTTATTGATGATCTCGTGGCACTAGACTCAATTTGTGCATCTTTGGATCCTATATCGGAGACTAGGGAGAGGGTCTCCTCCTTCAATATCAACAATCTCTACGAGAAGGTTGATAGATAATGTCGGTTCCCCGTGAGAATGAAACAAGTCCTTTTAAGAGGAACTTGAGTGGTTTGGGAAGTTGAAGTGCAATGCGTCACTGGGTCCATGACGTCTTGTCTTCAATACCGATGTTACCATCAGTAGCATATGAATTGAACCCGGTTTATGCCCTAAGGTTGAATAAATGGAGGGCTATTTGTTTTCACCCTTTTCTCATTCAATTCTTTTTAATTCTTCAACCCCTTCAGTGCTTACCGAGACTTCATAGCAAGAACCTTGTTGGGTTTATTCCAGTACTAGCTCAGTCTTAGTCCGCACTCTTCCCATATCTCATTTTTCTCCTTTTATCATCATACCTAAGAACTCTACACTAACTAGTGGATAGTCCCTGGGTAGATCCCTCCGGTTCTGGCGGATCATGGGAACACATACCTAACCTTATCGTCCTTATATCACCATACATAATGTAAAGTTGGTCGATCTTTTTGGTATTGTTCATCTGCCATAGGAACCAATTGAAAACCATTTGACAAATCAATCCAGTATACTTATGATATTTTATCAAAGCATTTTGTACCTGAATTGTTTTTGATATTTTTAGAAGAAGAACTCCCCTCAACATGTGAATCAAGTATTTGAAATAGTTTTCCACACGGAGGCAAGAGAAAGAATTAACTTCTTTGATTACCATTTAAAAAATATCAACATCACTTCCCTAATCGAATCAAGTAGATAAAGCATTTTGGGGAAGGATGAGGTTTTCATGATTTTGCTCCCCTCAATATGTGCCTCGAGATTTGAAAAGAGTTTTGCACATACTAGAGGGAACCTGCACCTTGAGATAAGTTATCACGTTTCAAATCATAGGTTTAAGATAGATGCTCCCCCTCAACATGTGCATGGAAAATTTGAAATCGTTTTTCACATGTGGGAAGGAGAGCTTGTACATCCTTATAAAACCATTTACCGAATTATCAGTTTAAATCCAATTTAAATCACACATTCTCCCCCGATCACAATTATCAAATCATTTGAGATTTGTGATCTCTTATAGATTTAAATTGATTTTGAAAGCTTTTAAGGAGAATTGTGACTTGATTATGAAAGCGTTTTAACTAATAATGATCGGATTTTAAGACTTTAAACTCCATTGATAAAACATGCCTGAATATCTTTTGAAAAACAATTGAATGCCAAATAACTTTTTAATTTAATTGAAATCATTCTCCCCTCAATCAATGACATAGGTTGTTGATTGAGAGATTGATATTTTGACAAATAAGTCCAGATGATTATCAAAAATAGACACTAAGTTATTTTTCAAAGCCGTTAGTTTTCAGCAGATAAATGATTAAAGAATCAGAGCATGGAATTTTGAAAACATGATAAAGTATGGCTCTGTTCTTTCTTTGAAAGAGCGGGTTACTGCCTGAAATGACAATAAACCATTTGTTTATCTTTCTCCCAAAAATATTTTTTGATTTTTTTTTTTTTTAAATTCGAACAACATCTAAAGTCCCGTGTCATTCTTCGAATGACAACATCAAAGACCGTAGATATTATCGAACCGAGAAAAACATGACAAATTGACAATATTTTTTGAAGATTTTTCGAATTTTTTTTCAGATTTTTATGGATTTTGAAAGTTTTATAATTTTCTATTTGATTTTTGAAGGTTTTATAATTTTGTATTTTGTTTTTCGGATAGATATATACAAGAGATAGATGAAGATAGACCTTTACTCTTCGACTTCCTCCTGAAGACGTTTGAGTGTTTCGGGTTGAAGGCTTTTCAAGCCAAGACGTGGAAGAATAAACTCAAAACGTTCTCTTGGAAGAGCTTTGGTGAAGATGTCAGCTAACTGGTATTCAGACCTCACAAAATAGAGTTCCACTACACCTTTTTCTACTTTGTTCCCGATGAAATGATGTCGAATGTCGATATGCTTTGCTCTTGAGTGTTGAACATTGTTGCATGAGAGAGCAATAGCACTTTTATTATCACAGTACAGAGGGATTTTGTTGAATACAAAGCCATAGTCCGATAATTGAGATCTCATCCATAAGATTTGAGCACAACAGGATGACATGGCTATGTATTCAGCCTCCGTAGAGGAAATAGAAGTACTCATTTGCTTCTTTGAAGACCGGCTCACAAGCTTATCACTCAAAAACTGAGCACCTCCGGGCATGTACTTCGACGAGTATCTTGACAACCTGCATGATAAGCATCTGCATAGGCCGTTAGTGACATACCGGTGTCCTTCGGGTACCAAAGACCCATATTGATGGTTCCTTGGAGATACCGAAAGACCCGTTTAACCGCTTCAAGGTGCTTTTTAGTAGGCTTAGCCTGGTATCTAGCACACATGCAAACAGAGAACAAGATGTCTGGTCTCCTAGCAGTGAGGTACATCAGGGATCCAATCATACTACGATATTTCGTTTGGTCAATCATGATCCCAGAGTGGTCCTCATCTAGTTTGGTTCGGTCAATCATGGGGGTGTCAACAGGGTCACTTGAATCAAATCCAAATTTCTTTAAAATCTCTGTTGCATATTTAGATTGATTTATGAAAATGCCTCCGGGACTTTGTGAAATTTGTAATCCCAAGAAAAATGACATTTGTCCCATCATTGACATTTGAAATTTTGAACTCATTTCATTTGAAAAACGATCACATTCCATTGGGTCTGTCGAGGCAAAAATAATATCATCAACATAAATTTGAACATGAGTTAAATGTTTGCCTGACTTCCTGGTGAACAAAGTAGGATCAACTGCTCCTTTGCTAAATCCGGTAGATAGAAGAAACCTTGACAGAGTATCATACCATGCCCTTGGAGCTTGCTTTAAACCATAAAGAGCCTTCTTCAGACGATAAACGTGAGTAGGATGCTCTTGATTCACAAATCCTTCAGGTTGGCGGACGTAGACGACTTCTTTAAGATCTCCGTTCAGAAATGCCGCTTTCACATCCATCGATAGACTACCATGTTCTTACTAGCAGCATTAGCCAGAAAGATTCTGATTGCCTCGATTCGAGCAACAAGAGCAAAAGATTCTTCAAAATCAATACCCTCCTCTTGACGGTATCCTTTAGCAACTAATCGAGCCTTGTTCTTCAACACATCACCATGCTCATCAAGTTTCACTTTGAAGATCCATTTAAGTGCTATAATCATAGCACGCCTGAGCAGTACTAACTCCCATACATCAAGTCGATCAAACTCATGAATTTCATCTTGCATGGCATTGAACCAGCTATCTTCATTCATGGCGGTTTTAACATCTTTTGGTTCGATCTTAGATAGTACGGAGTTGAAGAAGCACCATAAGGCATCGGTTGCAAGTTGTTTCCGGGTTGATACAAGACGAGAGGGATTACCAATGATGTTGTCTAATGGATGATCGTGAGTCCATTTTCTGAGGTGTTCATGTGGCAGTTGTTGAGGGACCGAGGTAGCTGAGTCGATGTCTCCTGAAGAAGATGGTTCTGATGATGATTCAAGAGCAAATATGTTTTCAAATGGAGCATCTTCGGGAGTAGCAAAGGGATTAACTTCATCATTGATGCCCGAAACATTTCCATGATGTACATTTGAAGAATGATGATTTGTTGATGAGATCAAGGATCGCAGCAGGTGCTTCTTGACTTAAAGATATTGAGCCTGAAGGATTGACTTCATTCACAGGAATATGAGCATCCTCTGTTGTAGGGATCAACACCTCATTAGTAATTGAATCATACAGTTCATCAAACATAGGATCAAACAATTTCTTTAAATTATCTTCAGATGGAGGTGTATGGAGTTCTTGAGAAGAGTTTGGAACAAGGGATGAACCAATGGGACTGTTTTGAAGTGCGGGTCCTGAGCTGGAGTGTCCAGGAGCCATTTGACCGGGCAGCTCATCAAAGGTAACGTGAATTGTTTCCATGATATTTCGGGTTCTTTTGTTGTAGATTCGGTATCCCTTTTTGTTTGGTGCATACCCTACAAATACTCCAATGTCAGCTTTAGCCCTAAGTTTGCCTAAGTCTTGACCCTCATTGGTTGTATAACACAATGCACCAAACACACGAAGGAAAGAGAGATTAGGTTTTCTGTTGTGGACAAGTTCATATGGAGTTTTTCCATGTACAGTGTGAATCAGGGAGCGATTTTTTGTGTAGCATGCAGTGGCAATTGCTTCAGCCCGGAGAAACATTGGAACCTTTGAGTAAATCAGCATTGTTCTAGCGGCTTCAACAAGAGTTCGATTTTGCCTTTCAACTACACCGTTCTGTTGAGGAGTTCGTGGAACACTTCTTTGATGGCTGATTCCAACGCTTTCATAGAATTCACTAAGTTGTTTGTTGACAAAATCAGTTCCATTGTCTGTTCTCGATAATTCGACGGTTTTGTTAAGTCGAACCTGCAGCTGTTTGATGAGTTTGATGATGGTATCAGGAGTTTCATCCTTTGTCCTTAAGAACTTGACCCAGGTGAATCTAGAGTAGTCATCAACCACAACTAACACATATTTCTTCCCAAAGATATTCTGCACCCTCATTGGTCCACATAAATCCATATGAATCATATGAAGAACTTCTGTGACAGAGTTAGTAGGTTTGGGTTTGTGGGCAAACTTTTGCTTTTACCCAATTGGCATGCTGAACAAAGATGATCCTTTTCATACTTTAGTCTAGGTAAACCTACAACTAAGTCCTTTCTGGAAAGATCGTTGATGGTGCCGAAGTTCAAGTGATTGAGACGACGATGCCATAACCATGACTTTGTTTTTTAAGCCTTTGATAACAAGCAGATTGGAGAAGCCCTCATCATGTCATCGATAGAGATGGTGTAAAGATTAGAGCCACGAGTTCCTTTTAACAGTTCCTTGCCATTAAGATCTCTAACAAAGAAGGTATGTTTTCTGAAGGCTACTTCTAGATCAGAATCACAGAATTGACCAACAGAGAACAGATTATGACCCAAACCTTCCACATAGTAAACTCTAGAGATGACACTATCACCAACAACGTAATCTCCATAACCCATAATAGCACCGAAATGATCATTACCAAATCTAACAGTCCCGATGAATTTGCTCACGAAGTTCATGAGCCGCTACCGGTTTCCAGTCATATGCTTGGAAACTGAGTCCGTGTACCACGTAACGATTTGAACGATCTGCAGTTGAACACATATAAGAATGGATAACTGGATAATTGGGATCCCCATGCAAGAATGGGTTCCATTTGGTTAGTAACAATAATTGGAACACCCACATCGTAAATAGAAAGCATCCATATCGAAAGTGAGGCAATGGAATCATTGGAATAGATGCAAGTACTAGTGTCTCAGATTAGCCCTATTCAAAGTGTGATCACTTCTTAAGGGAATAGTTCTACCAATAGGCATCCATTTTCTAGTGGGCATTATCTGATTAGTCTTATGACCAATTGTATCCAATAAAAGCCTATTTTACTGAATGTTCTTCCTGTGGGTTTCCACTATTTTCTAACTTTCTTTCGTTTTTGCCTTTTAGCCTTCTTAGCATGAATTTTTGCATTAACAATATTAACTGGGCAATTAACATCATTAGACAAACATTCACACCACATTCATGATTAGAAATAGAAATCAAGCACATCATTACAAGGTTTGCAAATAGTATCGAATTCGAATTAATTACAGATTACGCCTAGGCTAATACTAGAATCAACACGATTCGTTTTATTCAACTCAAGCTTAAAGTTCCTAGATTGGTCTTCTACTCTCTTCCAATGCACATTCTTAGCTTGCAAGGTCCTATCATTCCTTGTATTGTCTTGAGACTTTGACCTGCTTGCTTTAATGTCACTGATTACCCCTGTAGAGGGAATGGAAACATTAGTTGGTTGATCTAGTTTTTGCATTCCTGAACTTGATGTGCAAGGATCTGAAGTACTAGAAGGCACATTAGTGTATACTTTCTTAAGACTGTGATTTGAGCCTTTTGTAGGCACACTGACGTTCACTTTCTTAGTACTAACATATCTGGAATCTGAACTACTTGAAGGCACATTAGTGTTTCCTTTCTTAAGACTGGGCATAGAACGGATTTCCTGCTTGGCACTAGGCATAGAACAAGGCATCACAGCTTTGCCTTTTGCACCTAAGGTTAAGGATTTGGGACATGTTGCAATTACACATTCTAGCAACTCTTGAGATCGTTTGGCCTGGAGGCAAGCAAACCTAATTTCACTATCAAGAGGTTTGTTAATGAAATCCTCTTCGACAATCTCACGGAGACATTCTAGACTATCCTTAAGGTGAGCACAGGATTCATGAAAAGCATGTTCATTATTCCTAAGATGAGGAGGAATATATTTAACTGTCACAGTGTATTTGCAGTCTAAGGGTGATTTTGAGACAACATTCTTATTGAAAACAAGTGGCAGCTTCCCATTTCCCTGACTTCTCAGATTCTCAATTTCCTTTTGTAAAGACGTTATTTTTCGTTGTTTTGGTCACGGGTGACGTTTATTGAATCATATAACTCTTTAAAATGTCGTTTAACCTTTTCATTTTCTTCTAGAAAACTTTCGTTTTCCTTTTGTAAAGCATTTACTAGGTTTTGAAGATGAAACATTTGAGAATTTTGAGAATCTAAAGGAGGAGGCATTTGGGAGCCTGTCATATTGTTCGTTTGACCCTTTAATTGAGAGATATGGGCTTTCAACTTTCGATCGTGTTGCTGAGCTTGAATCTGTTCATCACGTTTGTTAATTTGAAAAACTGCATCAAACTCTAGAGCATCTGAAGATGTCTTGATATTTGAAGTTTTGACATTTTCTTTGAGATGTTGATATTTGAGTTGTAAATTAAAATGCTCAACTTCTAGTTTAGAAAAATGTTTAACCAAATTGTCGTGATCATCCAGTTCAATTTTCTCGTTTAGTTTAGAATTAGTTTTTCAAGCTCAATGACACGATCATGGGAGACTTTCAGGGCCACAGATAGTTCATGAAATTTGGAAGCATTAATAGAGCAATTTGAAGCAGTGAAAAAGATATCTTGAGCAACACATTCAGTAATAAGAGTCTCATTTAAGGTATGC
This sequence comes from Chrysanthemum makinoi, assembly GCA_910596185.1. Classification (NCBI taxonomy): domain Eukaryota; kingdom Viridiplantae; phylum Streptophyta; class Magnoliopsida; order Asterales; family Asteraceae; genus Chrysanthemum; species Chrysanthemum makinoi. Next base: position 74,385,034 of record OU343216.1, on the reverse strand, counting down.
AAGTTCTTCCTCTCAATCTCATTATATTTTAGTGCACGCTCATAATCACTAACTTCAACTACCATTGCATCAAATTCCTTTTCCATTCCCTTGATGTCATTTTCTATCCCCTTTTAAGACTCTCAAAGTGATCTTTCAGAAGTTTAAAGAAAGGCATGACCTCAGTTAAATAACATTCTTTCATTTGCTCAAAACCCCTTTCTCCTTCCGTTATACCAGTGGGTGTGATCCTTTTCTTGCAAGTTTTCTCAAAATCAACAAATAGTTGAAATATAACATATTGGCTAATTAAGGTCTTGCTTTTAGTGGCAATTGTTCTAGGAACAAGATGCATTGGTGTATTAGGAGGATACACAGTCGCTCTAGGCATTTTCCATAGGGGAGGGTTTGTTTCAACAATATTTTCAGCTTTTTGCTTATCTAAATCCTTTTTCCAGAAAACTTGTTCGGGAGTCAACAATGTCTGAGGCTTAAACATGTTCAAAGAAATCCAGTTTTCCTTCTTGTAGTCATGGGGAGTGATAATTATTATTTTTTTCTTTGCATTTAGGATTATCTAATTTTTTATTCATCCTTTCCCTAGTGACTTCATCTGATTTCTTATCTTCCTCAGTGCACTCAACGCAACTAGGTTTCTGTCTAGGTTTAAGAATCTCATTGCCATCATAGATCACACTTTAAGCTGCTTTAGCTATCTTTCCGTGCTCAGGGTTGGGTTTATCAATAATGGGAACACTATGCTTATCGCTTAGAACTCTATGTTTAGTGACCATGTGAGTCGTCTGAATGGTGTTTCCTTGTATGTACAACTTGTTTTCAAGTTTGTTTTTCAAAGTTTTCAGATTAGAAAAGTCTCTCAAGAGTTTTGATTCATTTGCATTAAATTCTTGCTTAAGCATTTTCACATTTTCTTGAAGTTCTTGTTTTTGCTTAGCTGTTTTAGAAAGTTTTTCTTGCAAGGAATTTAATTCTTGTTTCAATACTTCTTCTCTAAAATTACTTTTCTAATGACTGTACGCACTTGGTCATCCATTTCCTGCTCACGAGTGGTCCACTCAAATTTAGCACGTTGTTCATAAATAGCAACACGTTCTTTATAGGCATTTAGTTCAGAAATTACAGAATCATCGGGGGCACATGCAGTGTATTCATCAAAAACATAGTCATTGTTGACCGCAGAAGATGCATCACTTGGTACACCTTCACTTTCACTTTGTTTCACGTATTGATCATATGGGATAATATCGATATTACCCATATTTTCAACATTTGATTCAATAGTTTCAGTTGATTGTACTTTGTCATGCATCTTTTGCACATCAGCATTATCGTATAGTTTTAATACCTCTGAGATGAGTTTGTCTTGGGATGGGCCAGCTAGTGGTGAAGAAGAGACCTTGGGAGAAACCATTGGAGAAATGCTAGCCATAAAAATTGTGTGTGCCGGAGGTCCATCATCCACATCAGAGTCGTATGCATCACAATCAGCGACTTGAAAGGCATTCCGATGATTGTGACCTATCTCCTGAATAGGCTGCTCATCCACATCTGCATCATAGGTCTTGGCATTGCCCTCAGCTAGAAACAGGAATTCCTCTTCATCCAAAGCAGCACCATTGTCCTGAGCTTGTACCAGCAACATCTTATCTCTGAAGTAATCAGCATTCTGTGGACGCTTTGGAGATGTGCCGTTTCTTGCAATGTGTCCCTCACCACCACAGTTATAGCATTTGATCGGCTTAGCTTGACCTTGGTTACCATTCCTTCCTCGAGTCTGATTGCCAACATAACCTCTACCAGCTCCACCTCTTCCCCGATCATACTGTCTTTCCTGAACTGGTTGCACCACGATCCTTCCATCTTTAACAGTGGCTTGTTTGTGTGGGTTAGATGTCGTTCGAGGTTGTTGTTGGTTTGTGGGAGAGAATTCATGTTTTGACTAATCAGAAGAGCTAGTTGATTAATGAAATTTCCCACGTGTGCATCAAAGATCGCCTTGTTTGAACATAGGATCGGGAATGAGTTTGTGATTACCATTACCCAAGGGTATGACTTGTGAAGCTTTGGTTGTGATTCCGATGTTTGAGTAGAAGGCAGTTGAGTCATTAGACGAGCTTGTCTCTCTCTGGTTGGTTTTGAACTGATTGAGAATCAATTTTTCAAACATAGCATGTCTCTCATTCTCAAGGAGGAAGGCATAGAGTTGCTCATAGTTTGTATTCTTCAATCCTTTAGTGAGCTTCACAGCGGTGACAAACTTGTGCCATTCGGGATTCATGTTGTTCACAAATTTTGAGTTCAAATGAATGTTAGGCATAGTCATTCTGATGTTCCTCATGTCATTCACTAACTTATGAAATCTCACATAATACTCATAGACATTCTCATCTGGTTTCATCTTGAAGTGTTCAAATTCGTCATAGAGTTGGGATTCTCTGTCTTCCATAGTTAATTCTGAACCTGAGAGAAGCATCTTAACATTATCCCAAACTGCCTTTGCATCGGTGTTGTGATTGATCAACTTGTAGATGTCTTTAGGAAGACCTTGAAGAACAATGTTTGAAGCCCTGATATCTGCATCGAATCTCTTTTTCTCCTTATCATCAAGCTCATCATACATTTTAGGTCTGTCCATTCCGTAAACAAGAGTACCATCTTCATTAGTATCAAGTATGTCTCTAGTCGTCTCAACTCGATATGGTCCTTCATCAATGGATTTAAGAATGTTGACACCATTTTCCCTTCCAAGGCAGTACAATCTGATTCGTTGAGCCCAAGAATCGTAGTCAGTTCTGTCAAGCATGGGTGGACGAGTATCCGAACCAGCTGCTTGAACATCCTCTGCAACAGTGGAGATGATAGTAGGAACGTTGGTAGACATGTTAACAGATAATACGGGATTTTATAACTCTATGATTAAACCGAGAAATAGATTCTTTCACTGGATTTTACTAAATCAAGAGAAAACCGTAAGCAATCACCCAAGTCGCTAGAAGATAATGCACCAAGTCGCTAACACTTAATTCGCTACACCACTAAGTCGCTAGAGTCCCAAGTCGCCAGACAAATGCAAGTCGCTAAGTAGTAACTCGCTAAGGCTCAAGTCGCTAGCAAAATTTTGGCAGCAATTCGCTACTCAAGTCGCTAAAGATACAAGTCGCTAAAGAGCAACTCGCTACCACCAAGTCGCTACCCGTAGTGAAGAGTCCACTACTTGTAACAGTAACTCGCTAGATCTAAGTCGCTAGGTCTAAAACTGTAACTCGCTACAAATTTGTAAAGCAAGTCGCTACGAAGAAAGTATTCCGTGTGTTAAGTCGCTAGCAAGAAAAACCACATAAACTTCACTTTTCAATCCAAAAACAACCCAACCAAGATGATTCAAGCTTACCAAATGAAAACCTACACACTTGTGATGATTCTAAACATAAAAGTACTAACAAAATCCAAACTTTAACACAAGAAATCAACCAAATGATGCACAAACCACTAAACTTTTTCAAACTCAAAAACCACCTAAAAACCACTAGAAATCCAAAGATGTGCAAGATATGATCTAACCATGGCTCTTAATACCAATTGTAGAATATTGGATTTCACAAACACATCAAACCATTAACACAAGTGGGCGTATAAGTGGAATTCTAGAGAGAGAAAGTTAGAGGTTTAGGGAACTTAGTGAAAGAAAGTGAAAGATATTATTATAAGCTCCAACTCTCTACCTTGGGAGGTAGAGAGTATTTATAGTCTTACATAAAACGCCACACAACGGGCTGTGGATCAGGCATACAGTGGGTAAAGACCCGTCCGTCCTCCACGGTGTTACTTAACAAAATACTACTAACTTAAATATAACTACGACTACGAGCATTCTAACGATTACATATACTTGAGGTGACCGACTCTTTAATATCGGGAATTCCTAATTCCTAACATCAAGAGCATCCTACTCACGTTTATCGTTTGAAGAAGGCCCTCTACGGTTTAAAGCAAGCTCCAAGGGCATGGTATGATACACTGTCAAAGTTTCTTCTATCAACCGGATTTAGCAAAGGAGCAGTTGATCCAACATTGTTCACCAGGAAGTCAGGCAAACATTTAATTCATGTTCAAATTTATGTTGATGATATTATTTTTGCCTCGACTGATCCAATGGAATGTGATCGCTTTTCTAATGAAATGAGTTCAAAATTTCAAATGTCAATGATGGGACAAATGTCATTTTTCTTGGGATTACAAATTTTACAAAGTCCCGGAGGCATTTTCATAAATCAATCTAAATATGCAACATAAATCTTAAAGAAATTTGGATTTGATTCAAGTGACCCTGTTGACACCCCCATGATTGATCGAACCAAACTAGATGAGGACCACTCAGGAATCATGGTAGACCAAACAAAATATCGAAGCATGATTGGATCCCCGATGTACCTCAGCCAGTAGACCGACATCTTGTTCTCTGTTTGCATGTGTGCTAGATACCATGCTAAGCCTACTAAAAAGCACCTTGAAGCTGTTAAACGGGTCTTTCGGTATCTCCAAGGAACCATCAATATGGGACTATGGTACCCGAAAGACACCGGTATGTCACTAACGGCCTATGCAGATGTTGATCATGCAGGTTGTCAAGATACACGTCGAAGTACGTCTGGAGGTGCTCAGTTTTTGGGTGACAAGCTAGTGAGTGGTCGTCAAAGAAGCAAATGAGTACTTCTATTTCCTCTACAGAGGCTGAATACATAGCCATGTCATCTTGTTGTGCTCAAATCTTATGGATGAGATCTCAATTATCTACTATGGCTTTGAATTCAACAAAATCCCTCAGATCTTTGTGATAATAAAAGTGCTATTGCTCTATCATGCAACAACGTTCAACACTCAAGAGCAAAGCATATCGACATTCGACATCATTTCATCAGGGAACAAGTGGAAAAAGGTGTGGTGGAACTCTATTTTGTGAGGTCTGAATATCAGTTAGCAGACATCTTCACCAAAGCTCTTCCAAGAGAACGCTTTGAGTTTATTCTTCCACGACTGGGCATGAAAAGCCTTCAACCAGAAACACTCAAACGTCTTCAGGAGGAATACGAGGAGTAAAGGTCTATCTTCATCTATATCTTGTAAATATTTATTCGAAAAACAAAATACAAAATTATAAAACCTTCAAAAAAATCAAATAGAAAAATATAAAACTTTCAAAATCCATAAAAATTTTAAAAATTCGAAAAATCTTCAACAAAAAAAAATATATTGTCTTTTTGTCATGTTTCTCTCGATTCGATAATATCTACGGTCTTGATGTTGTCATTCAAAGAATGACACGGGACTTTAGATGTTGTTCGAATTTAAAAATATATATATATATATATATATATATATATATATCAAAAAATCAAAAAATCAAAAAATCAAAAATTATTTTTGGGAGAAAGAGAAACAATGGTTTATTGTCATTTCGTGCAAGAACCCGCTTTTTCAAAGAAAGAACAGAGCCATACTTTATCATGTTTTCAAAATTCCATGCTCTGATTCTTTAAACATTTATCTGCTGAAAACTAACTGCTTTGAAAAATAACTCAGCCTCTATTTTTGATAATCATCTGACTTATTTGTCAAAATATCAATCTCTCAATCAACAACCTATGTCATTGATTAAGGGGGAGAATGATTTCAATTAAATTAAAAAGTTATTTGGCATTCAATTGTTTTCAAAAGATATTCATGCATGTTTTATCAATGGAGTTTAAAGTCTTAACATCCGATCCTTATCAGTTAAAACGCTTTCATAATCAAGTCACAATTCTCCCTAAAAGCTTTCAAAATCAATTTAAATCTATAAGAGATCACAAATCTCAAATGATTTAATAATTGTGATCGGGGGAGAATGTGTGATTTAAATTGGATTTAAATTGATAATTCGGTAAATGGTTTTATAAGGATGTACATGCTCTTCTTCCCACATGTGACAAACGATTTCAAATTTTCCATGCACATGTTGAGGGGAGCATCTATCTTAAACCTATGATTTGAAACGTGATCACTTATCTCAATGTGCAGGTTCCCTCTAGTATGTGCAAAACTCTTTTCAAATCTTGAGGCACATATTGAGGGGGAGCAAAACTTATGAAAACATCATCCTTCCCAAAATGCTTTATCTACTTGTCTTGATTAGGGAAGTGATGTTGATATCTTTTAGAAAATGGTAATCAAAGAAGTAATTTCTTCCTCTTGCCTCCGTGTGCAAAACGATTTCAAACATTTGATGCACATGTTGAGGGGAGCACTTATTCTAAAAATATCAAAAACAATTCATGTACAAAATGCTTTGATAAAATATCATAAGTATCTGGATTGATTTTCAAATGATTTTCAATTGGTTCCTATGGCGGATGAACAATACCAAAAAGACCGACCAACTTTACATTATGTATGGTGATATAAGGACGATAAGGTTAGGTATGTGTTCCCATGATCCGCCAGAACCGGAGGGATCTACCAAGGGACTATCCACTAGTTAGTGTAGAGTTCTTAGGGATGATGATAAAAGGAGAAAAATGAGATATGGGAAGAGTGCGGACTGAGACTGAGCTAGTACTCGAATAAACCCAACAAGGTTCTAGCTATGAAGTCTCTAAGCAATCTGAAGGGGTTGAAGAATGAAAAAGAATTGAATGAGAAAAGGGTGAAAACAAATAGCCCTCCTATTATTCAACCTTAGGGCGTAAACCGGTTCAATTCATATGCTACTGATGGTAACATCGGTATTGAAGACAAGACGTCATGGACCCAAAGTGACGACCGCACTTCAACTTTCCAAACCACTCAAGTTCCTCTTAAAAGGACTTGTTTCATTCTCACGGGGAACCGACATTATCTATCGACTTTCTCTTAGAGATTGTTGATATTGAAGGAGGAGACCCTCTCCCTAGTCTCCGATATAGGATCCAAATATGCACAAATTGAGTCTAGTGCCACGAGATCATCAATAAATCTCAATAGGACACTTTCAATGAAGACTCTCTGTTTCACACAATGTGAAAAGAGAGATTATATCTTGAGTCCTACGCATTATCCTTGTGGTATTGCCAGAACATCTGAGTGATGTGTTTACATATTCACTGTGAAGATGGAAAGCCTTCTGGAGCCAACATCTAACAAGCTCCCGGTAGGTGGCATGTGAGATCTATTATACAGATCAACCATGTGACAACTGAACAGAAACAATGGGGCGATTCAATCTTTTGAATCAATCCGGTTCAGTTATGGATTGATGGATACCTTTGAAAAACCGGTCTTTGTGCTTTAAAACTCTTTTCATTAGCACGTCAACCGTGTACTAATTTTTCAAATCAAAAGGTGTTTTATGATTGATAATTGATTTTCATTAAAACCTTCGTTATATTGCAAAAACAATTTCTATTGAGCAATACACGATTGTTTTTCAAATTACTTTTCATCAATCAGTGGGACGTAAATTATTTGGTTCACTCATTCCGTGTTGTCTTCTTTGAGACGTTCCGGTTTGAGAACGCTAGAGCACCGAAACCCTGTCAAGGAAATTCTTCGAATTATACCGATCACAGTGACTTGTATCGATCAACGGGAACCGTGGGCCGTGTACCTCAATTCAACGAAAGTGGTCAAAGACACTTTCGTGTGCTTTATTGCTAATCGCTGTCTTATGCGGTACACCCCGACGTTTGCAAATGATCGAATGAAGCGGTCAATCCATAGCCGCATGCTCACCTAACACATTCATCTCAAAAGAAATCATGATTAGTGCATCAATGACTCTGATATTTTCACTCCATGCTTCCGCTACGCTGCTGCCAATATCATGAATCAACTAAAGCTTCCGCTACTCTGATGAGAAGAAATCATGATCCAGAATGTGAGCATGTCGGTCCAAATGTCACAACATCACATAATATCAACACCACTAAGGAAGAGTTTGAGATTTAATGTGGCTGATGATCTCAAATGCTGGCTCAAATTTATTATCACGTGGATCTGTAAAAGACCTCCTTCTAGAGTAACCAAACATGCAATGAGAAGAATCAATGACTACTAGCTTCGGAGCAAAGTACTACATCAAGAATACAAGAACAATTGTCAATGTCATATCTGTTTGTATTCAATGTAATTTTAGTATATGTTTGAGGTGACCTCCCTTAGGGGGAGATTGTTAGGAATTAGAAATTCCAGGTATTAAAGAGTCGGTCACCTCAAGTATATGTAATCGTTAGAAAGCTCGTAGTCATAGTTATTTTATGTTAAGTAGTATTTTGTTAAGTAACAGCGTGGAGGACGGACGGTCTTTACCCATCAGTATGCCCGATCCACGCCCGTTGTGTGGCGTTTTATGTAAGACTATAAATACTCTCTACCTCCCAAGGTAGAGAGTTGGAGCTCATAATAATATTTTCTTTCTCTCACTATAGTTCCCAACTCTCTTCCTTTCTCTCACTAGAACTCTCTCTCTCTAACATTCATATACGCCTACTTTGATCATGGTTTAGAGTGTTTGTGAAATCCAATATCCATCAGTATGCGGTGTTTGACTCAAGAGGAACTGGATAAACTCTTAAAACATTCTTAAAAACCAGTCAAACACCAAAACCTCTTTTGTAAATATTTTTCAAAAACAAAATACAAAATTATAAAATCATATAAAACAACAAAAATATTCTTCTATCTATATTTCTTTTAACATTGAAAGTACAAATCTTCCGTCAACACTCAAATCTTTCAAAATTCAGTATTTTTTCGATC
>OU343216.1:74326904-74376162 GCA_910596185.1 Chrysanthemum makinoi | reverse complement strand
TTCACTGATTGATGAAAAAGAGATTTGAAAAACAATCATGTACCGCTCAATAGAAATTGTTTTTAAACAACGAGAAGGTTTTAATGAAAATCAATTATCAATCATGCAACACCTTTTATTTTGAAATATTAGTATTGCATAGTCGATGTGCTAAAAGTAAAGTTTTTAAGCACAACGACGGTTTTTCAGCGGTATCCGTCAATCCATAACTGAACCAGTTGATTCTAAAGATTGAATCACCCATTGTTTAATTCGGTTGTCACATGGTTGATCTATTGGATAGATCTCACATGCCGACCACGGGAGCTTGTTTGATGTTGGCTCCAGAAGGCTTTCCATCTTCATTGTGAATATGTTTTGCATATCATCGGATGTTCTGGCAATACCACAAGGATAATCGTAGGACTTCATAAGATATAATCTCTCTTTCCACATTGTGTGAAACAGAGAGTCTTCATTGATAGTGTCATAAGGAGATTTATTTGATGATCTCATGGCTCTAGACTCAATTGTGCATATTTGGTTCCTATGCGGGAGACTAGGGAGAGGGTCTCCTTCTTCAATATCAACAAACTCTAAGAGAAAGTTGATAGATAATGTAGGTTCCCCGTGAGAATGAAACAAGTCCTTTTAAAAGGAACTTGAGTAGCTTGGGAAGTTGTAGTGCAGTGCGTCACTAGGTCCATGACGTCTTGTCTTCAATACCGATTTTACACTTGGTAACCACGTAGCATATAGATTGAACCCGGTTTTACGCCTAAGGTTGAATAATTGGAGGGCTATTTCTTTTCACCCTTTTTCACATTCAATTATTTTTCATTCTTCAACCCCTTCCGTGCTTACCGAGACTTCATAACTAGAACCTTGTTGGTTTTATTCCAGTACTAGCTCAGTTTCAGTCCACACTATTCCCATATCTCACTTTTCTCCTTTGTTCATCAAACCTAAGGACTTCTACACTATCTAGTGGATTGTCCCTGGGTAGATCTCTCCGGTTCTGGCGGATCATGGGAACAAATACCTAACCTTATCATCCTTATATCACCATACATAAAGTAAATTTGGTCGGTCTATTTGGTATTGTTCATCTGCCATTGGAACCAATTGAAAACCATTTGAAAATCAATCGAGATACTTATGATATATTATCAAAGCATTTTGTACCTGAATTGTTTTTGATATTTTAGAAAAGAGCTCCCCCTCAACATGTGCATCATGTATTTGAAATCGTTTTAGCACACGGAGGCAAGAGGAAGGATTAACTTCTTTGATTACCATTTTCTAAAAGATATCAACATCACTTCCCTGATTAAATCAAGTAGATAAAGCATATTGGGGAAGGATGAGGTTCTCAAAAGTTTGCTCCCCCCCTCATGGTATATGTGCCTCGAGGTTTGAACGAGTTTTGCACATACTAGAGGGAATCCGCACTTAGATACAAATCAATCACGTTACAATTCTTTGTGGTTTAAAATAGATGCTCCCCCCTCAACATGTGCATGGAAAATTTGAAATCGTTTGGCACATGTGAGGAGGAAAGCTTGCTAAACACTTATGAAACCATTTATCAAATTATCAGTTTAAATCCAATTTAAATCACAAATTCTCCCCGATCACAATTTTCAAATCATTTGAGATTTGTGATCTCTGTAGATTTAAATTGATTTTAAAAGCTTTCGAGGAGAATTGTGACTTGATTATGAAAACATTTTAACTGATAAGGATTGGATTTTGAGACTTTACTCCATTGATTAAACATGCATGATTATCTTTTGAAAACAATTGTATGACGAACAACCTTTTGATTTAATTGAAATCATTCTCCCCTCAATCAATGACATAAGTTGTTGATTGAGAGATAGATATATTGATAAAAGTTAAGTCCAGATGATTTTCAAAAATAAAGTTCGAGGTATTTAACAAAGCAATTAGTTTTCATTAGATGGTAAGTAATTGTTTTAAAGAATCTGAGCATGAGATTTGAAAAACAAGATAAATCATGGCTCTGTTTTCTTTGAAAAACACGGGTTCTTGCACGAAATGACAATAAACTATAGTTTCACTTTCTCCCAAATATATATATATATATATATATATATATATATATATATATATTTAAGAACATTCGAACAATATCTAAAGTCCCGTGTCATTCTTTGAATGACATCACAAAGGCCGTAGATATTTTCGAATCGAGAAAAACATGACAAAATGACAATATTTTTTGAAATTTTCAAGATTTTTCAAATTTTTTATGGATTTTTTGAAAGTTTTATATTTTTCTATTTGCTTTTTGAAGGTTTTAAAATTTTGTATTTTGCTTTTTGTTAGGAATTAGAAATTCCAGGTATTAAAGAGTCGGTCACCTCAAGTATATGTAATCATTAGAAAGCTCGTAGTCGTAGTTATTTTAAGTTAAGTAGTATTTAGTTAAGTAACACCGTGGAGGACGGACGGGTCTTTACCCACTGTATGCCTGATCCACAGCCCGATGTGTGGCGTTTTATGTAAGACTATAAATACTCTCTACCTCCCAAGGTAGAGAGTTGGAGCTCATAATAATATCTTTCACTTTCTCTCACTAAGTTCCCTAAACCTCTAACTTTCTCTCTCTAGAATTCCACTTATACGCCCACTTGTGTTAATGGTTTGATGTGTATGTGAAAACTTATATCTTACAATTGGTATCAAGAGCCATGGTTAGATCATATCTTACACATCTTTGGATTTCTAGTGGTTTTTAGGTGGTTTTTGAGTTTGAAAAAGTTTAGTGGTTTTTGCATCATTTGGTTGATTTCTTGTGTTAAAGTTTGGATTTTGATTGTACTTTTGTGTTTAGGATCATCATAAGTGTTTAGGTTGTGATTTGGAAGGCTTGAATCATCGTGGTTGGGTTGTTTTTGGATTGAAAAGTGTGTTTTGGAAGTTTTTCAAGTTAGCGACTTGGCTCACGGTATATCTTTCTTCATAGCGACTTGCTTCACATTTTTGTAGCGAGTTACTGAGTTTTGGAGCTAGCGACTTAGACCTAGCGATTAACAGTACAAGTAGTGGACTCTCCACTACGGGTAGCGACTTGGTGGTAGCGACTTGGTCTGTAGCGAGTTGCTCTTTAGCGACTTGAGTAGCGAATTGCTGCCAAAATTGTTAGCGATTTGGTGTTAGCGAGTTGGTACCTAGCGAGTTGCTATTTAGCGACTTGACAAATTAGCGACTTAGTTCTTAGCGACTTGCTGTCAAAATTTTGCTAGCGACTTGGAGCTTAGCGAGTTGTTACTTAGCGACTTGGGTCCTAGCGACTTGGTCTTAGCGACTTGGTTCAAGAATTCTTAGCGACTTGTTGACTTTTCCCGACAAAACTTCAAACGGCTATAACTTTTGATCCGTAACTCCGTTTCCAGCGTTCTACCCATCAAAACGACCGTGAGAACGAGGAGAATGTTACATCAGGTCCCATTCATGCTGTTCTTGTTGATGTCTAATCTGCTTAATATTAGGACTTAGACTCTGAAATTTGGTATACTTGGTATTCACTAGGTTAGCTATAAGATAGTATTATTTATAGTATTTAGATAGTGCTTATTAGAGCTTATTTTTAAGCTTTAAACAGCCCCCCTATTGGATTTTGGTGCATAAGCAGCCTATCTGACAGACCTTTTCGACTTATTTAGTGCTTTTTAGTGCTCCCATCAGCTTATTTAGGTATCTTCAGTTCTTGTTTAGATAATATAGATTAGGTTTAGTAGTATTTAGCTTATTTAGTGCTTATTAATGCTTATTTATCTATTGTAGTTGCAAAAGTCCATTTGATGCTCATTTCCCTTTTAGCTTAGGATTTCCATTTAACAACTGCTTATCTGCCCCCCCCCCCCCCCCCTTTTTTTTTACTTGGTTGATTTACAGTTTCCAGCTTATTTGGATTCATTTATTTACATGTTAGCTTAATTTCCCAACTTAAAGTGCTTATTCATTGTTTTTTTGTATAATACAATCTGCAATAGGGGTGTTTGTTCTCTTCTCTTAACTGTTGGTGAATAAGCAGTTGCAACTGCTTATTCCAAGCTTTTCTTAAAACAAGTTTTTAGAGAAAATTGCTTATTTTCATCTCTTAATCAAGTTTCAAAAGAAAAATTAAAAAAAAAAATAAAATAATAATTTTTGCAAAAAAAGGTTCCACAGGATTCGAACCTGGGACCTTTTGCTCAAACACCCAACACACACACCAAGCACCAACTGCCCTAGGGTCTTATTTCGTTAAATTCTTGCACACTTAGTTATTTATACACAAACTCAGTTTTTAAGTTAGTAGCTTATTTAGCTTTTTAGTAGCTTATTTCCAAAAGCAGTGCCCATCTTTTTTATTTTTCTTACAATCAGTTTAGCTTAAAGTATTTTTTGTGAAATTTTCAGATTTTTCCAAAATAGTTTAGTATTTTTTATAATTAAATTAGATTAAATTAGTTTTTAAATCATAATAAATAATTTAAAAGTCGAAAAAATACCCGGCTTTTTCCTAAAATTATTTTTAGTCATTTAGAACGTAGGAAAATTAGTTTCACACCCGTAGGCCTTAAATTGCATCATTTTCACTTTTTGAGGCTCGGGATTAGCCCGGGTTTTCACGTTTTTGCATATTATCACTCTAGGACTTAGTGTAACTTAATTTTATTGTTCCGTGTGCTTAGTAGTAGTTAGATTATCATTTACTTTGTTCCCATAGCCTTAATTACTTTCCCTTTAGTTAATTTGTAGAAAACGTAATCAGAAACAAAAACCCGTAATATCGAGCATTTTAATAACAAACCTCAAACGAAATTCTCAATTCACACCTCGTTGGGAAACGACCCGGATATCCTTATCCGGTATCACATATCTCACTCACGGGATTTGATTGACTAACCTTTTTCCTAAAAGGTTTTTGATTCGATTCTCGCGTTTATTTTGATATTGATATTATTATACTATTTCATCCATACACACCACCCTTAAACCTTCATTATCAGCGAATCAGTGTCTGAACCGTTTTAAGTTTCTTATGGTTAGTCATTCACAAGTGGCTAGCTTGTGTGAGATAACTTGACGTGTTCTCACTGAATCAGTAGCGGAAGCTTTCGTTGATTCATGATATTGGCAGCAGCGTAGCAGAAGCATGGAGTGAAAATATCAGAGTCATTGATGCACTAATCATGATTTCTTTAGAAATGAATGTGTAGTGTGAGCATGCGGCTATGGATTGACCGCTTCATTCTGATCAACTGCAAACGTCGGGCGTTCCTGCATACAACAGTTAGCAATAAAGCGCATGAAAGTGTCTTTGATCACTTTCGTTGAATTGAGGTACACGGCCCACGGTTCCCCGTTGATCAGTACAAGTACTGCCTGTGATCTGGTATAATTCCGAAGAATTTCCTTGACAGGGTTTCGCAGCTGCTCGAGCTGTTCTCAAACCGGAACGTCTCAAAGAAGACAACACGGAGTGAGTGAACCAGCGAATTGAGATTCACTGATTGATGAAAAGAGATTTGAAAAACAATCATGTACCGCTCAATAGAAATTGTTTTTGTAATACAACGAAGGTTTTAATGAAAATCAATTATCAATCATACACACCTTTTATTTTGAAATATTAGTACATAGTCGATGTGCTAAAGTAAAGAGTTTTTAAGCACAACGACCGGTTTTTCAACGGTATCCGTCAATCCATAACCTGAACCAGGATTGATTCTAAAGATTGAATCACCCCATTGTTTCTGTTCAGTTGTCACATGGTTGATCTATTGGATAGATCTCACATGCCAGCCACCAGGAGCTTGTTTGATGTTGGCTCCAGAATGCTTTCCATCTTCATTGTGAATATGTTTGCATATCACTCAGATGTTCTGGCAATACCACAAGGATAATGCGTAGGACTCATAAGATATAATCTCTCTTTCCACATTGTGTGAAACAGAGAGTCTTCATTGATAGTGTCCTAAGGAGATTTATTTGATGATCTCGTGGCTCTAGACTCAATTGTGCATATTTGGTTCCTATGCCGGAGACTAGGGAGAGGGTCTCCTTCTTCAATATCAACAAACTCTAAGAGAAAGTTGATAGATAATGTCGGTTCCCCGTGAGAATGAAACAAGTCCTTTTAAGAGGAACTTGAGTAGCTTGGGAAGTTGTAGTGCAGTGCGTCACTAGGTCCATGACGTCTTGTCTTCAATACCGATTTTACCTTGGTAACCACCAGTAGCATATGAATTGAACCCGGTTTCTGCCCTAAGGTTGAATAATTGGAGGGCTATTTCTTTTCACCCTTTTTCACATTCAATTATTTTTCATTCTTCAACCCCTTCCGTGCTTACCGAGACTTCATAACTAGAACCTTGTTGGTTTTATTCCAGTACTAGCTCAGTTTCAGTCCACACTATTCCCATATCTCACTTTTCTCCTTTGTTCATCAAACCTAAGGACTTCTACACTATCTAGTGGATTGTCCCTGGGTAGATCTCTCCGGTTCTGGCGGATCATGGGAACAAATACCTAACCTTATCATCCTTATATCACCATACATAAAGTAAATTTGATCGGTCTATTTGGTATTGTTCATCTGCCATTGGAATCAATTGAAAACCATTTGAAAATCAATCCAGATACTTATGATATATTATCAAAGCATTTTGTACTTGAATTGTTTTTGATATTTTTAGAAAGAGAGCTCCCCCTCAACATGTGCATCATGTATTTGAAATCGTTTTAGCACACGGAGGCAAGAGGAAGGATTAACTTCTTTGATTACCATTTTCTAAAAGATATCAACATCACTTCCCTGATTAAATCAAGTAGATAAAGCATATTGGGGAAGGATGAGGTTTTCAAAAGTTTGCTCCCCCTCAATATGTGCCTCGAGGTTTGAACGAGTTTTGCACATACTAGAGGGAATCTGCACTTAGATACAAATCAATCACGTTTCAATTCTTTGTGGTTTAAAATAGATGCTCCCCCTCAACATGTGCATGGAAAATTTGAAATCGTTTGGCACATGTGGGGAGGAAAGCTTGCTAAACACTTATGAAACCATTTATCAAATTATCAGTTTAAATCCAATTTAAATCACAAATTCTCCCCCGATCACAATTTTCAAATCATTTGAGATTTGTGATCTCTGTAGATTTAAATTGATTTTAAAAGCTTTCGAGGAGAATTGTGACTTGATTATGAAAACATTTTAACTGATAAGGATTGGATTTTGAGACTTTACTCCATTGATTAAACATGCATGATTATCTTTTGAAAACAATTGTATGACGAACAACCTTTTGATTTAATTGAAATCATTCTCCCCCTCAATCAATGACATAAGTTGTTGATTGAGAGATAGATATATTGATAAAAGTTAAGTCCAGATGATTTTCAAAAATAAAGTTCGAGGTATTTAACAAAGCAATTAGTTTTCATTAGATGGTAAGTAATTGTTTTAAAGAATCAGAGCATGAGATTTGAAAAACAAGATAAATCATGGCTCTGTTCTTTCTTTGAAAAACGGGTTACTGCCTGAAATGACAATAAACTATAGTTTCACTTTCTCCCAAATATATATATATATATATATATATATATATATTTTAAGAACATTCGAACAATATCTAAAGTCCCGTGTCATTCTTTGAATGACATCACAAAGGCCGTAGATATTTTCGAATCGAGAAAAACATGACAAAATGACAATATTTTTTGAAATTTTTCAAGATTTTTCAAATTTTTATGGATTTTTTGAAAGTTTTATATTTTTCTATTTTCTTTTTGAAGGTTTTAAAATTTTGTATTTTGCTTTTTGTTAGGAATTAGAAATTCCAGGTATTAAAGAGTCGGCCACCTCAAGTATATGTAATCGTTAGAAAGCTCGTAGTCGTAGTTATTTTTAAGTTAAGTAGTATTTAGTTAAGTAACACCGTGGAGGACGGACGGGTCTTTACCCACTGTATGCCTGATCCACAGCCCGATGTGTGGCGTTTTATGTAAGACTATAAATACTCTCTACCTCCCAAGGTAGAGAGTTGGAGCTTATAATAATATCTTTCACTTTCTCTCACTAAGTTCCCTAAACCTCTAACTTTCTCTCTCTAGAATTCCACTTATAAGCCCACTTGTGTTAATGGTTTGATGTGTATGTGAAAACTTATATCTTACAATTGGTATCAAGAGCCATGGTTAGATCATATCTTACACATCTTTGGATTTCTAGTGGTTTTTAGGTGGTTTTTGAGTTTGAAAAAGTTTAGTGGTTTTTGCATCATTTGGTTGATTTCTTGTGTTAAAGTTTGGATTTTGATTGTACTTTTGTGTTTAGGATCATCATAAGTGTTTAGGTTGTGATTTGGAAGGCTTGAATCATCGTGGTTGGGTTGTTTTTGGATTGAAAAGTGTGTTTTGGAAGTTTTTCAAGTTAGCGACTTGGCTCACGGTATATCTTTCTTCGTAGCGACTTGCTTCACATTTTTGTAGCGAGTTACAGTTTTGGAGCTAGCGACTTAGACCTAGCGATTAATAGTACAAGTAGTGGACTCTCCACTACGGGTAGCGACTTGGTGGTAGCGACTTGGTCTGTAGCGAGTTGCTCTTTCGCGACTTGAGTAGCGAATTCTTTGCCAAAATTGTTAGCGATTTGGTGTTAGCGAGTTGGTACCTAGCGAGTTGCTATTTAGCGACTTGACAAATTAGCGACTTAGTTCTTAGCGACTTGCTGTCAAAATTTTGCTAGCGACTTGGAGCTTAGCGAGTTGTTACTTAGCGACTTGGGTCCTAGCGACTTGGTCTTAGCGACTTGGTTCAAGAATTCTTAGCGACTTGTTGACTTTTCCCGACAAAACTTCAAACGGCTATAACTTTTGATCCGTAACTCCGTTTCCAGCGTTCTACCCATCAAAACGACCGAGAGAACGAGGAGAATGTCACGCCGAATAAACTATTTGGGTAAACCTTTGAGGGCTAAATCCGCTCTGAACAGAAGTTATTGAGGTTTTTATGTTTTTAGACCTAAATTTCTCGGGATAATCGTGCATAAACCAATCCAAATCTCAACCAAACAACATCTCTGCTTATCCCACAAACAATCATAAGTCCTAACACACAATTTTCTATCATTGTGTCGATCCATCAGTCATCTTAACACATTCCATTGGTCATTTCTTAACGGTTTGGTCTTGATTTTAGTAAAATCCCGCGAAAGATTCTATTTCTCGGTTTAAATCATAGACTTGTAAAATCCCGTGCATTCTACCACATCATGTCTTACTCTACTGACCCTGTGATTTCAGAAGTGCTTAAATTGTATGATGCTGTGGACAACAATGATAAAGTATGCTACTCTGAACGGTTAAAGATGTTTGAATTGAACAATGAGGATGTGAGATCTTCATGTTCTAAGTACAATGAGAATGCCACGTAAATGGAATGCAGCATTGAGCCATATCAGCTACTTCATATGCACCTCATACAACTGTTATCCATAGCTGGGGATCGAACATGTAGTGCTCTTTTCCGCCAGGACTTACCTACATTGACAAGAAGCTTGTGTTGAACTTAGAACACTTAAAGCTGCAACTTACCAATAAAGAGGTTCAAAAGGATGGTTCCAGTGCAGCTCTTCAAGTAGTCTACAAACAATTTCACCATTCATCGAGTGGGGAATATTAGATTACGATCAACACTTGACTGGAATTTCCTTCAAAAAACATACTGGAATGGAAATTCAGGAATTCATTGAGACATTTATCCAACTTATGGATAATGTGAAAAAGTACATTGAAGATTCTGCACAAAAGAATGAAGACCTGAATGAGTGTCAGTCGTGCAGTTGAAAGATTGTTGTGATAAGTTGGGTAATGTATATGTTGAAGAATCGGGTGTTTCTGAATGCAGAATGTCGTGACAACAAAAATGATGAGTCGGATAATGAAAAATGGAATCTTCGTGCTCAAATTCACAAGAGAGAGAGGTGCACCAGACACAACCTGTGCAAGTTAATGCAAAGGAACGCTCCATGGAAGCTTCGGATGTACCCAAGATAGAGATGCACCCGTCACAGGCTGTGCATGTCAATGCTCAGGTAAGTTGCATGGATGTTTCCGCTGTACCTAGTTGTGCATCTTCTACTCAAAATGATGATTATGAACTGCATGAGTACGCTGCATTTGTGCTGATGATTCCCTTACCACTGAGCTTAACATATATAAGGATCAGGTTGCTATTTATGAACAGCGTGCTAAGTTTGAGTTGACCACCCGTGAGCAGGAAATGGATGTCCAAATACGTACAACTATTAGAAAAAGTAGGTTTAGAGAAGAAGTATTAAATCAAGAGTTAAACTCCTTACAAGAAAAGCTTTCTAAAACTGCTAAGCAAAAAAACGAACTTCAAGAAAATGTTAAAATGCTTAAGCAAGAATTCAAGGCTAAGGAATCAAAACTTTTGAATGATTTTTCCAATCTAAAAACTTTGAAAAACAAGCTTGAAAATAAGTTGTACGTACAAGGGAATACCATTCAGACTGCTCACATGATCACTAAGCATAGAGTCTTAAGCGATAAGCATAGCATTCCCCTTGTTGAGGAACCTAATCCAGAGGTAATTAAAAAGGCTAGAAATGCTCATAAGGTACTGTATGATGGTAATGAGATCCTTAAACCTAGACAGAAACCTAGTTGCGCTGAGTGCACTGAGGAAGATAAGAGATCAGATGAAGTCACTAGGGAGAAAATGAATAAGAAGCTAGAAGATCCTGAGTGTAAAAAGAACAAGATAACGATGAAACCCCATGATTACACTAAGGAAAATTGGATATCCTTAAACATGTTTAAGCCTCAGACTCTATTGACCCCTGAACAAGTGTTCTGGAAAAAGGATATGGACTTGCAAAAAGCTAAAAATCTTGTTGAAAAGAATCCCCTTTGTAGGAAATTCCTTAAAGCGACTGTGTATCCTCCAAATACACCAATGCATTTAGTTCCTAGAACTATTGCCACTAAGAGCAAGACCTTAATCAGTCAATATGTTATTCTTCAACTATTTAACGATTTTGAGAAAACTTGTAAGAAAAGGATCACACCCACTGGGATAACTGAAGGGGAAAGGGGTTTTGAGCAAATGAAAGAATGTTATTTAACTGAGGTCATGCCTTTCTTTAAACAACTAAAAGATCATTTTGAGAGTCTTAAAAAGGGGATAAAATCAGATATTAAAGAAATGGAAAAGGAATTTGATGCAATGGTAGTTGAAGTTAGTGATTATGAGCGTGCACTAAAATATAATGAGATTGAGAGGAAGAACTTGCATACCTTAAATGAGACTCTTATTATTGAATGTGTTGCTCAAGATATCTTTTCACTGCTTCAAATTGCTCTATTAATGCTTCCAAATTTCATGAACTATCTGTGGCCCTGAAAGTCTCCCATGATCGTGTCATTGAGCTTGAAAAAACTAATTCTAAACTAAACGAGAAAATTGAACTGGATGATCACGACAATTTGGTTAAACATTTTTCTAAACTAGAAGTTGAGCATTTTAATTTACAACTCAAATATCAACTATCTCTAAGAGAAAGTCGATAGATAATGTCGGTTCCCCGTGAGAATGAAACAAGTCCTTTTGTAATTTGTTTTCTGAAAAATATATACAATGATAGAGTAGATGATATAGTTAAAGAGGATGATGATACGAGTACCGAGATAAGGATATCAAGCAGCCCCGTTGTAGAAGATAGAAGTCATCATCTCTTAAACATTCATTGGAGCATGATTTTCAAGAGGTGATGTACGTCTATTACTTGATGGTTGGTTGGTTGAAGAGTATAGAGTACTTAGAGATTCAATGGAGCATGATTTCTCGACACCGCTCTTTGTTACACATGTGCAAGTTTAAGTCACGAGTTCGGGTTAGTGTGCTTCAGGGTCAAATTCATCATATTGGGTTATCTCCATCAGCTGTCACGACAAAAAGCCTACTGAATGATAATGGGGTTGATTACATGTTTTGCCAAGAGATTGAAAAGAGAGAGATAATGACGTATGAACACAACAGTTCATGCCTCGTACTCTAAAGAAAAGAAAAGTGTACGTTTCAGTGCGCTTTATCTTCAAAAGAAGAGAAATCTTCTTATGACGTATGAACACAACAGTTCATGCCTCGTTCTCTAAAGAAAAGAAATGTGTACGTTTCAGTGTGCATTATCTTCGAAGAAGAGAAATCTTCTTATTATGACCATTCTCATCAACATGCTTCATACTTTTCCATGCGCTTTCAGTCATCAAGTGAACGGGCTACCACGATTGTTTTCTCATTCCACTTGCTCGATTATAATGAAGATGGCGACATCATGTGTTGATTTTGCGGGAGAGAAGTGTGAATAGAACATTCGGATGATTTTCACTTATTTAATCAAGAATGGCAACTCCGTATGCAATTCTTGAGGGGAGAAGAAGTGTGAATTTTTTGCATGGTTGATTGATATTAGAGAATAAATGGTCAAACGGCTCTAAACTCATGTAAGAACCGAGCTTCTTCTTATCGGGTCATCTTCACATGGAGTTTTTCTCTTCTAAGAGCCGTTGGTTGACATCTTCACAAGCTGATATGAGTTTATTGACAAAGTGCTTCCGATTAATGCTTCACGTGCACATTAACATGATGATTCGAACAACCTTCGTTCTTGTTTGATGTGATTGTTTGCTTGGTGTTACCATTTTGTGTGTTATTCGCTGCGGGTGATTGCTGATTTCCTTGATGAACATCTTTCTGTTCTTGTTTGATTGGGAGGATCTTAATTAAGGGGATTTGCAAGATGTAAGTTAATTGGGATGCTTTTTGGTGATGTTCTTGTGTTTTTGGTGAAATGAAGATGTTAACTATCTATTCCCCAACTGGACAATCTAGAAGAAGGTCGAGTCTACAGTCGGTTCTACATTTTCTGCTATATGTTAGAAGACTAAAAGACGAGTTGCATGTGATTATCAAAAGACTTCTTCTTATTCTGGGCATTTATCAAACAGATTGTCAGTTTAGGGGAGAGCACTAATTGGGGGAGATTGAAATGCCAAATATAATCTCTAATTAGACTTGCTCACGTTATTATTCAGCATGTTGATTCTCACAAAGACTTCAAGCGATCTTCTCAACAAATTTCTAGTATACGGGCTTATAATGATTTGCTGACTCTGAAGTGTCTAAACCAGCAAGGGGGAAGGAGACACACATCTATACGCGAGTAATCTTGACGAGCTTAACACTTCTAAGTGATTGAAGATATCCCGGGAAGACTATCGTCATTACCGCAGAGAAACTCAAGATTTGACTCATGGCGTTCAGTGTTTTTTTATTCCAACTATGTGGAGGAAGAGATGGAAGAGTTAGTTTCTGATGATAAAAGAGGTACACAAGTGTGTGATGATGCTATCGCATTCATCAGAGGAGAGAGATTGTGTACATTGGGGACGCTCAGCTGTCTCACTTGAGGGCTTAATCAGTGATTCAGAGATATAATCACTTATTCCGGAGTTGACATCCGCAGAGATTGTCACCCGCAGAGATAATCAGTGATTCGGCCTGCTTCTTCAATGTTATCGGTTGATCTCTCTTTGGGCATTGGTACCGGGTTCTTGAGCTTCATATACTTTCTTCAGGGGAGAGAAAAGTATACATCGGGGTTATTCTTTGGCTATTGGACTTAATCGCTACTTGATGGTATAAGTTTCTTTGTCTTCGGGTATGTGTATTCAGGTTCGTGAGCTCTAGTCTAAGAGACTGACTACATCAATTCAACTACGTGGGGGAAGTGGTCTCTTGACACCTTTTGGAATGGATAGCGTCATAATTCAGTAGTTATGAAATTTGAGAAGATTATTTATGTGTGGGATGATATGTTCTTTGTTCTTATGGATGATATAACCCGACGGAGATTCTCGATTATCGGTCTTAAAAGGAGCGGGATTATGATAATGGTGTGCTTCTCTGTGCACCTGGCTAAGGAAAGCTTGAAATAGAGCTTTGAATCTGCTCATCCAAAGGATTTTCGGTTTGGGGGGAAGCTGCCAGAGTCTCACTTTCAGATGGTTCAATTTCTTTCTTCTATTCTAGAGCCTCGGAAGCTTTGGTGGTGAATGTTTAAGAGATGATGACTTCTATCTTCTACAACGGGGCTGCTTGATATCCTTATCTCGGTACTCGTATCATCATCCTCTTTAACTATATCATCTACTCTATCATTGTATATATTTTTCAGAAAACAAATTACAAAAGGACTTGTTTCATTCTCACGGGGAACCGACATTATCTATCGACTTTCTCTTAGAGATTGTTGATATTGAAGAAGGAGACCCTCTCCCTAGTCTCCGGCACAGGATCCAAATATGCACAAATTGAGTCTAGAGCCACGAGATCATCAATAAATCTCATTAGGACACTTTCAATGAAGACTCTCTATTTCAAATAATGTGGAAAGAGATTATATTTGAGTCCTACGCATTATCCTTGTGGTATTGCCAGAACATCTGAGTGATGTGTTTACACATTCACAATGAAGATGGAAAGCCTTCTGAAGCCAACATCAAACAAGCTCCTGGTAGGTGGCATGTGAGATCTATTATATGGATCAACCATGTGACAACTGAACAGAAACAATGGGGCGATTCAATCTTTTGAATCAATCCGGTTCAGTTAGGGATTGACGGATACCTTTGAAAACCGGTCTTTGTGCTTAACAAACTTTCTCTTTAGCACATCGACCGTGTACTCATTTTTCAAACCAAAAGGTGTTTTATGATTGATAATTGATTTTCAATAAAACCTTCGTTGTATTGCAAAAACAATTTCTATTGAGCAATACATGATTGTTTTTCAAATCTATTTTCATCAATCAGTGGACTTAAAATTCGCGATTCACTCACTCGAGTTGTCTTCTTTGAGACGTTCCGATTTGAGAACAGCTAGAGCAGTTGCGAAACCCTGTCAAGGAAATTCTTCGAATTTTACCGATCACAGGCGGTACATGTACGATCAACGGGGAACCGTGGGCCGTGTACCTCAATTCAACGAAAGTGATCAAAGACACTTTCGTGCGATTTATTGCTAACTGTTGTATATAGGTACGCCCGACGTTGCAGTGTTCGAGAATGATGCGGTCAATCCATAGCCGCATGCTCACTTAAAACATTCATCTCAAAAGAAATCATGATTAGTGCATCAATGACTCTGATATTTTCACTCCATGCTTCTGCTACGCTGCCGCCAATATCATGATTCAACAAATGCTTCCGCTACTCTGATGAGAAGATATCATGATCCAAAATGTGAGCATGTCGGTCCTAAAGTCACAACATCACATAATACCAACACCACAAAGGATGTCACAGAGATTTTTTTGGCTGATAATCTCAAATGATGGCTCAAAATTATTATCACATGGATCAGTAAAAGACCTCCACTTGAAGTAACCAAACATGCAATGTGAAGAATCAATGACTACGAGCTTAGGAACAAAGGACTACATCAAGAATGCAAGAACAATTGTTAATGTCATATCTGTTTGTATTCAATGTAATTTTAGTGCATGATTGAGGTGACCTCCCTTAGGGGGAGATTGTTAGGAATTAGAAATTCCAGGTATTAAAGAGTCGGTCACCTCAAGTATATGTAATCGTTAGAAAGCTCGTAGTCGTAGTTATTTTAAGTTAAGTAGTATTTAGTTAAGTAACACCGTGGAGGACGGACGGGTCTTTACCCACTGTATGCCTGATCCACAGCCCGATGTGTGGCGTTTTATGTAAGACTATAAATACTCTCTACCTCCCAAGGTAGAGAGTTGGAGCTTATAATAATATCTTTCACTTTCTCTCACTAAGTTCCCTAAACCTCTAACTTTCTCTCTCTAGAATTCCACTTATACGCCCACTTGTGTTAATGGTTTGATGTGTATGTGAAAACTTATATCTTACACTTTTCGAATAAATATTTACAAGATATGGATGAAGAAAGACCTTTTACTCCTCTTCTTCCTCTTGAAGACTTTTAAGTGTTTCCGGTTGAAGACTCTTTAGACCAAGTCGTGGGAGGATAAACTCAAAACGTTCTCTAGGAAGAGCTTTGGTGAAGATGTCTGCTAACTGGTATTCAGTCCTCACAAAATAAAGTTCCACCACACCGTTTTCTACTTGCTCCCTGATGAAATGATGTCGAATGGCGATGTGTTTTGCTCTTGAGTGTTGAACGTTGTTGCATGAGAGAGCAATATCACTTTTATTATCACGATCAGAGAGGATTTTGTTGAATTCAAAGCCATAGTCGGATAATTGGGATCTCATCCATAGGATTTGAGCACAACAAGATGACATGGCTATGTATTAAGCCTCTGTAGAGGAAATAGAAGTACTCATTTGCTTCTTTGACGACCAGCTTATAAGCTTATCACCCAGCTGAGCACCTCAGACGTGCCGGCGTGTATATTGACATCCTGCATGATCAACATCGCATAGGTGTTAGTGACATACCGGTGTCCTTCGGGTACCAAAGTCCCATATTGATGGTTCCTTGGAGATATCGAAAGACCCGTTTAACGCTTCAAGGTGCTTTTTGGTAGGCTTAGCATGATATCTAGCACACATGCAAACAGCGAACAGAATGTCTGGTCTACTGGATGTGAGGTACATCAGGGATCCGATCATACTATGATATTTCGTTTGGTCTACCATGATCCCTGAGTGGTCCTCATCCAGTTTAGTACGCTCTATCATGGGAGTGTCAACAGGGTCACTAGAATCAAATCCAAATTTCTTTAAAATCTCATTTGCATATTTAGATTGATTTATAAAAATGCCTCCGGGACTTTGTGAAATTTGTAATCCCAAGAAAAATGACATTTGTCCCATCATTGACATTTGAAATTTAGAACCCATTTCATTTGAAACACGGTCACATTCATTGGGGTCGGTCGAGGTAAAAATAATATCATCAACATATATTTGAACGTGAATTAAATGTTTGCCTGACTTTCGAGTGAACAATGTCGGATCAACTGCTCCTTTCTGAATCCAGTAGATAGAAGAAACTTTGATAGCGTATCATACCATGCCCTTGGAGCTTGCTTCAAACCGTAAAAGCCTTCTTCAAACGATAGACGTGTGTAGGATGCTCTGGATTCACAAACCCTTCAGGTTGGCTAACGTATACGAGTTCTTTAAGATCTCCGTTAAGAAAAGCCGTCTTTACATCCATCTGATAAACCACCATGTTCGTACTTGCAGCATTAGCCATGAAGATTCTGATTGCCTCGATACGAGCAACTGGAGCAAATGATTCTTCAAAGTCAATACCCTCCTCTTGCGGTATCCTTTTGCAACCAATCGAGCCTTGTTCTTTAAAACATCACCATGCTCATCAAGTTTCACTTTGAAGATCCACTTTAGAGCAATGATCATAGCACAATCTGGAGTCGGTACTAATTCCCATACATCTAGTCGATCAAACTCATGAATTTCTTCTTGCATGGCATTGAACCAGCTGTCTTCATTCATGGCAGTTTTAACATCTTTTGGTTCGACCTTAGAGAGTACGGAGTTGAAGAAGCACCATAAGGCATCGGTTGCAAGTTGTTTCCGTTTTCTACTTGCTCCCACGAGAAGGGTTTCCAATGATGTTGTCCAATGGATGATCATGTGTCCACTTTCTAATGTGTTCATGTGGTTGTTGTTGAGGAACCGACGTAGCAGAGTCGATATCTCCTGATGAAGATGGTTCTGATGATGATTTAGGAGCAAATATGTTTTCAAATGGAGCATCTTCGGGAGTAGCAAAGGGATTAACTTCATTATGGGTGCCAGAAACAATTCCATGATGTACATTCGATGATTGATGATTTGTTGATGTGACAGAGTGATCAGCAACAGGTGCTTCTTGACTTAATGATATTGAAACTGAATGGTTGACTTCATTGACAGGGATAGGAGCAACCTCTGTTGATGGAATTGACATTTCATTAGCATTTGGCTCATAGTGTTCAACAAACATTGGATCAAACAATTTCTTTAAATCATCTTTTGATGGAGGTACATAAGGAGTTGCTGGAGAGGGATTAGAGACAAGAGTAGAACTGATAGGACTACTTGATGAAGGTTGAGATGCGGGTCCAGAACTGGATTGTCCTGGAGCCATTTGCCCGGATAGCTCATCAAACGTGACGTGAATAGTTTCCATGATATCTCGAGTTCTTTTGTTGTAGATTCGGTAACCCTTCTTGTTAGATGCATAACCTACAAAAACTCCAATGTCCGCCTTAGCTCTTAATTTACCTAAATCTTGACCATCATTCATTGGGTAACACAAAGCACCAAACACACGAAGGTAGGAGAGATCAGGTTTTCATTTATGGACAAGTTCATATGGAGTTTTTCCATGAGAGGTATGTATAAGGGAACGATTTTGGGTGTAGCAAGCAGTGGCAATGGCTTCAGCCCATAGAAACATTGGAACCTTTGAATAAATTAGCATTGTTCTTGCGGCTTCCACAAGAGTTCGATTTCGTCTTTCAACTACACCGTTCTGTTGAGGAGTTCGTGGAACACTTCTTTGATAACTGATCCTAACACTTTCATAAAACTGAATTAAGTCTTTGTTAACAAACTCTGTGCTATTGTCTGTTCGAACAATTCTACAGTATTGTTGAGTCGAACCTAAAGTTTGTTTGATAAGTTTGATGATGACATATGGAGTTTCATCCTTTGTCCTCAAAAACTTTACCCAAGTAAATCGAGAGTAGTCATCAACAATGACTAGAATGTATTTCTTCCCATTTATTGTTTGCACTCTCATTGGTCCGCACATATCCATATGAAGGGTATGAAGAACTTCCATTACTGAGTTTGTGGGTTTTGGTTTGTGGGCATATTTCATGCTTTTTCCCAATTGGCAAGCTGAGCAAAGATGATCTTTTTCATATTTTAATCTGGGTAAGCCTCTCGACAAGGTCCTTTGGAAGGTTATTAATGGTGCCGAAGTTCAAGTGATTGAGACGACGATGCCATAACCATGACTTTGTTTTGAAGCCTTTGACAACAAGCAGATTGGAGAGGACTTCATCATGTCTTCGATAGAGATGGTGTATAGATTTGAACCACGGGTTCCTCTTAATAGTTCCACACCATCGAGTTCTCTAACGAAACAAGTATGCTTTCTAAATGCCACTTCTAGATCAGAATCACAGAATTGACCAACAGAAAACAAGTTATGACCAAGACCTTCAACATAATATACCCTGGAGATTACACTTTTTCCAATAACATAGTCTCCATTACCCATAATTCCTCCAAAATGGTCATTCCAGAATCTAACAGTCTCGATGAATTTACTCACGAAGTTCATGAGCCGCGAGCGATCACCAGTCATATGCTTGGAACAGCCTGAGTCCGGGTACCACAGAACGATTTGAACGATCTGCAGTTGAACACATACAAGAATGGATAACTGGATAATTGGGAACCCCATGCAATAATGGGTTCCACTTGGTTAGTAACAGTGATTGGAACACCCACATCGGAAGTAGAAACAATGGAATCATTAGAAATAGATGCAGTGCTAGTGTCCATATTTGGCCTATTCAAAGTATGTTCACTTCTTAAGGGAATAGTTCTACCAGTAGGCATCCATTTTCTAGTGGGCATTGACTTAGCAAATTTAGGACAAAACTCATTAACCTTACGGACAGTAGGTATCCATTGATAACCTATATTACTGAATTTTCTCCCTGTGGGTTTCCACTGTTTTCTAACTTTCTTTTGCCTTTGCCTTTTAGCCTTCTTAGCTTGATTTTTAACATTAACAATTTTAACTGGGCATTTGACAGCATTAGACAAAACATTCACACCACATTCATGATTAGTAACAGAAATCAAGCAGTCATCATTACAAGGTTTGCAGATAGTAGCAGAATTCGAATTAATTACAGTACGCCTATGGCTAATACTAGAATCAACACGATTCGTTTTATTCAACTCAAACTTAAAGTTCCTAGGGTGGTCTTCTACTCTCTTCCAATGCACATTCTTAGCTTGCGAGGTCCTATCTTGCTTGGTATTGCCTGGAGGCTTTGACCCGCTTGCTTTTATGTCACTAATTACTCCTGTAGAGGGAATTATGGGAACATTAGTTGGTTGATCTACTTTTTGCATTCCTGAACTAGACGTGCAGGGATCTGAACTACTTGAAGGCACAAAAGTGTTCACTTTCTTAAAACTGGGCATAGAATGGTTTGTACGCTTGGCACTAGGCATAGAACAAGCCATCACAACTTTACCTTTCGCACCTAAGGATTTATGACATGTTGCATTTAAACATTCTAGCAGCTCCTGAGATCGTTTGGCCTGAATGCAAGCAAACCTAATTTCTCTATCAAGAGGTTTATTAATGAAATCCTCTTCCACAATCTCACGGAGACATTCTAGACTATCCTTAAGGTGAGCGAAGTAGTTACGAAACACAAGTTCATTATTCCTAAGATGAGGAGGAATGTATTTAATAGTCATAGTATATTTGCAGTCTGTAGATGACTTTGATTCAACATTCTCATTAAAAACAAGTGGCAGTTTCCCTTTTTCCTGACTCCTCAGATTCTCAATTTCTTTTTGTAAAGAAGTTATTTGTTCGTTGTTTTTGTCACGAGTGACTTTCATTGAATCATATAACTCTTTAAAGTGTCGTTTAATTTTTTTATTTTCTTCTAGAAAACTCTCGTTTTCCTTTTGTAAAACATTAACCAAGTTTTGAAGATGAAAAGTTTGAGAAAACTGAGAATCTAAAGGAGGAGGAATTTGGGAGCCAGTCACATTGTTCTTTTCACCCTTTAATTGTGAAATTTGGGCTTTCAACTTTCTGATCGTGTTACAATGAGCTTGAATCTGTTCGTCACGTTTGTTTATCTGAAAAACTGCATCAAACTCTGGACCATCTGAGGATGTCTTGATATTTGAGGTTTTGACATTTTCTTTAAGATGTTGATATTTTAGTTGCAAATCAAAATGTTCAACTTCTAGTTTAGAAAGATGTTTTACCAAATTATCGTGATCATCCTGATCAATTTTCCATGATATCTTGAGTTCTTTTGTTGTAGATTCGGTAACCCTTCTTGTTAGATGCATAACCTACAAAAACTCCAATGTCCGCCTTAGCTCTTAATTTACCTAAATCTTGACCATCATTCATTGGGTAACACAAAGCACCAAACACACGAAGGTAGGAGAGATCAGGTTTTCATTTATGGACAAGTTCATATGGAGTTTTTCCATGAGAGGTATGTATAAGGGAACGATTTTGGGTGTAGCAAGCAGTGGCAATGGCTTCAGCCCATAGAAACATTGGAACCTTTGAATAAATTAGCATTGTTCTTGCGGCTTCCACAAGAGTTCGATTTCGTCTTTCAACTACACCGTTCTGTTGAGGAGTTCGTGGAACACTTCTTTGATAACTGATCCCAACACTTTCATAAAACTGAATTAAGTCTTTGTTAACAAACTCTGTGCAATTGTCTGTTCGAACAATTCTAACAGTATTGTTGAGTCGAACCTAAAGCTGTTTGATAAGTTTGATGATGACATATGGAGTTTCATCCTTTGTCCTCAAAAACTTTACCCAAGTAAATCGAGAGTAGTCATCAACAATGACTAGAATGTATTTCTTCCAATTTATCGTTTGCACTCTCATTGGTCCGCACAGATCCATATGAAGGGTATGAAGAACTTCCATTACTGGGTTTGTGGGTTTTGGTTTGTGGGCATATTTCATGCTTTTTCCCAATTGGCAAGCTGAGCAAAGATGATCTTTTTCATATTTTAATCTGGGTAAGCCTCTGACAAGGTCCTTTCTGGAAAGGTTATTAATGGTGCCGAAGTTCAAGTGATTGAGACGACGATACCATAACCATGACTTTGTTTTCGAAGCCTTTGACAACAAGCAGATTGGAGAGGACTTCATCATGTCTTCGATAGAGATGGTGTATAGATTTGAACCACGGGTTACTCTTAATAGTTCCACACCATCGAGTTCTCTAACGAAACAAGTATGCTTTCTAAATGTCACTTCTAGATCAGAATCACAGAATTGACCAACAGAAAACAAGTTATGACCAAGACCTTCAACATAATATACCTTGGAGATTACACTTTTCCAATAACATAGTCTCCATAACCCATAATTCCTCCAAAATGGTCGTTCCGAATCTAAAGTTCAAATTCCGATGAGTTTACTCACGAAGTTCATGAGCCGCGAGCGATCACCAGTCATATGCTTGGAACAGCCCGAGTCCGGGT
The DNA here is from genome assembly GCA_910596185.1 of Chrysanthemum makinoi. Classification (NCBI taxonomy): domain Eukaryota; kingdom Viridiplantae; phylum Streptophyta; class Magnoliopsida; order Asterales; family Asteraceae; genus Chrysanthemum; species Chrysanthemum makinoi. The sequence continues at coordinate 74,353,837 of OU343216.1, read as the reverse complement.
ACCACAGAACGATTTGAACGATCTGCAGTTGAACACATACAAGAATGGATAACTGGATAATGAGGAACCCCATGCAATAATGGGTTCCACTTGGTTAGTAAAAGTGATTGGAACACCCACATCGGAAGTAGAAACAATGGAATCATTAGAAATAGATGCAGTGCTAGTGTCCATATTTGGCCTATTCAAAGTATGTTCACTTCTTAAGGGAATAGTTCTACCAGTAGGCATCCATTTTCTAGTGGGCATTGACTTAGCAAATTTAGGATAAAACTCATTAACCTTACGGCCAGTAGGTATCCATTGATAACCTATATTTCTGAATTTTCTCCCTGTGGGTTTCCACTGTTTTCTAACTTTCTTTTGCCTTTGCCTTTTAGCCTTCTTAGCTTGATTTTTAACATTAACAATTTTAACTGGGCATTTGACAGCATTAGACAAAACATTCACCCCACATTCATGATTAGTAACAGAAATCAAGCAGTCATCATTACAAGGTTTGCAGATAGTAGCAGAATTCAAATTAATTACAGTACGCCTATGGCTAATACTAGAATCAACACGATTCGTTTTATTCAACTCAAACTTAAAGTTCCTAGGGTGGTCTTCTACTCTCTTCCAATGCACATTCTTAGCTTGCGAGGTCCTATCTTGCTTGGTATTGCCTGGAGGCTTTGACCCGCTTGCTTTTATGTCACTGATTACTCCTGTAGAGGGAATTATGGGAACATTAGTTGGTTGATCTACTTTTTGCATTCCTGAACTAGACGTGCAGGGATCTGAACTATTTGAAGGCACAAAAGTGTTCACTTTCTTAAAACTGGGCATAGAATGGTTTATACGCTTGGTACTAGGCATAGAACAAGGCATCACAACTTTACCTTTCACACCTAAGGATTTAGGACATGTTGCATTTAAACATTCTAGCAGCTCCTGAGATCGTTTGGCCTGAATGCAAGCAAACCTAATTTCTCTATCAAGAGGTTTATTAATGAAATCCTCTTCCACAATCTCACGGAGACATTCTAGACTATCCTTAAGGTGAGCGAAGTAGTTACGAAACACAAGTTCATTATTCCTAAGATGAGGAGGAATGTATTTAACAGTCACAGTATATTTGCAGTCTGTAGATGACTTTGATTCAACATTCTCATTAAAAACAAGTGGCAGTTTCCCTTTTTCCTGACTCCTCAGATTCTCAATTTCTTTTTGTAAAGAAGTTATTTGTTCGTTGTTTTTGTCACGAGTGACTTTCATTGAATCATGTAACTCTTTAAAGTGTCGTTTAATTTTTTTATTTTCTTCTAGAAAACTCTCGTTTTCCTTTTGTAAAACATTAACCAAGTTTTGAAGATGAAAAGTTTGAGAAAACTGAGAATCTAAAGGAGGAGGAATTTGGGAGCCAGTCACATTGTTCTTTTCACCCTTTAATTGTGAAATTTGGGCTTTCAACTTTCTGATCGTGTTACAATGAGCTTGAATCTGTTTATCACGTTTGTTTATCGAAAAACGCATCAAACTCGGAACATCTGAGGATGTTTTGATATTTGAGGTTTTGACATTTTCTTTAAGATGTTGATATTTTAGTTGCAAATCAAAATGTTCAACTTCTAGTTTAGAAAGATGTTTTACCAAATTATCGTGATCATCCTGATCAATTTTCTCATTTAGTTCTGAGTTTTTGTTTTCTAGCTCAATGACACGATCATGGGAAACTTTCAATGCAATAGATAATTCATGAAATCGAGAAGCAGTAATAGAGTGCTTAGTAACAGTATAAAACACATCTTGAGCAACACAACTCGAAATCAAATTCTCATTTAAGATATGCGAGTTCTTCTTTTCAACTTCATTATATTTGAGTTCCTGTTCATAATCATTGACTTCAACTATCATTGCATCAAATTTCTTTTCAATTTCTTTAATATCTGAATTTATCCCTTTTTGAAGACTCTCAAATTGACCTTTTAATTGTTTGAAGAAAGGCATGACCTCAGTTTAATAACATTATTTAGTTTGCTCAAAAACCCTTTCCCCCTCAGTTATCCCTGTAGGTGTGATTCTCTTCTTACACGTTTTCTCAAAATCAACAAACAGCTGATAAATAATATACAGGCTGATTAAGGTCTTGCTATTAGTGGCAATAGATCTAGGAACTAAGTGCATTGGTGTGTTAGGAGGATACACAATTGCTTGAGGCAATTTCCTACAAGGGGGATTCTTTTCAACAAGATTTTTAGCTTTTTGCATATCCATATCCTTTTTCCAGAACACTTGTTCAGGGGTTAATAGAGTCTGAGGCTTAAACTTGTTTAAGGATATCTAATTTTCCTTAGTGTAATCATGGGGTTTTATCGTTATCTTATTCATTTTACACTCAGGATCTTCTAGCTTCTTATTCATTTTCTCCCTAGTGACTTCATCTGATTTCTTATCTTCCTCAGTGCACTCAGCGCAATTAGGTTTCTGCCTAGGCTTAAGGATTTCATTAGCATCATAAAGTACCTTATTAGCAGCTCTAGCCTTTTTAATGACCTCTGGATTTGGTTCCTAAACAATGGGAATGCTATGCTTATCGCTTAAGACTCTATGCTTAGTGATCAAGTGAGAAGTCTGAATGGTATTCCCTTGTACGTGTTGAATCCAAGATCCGGACTCAACTAGGGTATGAATAACAATGATTGAATATGCACAGCGGAATAATAATTGACACAATCAAAGTTACCAACAAGGTTTTTCTCATAAAACAATGATCCTCTATGGATCTTTTCACTCTCTCTAAAGGTGTTTCCCTCTAATGTTTTTCTCCAGCCTTCTCTCAATACAAAAGACATCAGTTCCTTTTATACACAAGGAACCCTAAATAAAACAATAATATAAAATAAATGCATATCACTACCTAAAATAGCTCATGCATATCCTAACAAACTAATAAATATACGGAATATCTATATCCGTAGAAACCAACAATACTGTAATATAACTTCAGCAGAATTCCTTCTTCAGCAGAATCCATGTACTTCAGCAGAATCCATGTACTTCAGCAGATTCCTTCAGCGTTATTTTCAGCAGAATTCCTACTTTGCAGAATTCCCAACAATCATCCCCTAAACTGGAATTTGACTAGGTTAAGTTCCAGTTTCCTGATAGATCTTTAACACTTCAAAACAAGAGGATTGTGCTCGAACATCATCAGCAAAGAACCAAAACGTTACATCTCTATGATGACAGAACTTTGAAACTCCAGATCTTTGCAGCAACAAATGACAACATGTACATCAAAACATATTAGTTTCATACTATTCTCATCAAATCCAGGTGTGTTAACTCCTGTGAGAGGTGAATCATTGAAAATAATGGATTTGATGTCTCTTTACCAATAGCCATCACTACTGGAGTAGCCAAATGTTTTAGTTCGAAAACTATGGTACACTGATAACCATCTGATTTATTAGCAAATCAGCAACTATAAACGGATTTGAGATGTCTTTACCTGTAGCCGTTTTCTCAGGACTAGCCAATCCTTTGGTTACCCAATAGGGCAGCAACCATGGTGAATTGATGACCATACAACTCTCAGCAATTAAGCATGGGTGAGATGCAGACCCTATGATTTTGAGCAAACCATTACAGCTATCAACGGAATTGAGATGTCTTTACCAAAAACCGTTTGCTTTTGGACTAGCCAACTCTTTGATGGAATGTCGTCATCATCATGGTGAGTTGATTACCATTTATGGATTTTCGCAGCCTTTACCATAAGCCATAATCCTGTGGGCTAGTCAACTCTTGTGTCAGTAAGACATGGTGAGATGAAAACCATGAGTTGTGTGGTAATTAACCAACACCAAAACCATCAAGCAGCAGCAGAAACCAAAGACAGTTGTAGTGTCAGGAGAAACACTAAGCCTCCCCTTAGACTAATGAGGATCCAACAGCTGCAAAAATGGTTAGTATACAAAAATACAACAAGAAGCCTCCCCTCAATCAATGCACCTGACAAGGACTATTGTTCTTGAGTACCCAGAATGAACCTTTCCTTTGAGTTTTCCAAGAATAACCTTTTGAGGGCTTAACAGCAGTTGCCATTCTAACTCCACCATGTGCCATAGTCATATGAGATACATAAGGTGTATATGACTGAAAATAAGAACTAGTAGGTCTATAGTGCATAAGTCTAGCATTTTTGTTCCACCAACCAGTAGTAACTGGTGAAGAATATCCTCCACCAGAGGGAATTGGAAAAGGCCTATTAAGCCTATCAGCAGAAACAGATGCATACACCTTTGGCTTACCAGTAGGAACTGGTTTACCAGCTCTCACATGTGCATCTTTGGGAACAAATGGAGGAATACTAGCAACATTAGTCCATGTGGGTCTAAAAGTCTTATGGCCAGAGGAAACACCCATATTTTTCTAATGATAATCACAGTCTTTAATAAGATGGAGTTTACTACCACACACAAAACAAGATTTCTTCTTAAAAGACTTATTCTTAACACAACTTTGTTTATTACATTTAAACTTATCAGAAATAGAACTAGAAGCAAAAGTGTGTTTAACAAAATAAGTAACTGGCTTTGTTTTGGGCTCAGCAAAATTGGGCTCAACATCAGCTACTTTGGACTTGGGTGTGGTCTTGGGTGTCTGCCTAGATGAGTCAGACTTTTCACTTGAATCACATGAGGCATAGTCAGTGGCCTTTAGGTCTGATGACTTGTCACGTTTAGAACAAGAGACAGAGTCATTAGTTTTGCTACTAAGGTCTGGCAAGTCACTTGACTTTTTGCCATATAAATGGTGTGATCCATCAAAGTCAACTGTAATGGAAAGGTCATTAGGCATATGTTCTCCTCTAATAGGTCCACGAACAGCATGTAATTGTCCCTCCTTAACATAGTGAGCTAAACCTGCTGGAGTAGTTTTACGTCCATCATACCTAGCTTCTAATCCTACATACTGTTTAAAACCTAAACCAATTGCAAAGGTCTCAGATTGACTACTATATATCTCTCTAGCTAGATTTTTTCCTGAAATTAACCATTCTTTATGTCTAGCTATTTCCTCATCTAGTTTCTCTTGTAGCACTTGGTTTTCAGAAACTACCTTAACTCTTTCTTTCTCAGAATATTTTAACTCATTTTGAGCATTAGTTAGATCTCTTTCTAACACTCTTATCTTTTCTTCATAAGCCAACTGATTCTTTTGAAACCACACTTTTTGTCTTTCTAATGTTTTTAAAGCATGTTTATAAGCTTCAACTTCAACATAGCATTCATTATATTTAGGTTTCAAAATATCATAGGCTTCCTTAAGTTCATTGTATTTATCACTACAACCAAACACACAATTTTCTACCTGAGAGATGCCCATGAATGCAAAGTGTGGACTGGCAAGTTCTTCAAAGATAACCTGTAGCATCAGCTTCCTTACTCATCTTCTTGAATTCAGCCTTTCCACCATACCTTTCTTTGAGTGCATCCCATATAAGACTTGCATCATCCATATAACGAAAATCTGCTACATGATCAACAGGAATAGATTTAAGCAAAGTAGTTCTGGCCTTTGACTCTCTTTGTACAGCAATGTGTTCATCTGCAGTCGTTGGAGGATGAATAAAGATTTTTCCATCGCGATCCATTCCAGTTCTTTTCAAGTAGTTGCCATTTTGGATCACCTTCCAGATATTCATATCATTATTCATGATCCAGTGTTCCATCTTCTTAGCCCAGACATCGTACTCATCATCTATCAAATAAGGAAACATAATATCATCCCTATTATTATCCAATTCAGCCATTTTATGTGCTAACAACAGTAAAGTTATGTCGTAGTAAGAACCAAAATGAATGTCAGCAGAAACCAACAATCAGTACACCTCGAAAAATATATCAGTAGGAAATAAAGCTAGGAACCACGTGATCAACCAATAAGAGAAGTATAGCCACGTGCTCCCATCCAATCAATCAGTAGAAATAAATTCAGTGTATACGATTGAACCATGTGCACCAATTTAATTTAAAACAATGCTCTCGTGACCCTAGTGTGATCAGCAAACATGCGTCACTAGAAGTACCATTTGACCAATCAAAACAAGAAGTTCACCAAAACAACCATACACCATATCACACTAAATCAAATCACAAATTGTATAGCCTCACGTGATCACTAGTATTTCATTTAAAAAGACCACTGATCAATGAGGCTCGTGGGACCAACGAAAATCAGCAGTAACAAGGTTCTAATCAGCAGAAATAAACTAGTACCTATACTACTTGACTAGGGGGACAAGTAATGACCTTTAGATCAATGAAATTGTTTGAATCAACCAGCCCACGTGATGACTTACTTGATGAGGGGGACCACTAGCAATCCAAGACCCACATAAATTTACATCAACAGCTATTATTACGTGAGTCAAATAACTTTAACCAATCAAAAGAAGTATTAAACCCACACGTGAAATTCAGCAGCAACAAGAATATATTAGCCAATCAAAGTGATGACCTCCGTATCTTCAATACACATTACCACACTGAATTATATCTTTACTCGAACCAATGAATGATCAGTAGAAACCATGCGCCGTAATTTTTGACCTCAAAAACACTTTACACCGACCACTTTATATCACACGTGACCAAGAACCCATGTGACCAAGAATCATCAACAGATTCGAATTACTTAATAAAAAAATGGAATTAATCAAATACGAGAAGGAACAAATCTGGAATCAAACGAATATAATATCAGAACAAACGTGTCAAACCCACGTGATCTTCAATTAAAATGCGCCGTCCGAATCCAATTCGTGATTATTCAAATGATTCAAATCATATACGATAAGTGTGAAAACCTTATTAACCCTAGATCGAGAGCCACCCGCTCTGATACCAATTGTTGAATCCAAGATCCGGACTCAACTAGGGTATGAATAACAATGATTGAATATGCACAGCGGAATAATAATTGACACAATCAAAGTTACCAACAAGGTTTTTCTCATAAAGAATGATCCTCTATGGATCTTTTCACTCTCTCTAAAGGTGTTTCCCTCCAATGTTTTTCTCCAGCATTCTCTCAATACAAAAGACATCAGTTCCTTTTATACACAAGGAACCCTAAATAAAACAATAATATAAAATAAATGCATATCACTACCTAAAATATCTCATGCATATCCTAACAAACTAATAAATATACGGAATATCTATATCCGTAGAAACCACCTATACTGTAATATAACTTCAGCAGAATTCCTTCTTCAGCAGAATCCATGTACTTCAGCAGATTCCTTCAGCAGAATCCATGTACTTCAGCAGATTCCTTCAGCGTTATTTTCAGCAGAATTCCTACTTTTCAGAATTCCCAACAGTACGTACAGCTTATTTTCAAGCTTGTTTTTCAAAGCTTTTAGATTAGAAAAATCATTCAAAAGTTTTGATTCCTTAGCATTGAATTCTTGCTTAAGCATTTTAACATTTTCTTGAAGTTCTTGTTATTGCTTAGCAGTTTTAGAAAGCTTTTCTTGTAAGGAGTTTAACTCTTGTTTTAATACTTCTTCTATAAAATTACGTTTTCTAATAATTGTACGCATTTGGTCATCCATTTCCTGCGCACGGGTGGTTAACTCAAACTTAGCACGTTGTTCATAAATAGCAACTTGTTCTTTATAGGCATTCAGTTCAGAGGTAACAGAATCATCAGGGGCATATGCAGTGTATTCATCAAAAACATAATCATCATTGACTGCAGAAGATGCATTACTTGGTACAATCTCACTTTCACTTTGCTTCACATATTGATCATATGGGAAAATATTACTATTACCCTCATCATCAATATCTGATTCATAAGTTTCAAGAGACTGTACTTTATTATGCATCTTTTGCTCATCAATATCATCATATAGTTTTAACACCTCTGAAATGATTGAATATTTGGATGGGCCAGCCTGTTGTGGTGAAGAGACCTTTGGAGAGACCATAGGTGAGATGCTAGCCATGAAGATTGTTTGGGCAGTAGGTTCATCATCGACACGTGAGTCAAATGCATCACAATCAGCTACTTGAAATGCATTTTGATGATTATGACCTATCTCCTCAATTGGCTGTTCATCAACATCAGCATCATAGGTTCGGGCATTTCCCTCAGCAAGAAACAACAAATCCTCTTCATCCAAAGCTGATCCACTATCCTGAGCTTGCACAAGCAACATCTTGTCTCTGAAGTATTCTGCATTCTGTGGACGTTTTGGAGATGTGCAGTTCCTAGAAATATGTCCCTCACCACCACAGTTGTAGCACTTAATTGGCTTTGCTTGACCTTGATTTCTATTCCTTCCCCGATTCTGATTTCCAATATAAACTCCACCTACTCCACCTCTTCCCTGTTCATATTGCCTTGCTTGAACTGGTTGCACCATAACTTTTCCATCTCTGACAACCGCATGATTGTGAAGGTTGGATGCAGTTCTGATCTCATTGTTAGTGTGAAGAATATTGGTTTGTGGATTGAGAGTTAAGTTTTGTTTAACCATAAGAGCCAGTTGATTGATGAAATGTCCCATGACTGCATCAGCATCAACTTGTTTGAACATTGGATCGGGAATGAGTTTGTGATTACCATTACCCGTGGGCAATGTTGCAAATATCGCGAATCGGTAGTCGGGCGGTCGACCTCCCTGTAGCTTGTAATCGGTCTAGGCGGGATTAATCGGTGATTAATCGGATTAGCATTTCCGACAAGTTTTTAGTATTTTTGGCAAATTTTAGGTATTTTCGACAAGTTTTAGGTATTTTCGACAAGTTTATGTATTATCGGAAATATTTTTCTTGAAAAACATCTTGTAATAGATATAAACAATGACCATAAGTTATTCAAACAATTTTATGGGTAGTTTTAAGTATTTTCGGCAAGATATGAAGGTTTTCGACAAGTTTGACCACCATTAACCGTCATTGACCACCATTGACTAGGGTTGACCGATTTGTTTGACCAATTTACATAAATTGGAAAGGTTGGTGGCCTTGCAGCACCTAATCGGTGATTAATCGGCCTTGTAGGCCTTGTTTTGCAACACTGCCCGTGGGTATAACTTGAGAAGCTTTGGTGGTAATTCCAACATTTGTGTAAAAGGCTGTTGAATCATTTGAAGAACTTGTTTCTCCCTGGTTGGTTTTGAACTATTCAAGAATCCTTTTTTCAAACATAGCATGTCTCTCATTTTGAAGAAGAAAGGCATACAGTTGCTCATAGTTTGCATTCTTCAATCCTTTGGTTAGCTTCACAGCGGTGACAAATTTGTGCCATTCGGGATTCATGTTGTTCACAAACTTTGAGTTCAGCTGAATGTTTGACATGGTCATTTTGATGTTCCTCATGTCATTCACAAGCTTATGGAATCTCACGTAGTACTCATAGACACTCTCATCTGGTTTTATCTTGAAGTGCTCAAACTCATCATACAGTTGTGATTCTCTGTCTTCCTTGGTTAATTCAAAACCTGAGAGAAGCATCTTGACATTATCCCAAACTGCCTTTGCTTCAGTGTTGTGATTGATAAGCTTGTAGATATCTTTTGGAAGACCCTGAAGTATAATGTTAGAAGCCCTGATATCAGCATCGAATCTCTTTTTCTCCTTATCATTGAGCTCATCATACGTCTTTGGTCTGTCTAATCCATAAATCATTGTTCCATCTGCAGCTGTATCAATTAAGTCTCTTGTAGTCTCAATCTGATAAGGTCCTTCATCAATGGATTTGAGAATGTTGACCCCATTTTCCTTTCCAAGACAGTACAATCTGATTCGTTGAGCCCAAGAGTCGTAGTCAGTTCTATCAAGCATTGGTGGATCAGATATCTGAACCCGCTTGAACATCCTAACAACAGTGGAGATGATTGTAGGTACGTTGGTAGACATGTTTACAGATTACACGGGATTTTATAACTCAATGATTAAACCGGGAAATAGATTCTTTCACGGGATTTTACTAAATCAAGAGAAAACCGTATTACAAACAAAAGATCAACCAAGTCGCTAAGAATTCTTGAACCAAGTCGCTAAGCACCAAGTCGCTAAGTAGCAACTCGCTAAGATCTCAATTTCCTGTGAACCAAGTCGCTAAGACCAAGTCGCTAAGACCCAAGTCGCTGGACACAAGTCGCTAAAGCACCAAGTCGCTACACAGTCAAGTCGCTAAAGAGCAACTCGCTAAGGTCCAAGTCGCTAACACCAAGTCGCTAAGAATACTAAGTACAAGTCGCTAACAAAATTGAAAGCAAGTCGCTAACTTCACCAAGTCGCTAGCCGTAGTGGAGAATCCACTAAGTTGTACTGTTTGTCGGCTTGTCTCAATAGACAAGTCGATAGGACCAAATCGCTAACAAATAACATTACAACTCGCTACCTTTTACTGAACCAAGTCGCTACGATGAAAAACACTACGAGAACCAAGTCGCTAGCAAGAAAAACTTCAAAAACACACTTTTCAATCCAAAACAAGCTCAACCACGGTGATTCAAGCTTACCAAATCAAAACCCAAGCACTTACAATGGTTCTAAATACAAAAGTACACCAAAAATTCAAACTTTAACACTAGAAATGATCCAAATGATGCAAAAACCACTAAACTTTTTCAAACTCAAAAACCATCTAAAACCACTAAAAATCTAAGGATATGTAAGAGAGATGATCAAACCATGGCTCTTGATACCGTTTGTAACATATTGAATTTCACAAACACATCAAACCATAAACACAAATAGGCGTATAAGATGAGGTTTTAGAGAGAGAAAGAGTTAGAGGTTTGGGAACTTAGTGAGAGAAAGTAAAAGTATTATTATGAGCTCCAACTCTCTACCTTGGGAGGTAGAGAGTATTTATAGTCTTACACAAATCGCCACCTATGGGTTGTGGATCAGGCATACAGTGGGTAAAGACCCGTCCGTCCTCCACGTTGTTACTTAACTAAATACTACTTAACATTAAATAATCTACGACTATGAGCTTTCTAACGATTACATATACTTGAGGTGACCGACTCTTTAATGACAGGATTTACTAAATCCTAACATGGTTTAACTCTTTTATTTGATCTTTGGTTTTTCCCATTTTCTGTAGCAAATCCTGAATTGCATCCTCTTTTTCTTCTTCAAGAATGATAACATCAAATAGTCCTGAATATTAAGTGTCAATTTCCCTCGATAATGCTTGTTATTTATATCATTTATATGGATTTACGCTTGTTTTCCATTGCTTTCCACTTTCAGGTAAATTACGAGCATTGGAGCTAAAGAGACGCGGAACTAGAGAAATATCTAAAGATTTATCACAGTATGCTATTTTGAAGAAGTTACGGCGTAACTCATCTCTCACATTACACCGTAACTATTGCGTGACTCAGTATGCCAACTTATCAGAAGGTTATGGCGTAACTCTTCCCAAAGGTTACGACGTAACTACATTAGGTCAAATGAGGTTCCACGCCGCTGATACTTACGCCGTAACTATTGCATCACTTACGACGTAACCCAGTTTACTGAAGACTACGGCGTAACCACTAATTAGGTTACGCCGTAACCAGCAGATCTAGCGCATTTTACGAAGAAATAGAAGGTTACGGCGTAACTCCTATATTGGTTACGCCATAACCCAGATCTGGCCTATAAATACCCATTGAATTCCAGCATTTCTAATCATCCCATTCCACACACAACACTCTGAGAACGTAGGAAAAAGCTCAAGGCAGGTCTAGAGGAGCTGATAACGCCTAAAATGAACATGTTTTTAGTAGCGTTTTTGCTGGTTTTGTGCATGATAATCAGCTATATTTACTCATAACTGTTGCAAAAGTGCAAAAGATGCGTATTGTGTATGTATATGTAGCCAGGTATCACGAATGATGAAGAAATGAAGTTTTTATGCACATTTGGAAGATTATGAAGAAGGGAGTCGAGCAAGGAAGCTTTTAGACTCAATGATTGGGAAGCACAATGATTTCTAAGTATCTACAGCAAGGGAAGATCAAGTTTTGCCTTGGAAATCATCAGCGAAAGCAAAGAATGAAGCGTATGAGCAGAAAGTCAACAAAAAGTCAAAACATCATTATCCAGCCGTTCGGTCGTAACCCGTAACCGGATCCGGCTGGGCATTTGGTCAAAACGCAACCGATCCGGTTGCCATCGTAACCGACCCGGTTGCATGCACTGCAGTTACACGAAGTTGCATTTATTGTTGCCTTAACTCCCCATAATCATTGGAGGCCGATCATTTCTTGATATTAACTTGTTGGGAACGTTTTTTATCAGTTGAGCAAGCATTTGTGGCTATATATTGAACCTAGTCCTAGTTTACTAGGTGTGACACAACCAAAAGTTTATTAGTTTACTTCAAAACTAATACCAATCATTTTTATCAAGCCCAAAAGTCTAGTACCTGCTGTAAAACGTCAGAAGCAAGGAGGGAACAATTCTCATCCATAGTTTTGGTAGTTTGGAGTTATACGGTGAATCTAGGTGATTGGAGGCACATGGTTGCTACAATCCACGAATTATAATTCTTGTAATCACAAAAGTTTAGGTATTCTATGAACTTTGTTATGGATTTCTATTCTCTTGAATTATTTGAGTTACTTTGTTATGATTTGTGTTTAGTTATTATCATTATTATGGAGTAGTTTTGGGATATACTTGTGTGTTGGGATGTAGTTAATCATATTAGTGTTCTCAAAATGTGATGCATGTATATATGATCTTGTTTAAATGAGTTTGTTGGAAAAATACTAGTCTTGGTATGATTTGTTGATAAAACATGTTTTAAGAAAAAGGACCGAAAGGATTTCTCTTGTGTTTTATTCCAAAAAGTGGAGTGACAAACTAGTATGGGGATGTGGTGATTGACAACCACCATGTTTGCTTATTAAAACAAGACTAGGAACATTTTCATCACGAAAGGGTCGAAAGATTCGTAAGAACAAATTTAATAAGAACATGTTGCAAACAAATGGGATTTCTTAAGAATAATCATTAGGATAAGGAGTGAAAGGATTACCTAAATGTTTTTGTTCTTAGAATGATTTTTACAAACATATATCATGGTTGGAGATCATTTGCTTATGAGTTGTGCATCACATCAAGAGTATACACCAAACCTTCATGAACACTATTTATGATTGATTATAGACTATACACAAGTATATATATTTCTTATTATTGAATTTCGCTATAACATAACTATTTGAGGAAGCCTTGACAAGCTTTCTTGTTGGAATCTTTTCATCAAAAACAATTTCAATCAAAAAATCTCTTGGGACGATCTCGACTTACCAAACTTTGCTATAACGGACGAGTATACTTGCTCATATGTGTTAATAGGTTAGATGGTTAAATCGTGTTTATAAATTTTTAAAACTTGCAACACACGTAGCACATCAAGTTTTTGGCGCCGTTGCCGGGGATTTTTTTGATTTTCTTTAAAATTGGTAGTTTTGGAATTGAATTTGGTAAAAAAAAAAAAAAAAAAAAAGGTTTTGGTTAAAAGCTAACCGATTCGGTTGGTGAGCCAACCGAATCCGGTTAGAGTTTCTGGGGTAATATTTTTTGTGATTTTTAGATTTTGAGTTTTAGGCTATGTTTTTAGTTTTGTTTAGTATCTTAACTTGTTTAGTATATGTTTCTATAGTTTGTTCTTGTTTTTACTAACTCTAACGCTAATTGTTCGGATTTTGTTTTGTTTTTTTTTTGTTTTAGTTTGTCTAGTTAGTATGGATAGTTTGAGTGGAATCTCGGAATACCTTCGTACTTTGGACGAAATGTTCAAGGATACCGGAAGTTCGCTGGAAAAGATTGGAGGTATATTGGAAGAGAGTAAGAAAGATTTGGGGATTGATACGGTCAATATGGAGGAAACGGGTGAAAACAAAGTTCAAATTCCCAAGAAGGAAAGGGTCGTAGTGTTCACACAAGCACCTTTGACGGTGTATGATTCGCCATTCATGAGGTTTGGTACGCCTTGCAGCGTAGAAGGAGTAAGTGCTTGGGACGCGCAACTTAATATGGCTTATGGAGAGAACTACATTTTGGAGAAGGTTCTTGACAAAATTGGTCATGTACGTTTGGACTATGAAGCATATGGAAGAAGGATGGTTAAAAATCTTAAAGTCAATATTCATGGTCACATTTTTGAAACAGATTTTGTTGTGTTAGAAGAAGGGAATTCGGATGAACCAAATGTGTGTTTTGGTAGGGAGTTTCTTGTATCTACCAAGTGTAAGCTTGATTTTGCATTGGGAGAGATGAGGATTAATATAACTGATTTGGAAGAAGGAAAAGGAGTGAACGAGATGTTAGTGGAAGTATGTGCCAACATGGAGGAGAAAGATGTGGAAGTAGTTAAAATGGGGAAAGAAAATCGGAAGAAAACTTCATCAAACAAACTAACCCCAACAACAACCACCACCAAAAATGATTACACACCATCATCACCTCCCACTACAAACACTTTCAAACCCTTAACCGACAAAAAAAAAGCTATTTCAGAAAACCTAGAACAAAAGTTTCTTGAGCTAAATGAAAAGAAACCGGTGATAGAGGTACTCCAAGATTATGTGCTCTACCGTAAGAAATTTGATGCGGTAATGCTAGAAAGGGCTAGATTGGAAGATAAGAATCTAACGGAGGAGGAGCGAGATCGAATTTTGTTTAGAGGCATGCCAAGGAAGGAAAAGGATCCGGGAAATTTTGTGTTACCAATAAAAGTGAATGGGACTACACCAGTTAATGCTTTAGCCGATACGGGGTCAAGTGTTAATATGATTCCCTATCTATTGTTTATGACTTTAGGTCTAAGTAATCCGCAACCTAATCATTCGAAGCTTACTATGGCAGATAATTCTCAAGCCAAAGCAATGGGCGAGGTGAAGAATGTGAGAGTGCAAATTGGCTATCAACTGTATTTGGTCGATTTTCTTGTCCTAGATATTCTGGTGGACAAAAGTTTACCACTACTATTGGGGAGACCATTTCTACGAACTTGTGGTGCAATTATAGACATGGGAAGAGGCACTATGACTATTGATGATGGTATTTCAAAGCAAACATACTATCCGAAACCAAGAGGCCCAACTTTGGAATTTATGGAGGATTTGGAGTTCATGGAAGCAAATGATGATTTGACGTGTTTTGAAGTGGGACGTGATAACCAAGGAAACCCAATGTTTGGACCATTAGCTCCGCCTTATTTTGATATAGAGGACGAAATGGAACGTGCATTGGCGGTAGAAGCTTTCTATAACCCATTCAAAAACATACTAGTCTACAAGAAGTTGACCGACTTTTTAGGTTCTTTACCGGTGCAACTTAAGAATTTGGAGTGGAAACCCGAAGGGTCGGGTATTTACAAGAGACAAGCTGGAGATGGAGATTGGCATGTTAAATTCGATATACTTTGTCCGGACGGAAGAAGATTCATGAGGAAGTTCAAAACTTTTGAAACCTACCGTGAATTAACCAGAAAATTTCAAAGCGAGGACATCCTAAGACAAGAGTATTTTGAGGAATTCTAAGGAGAAGACAAGGGACCGTAATAAACAAGCAATTATTTGCTTGAACTTCATGAACTATTTATTTCTTTTTGATTTGATGCATTTAGGATTTTTATTTCTTATTTCAGTTTTACTTTCATTTTTATTTCTATGATTGAGGTTATTTGGTTAATACATTATGACTATGAGTTTTAGTTGAGTTTTGGTTTAGTTCATAAGAATGATGATTTGAGTTTTAAGATTGGATGATTGTTGAAATTTCCAAATGGTGGATAAATGTTGTATGAATCTTTAACAGGATTTTTGAGTAAAAATTTTGTTGCTTGGAGGGTAAATGCCTAAGTAACATAGAAAAATGCAAAATTTGGCAAAATGCAAACCGAAACGGTTGTGTCCATGACTGAACCGGTTGCATACAAGTATATATACCAAAAATTCACTTTTCCAGAAAAAAAACACACACACACACACACTAATTCCCAGCTGGGTTTTGCAAAATTCGTCCAAGAGAAGCTAATTGAAGATTGTTTAAGTTGTAGGAAGACATCATGGCACCCAAACAAGTAAGCATCTACATTCAATTAACTCAATTAAGGTTTAATTAGAGCATTTGATTCGAATTGCATATTAGGTCACCAATTTGGGGGTTTTTGATATAATTCGAATTAAGTTGTAATATTTTTGGATTGAGTGGGTAATTGATATAGGAATGCATTGCAAAAAGAATTATAGTGATTGATTCACCATGGAATGAGTATTAGATGATTGAATTTTTGGATTTGAATAGGTTGTGCAAGTGAATCAAGTTAAGATGCAATTGGTGATTCCTAATGGTAGATGATGTGTTTTTGTGAGTAATAGATGCCACATTATTGATTAGAACTAACGATTGAAGAATATAGGTTTTATCAAGTTGAGTTCTAAGATGATGAATGTGTGATGACTTGAGGTTTGGAAAGCGAATTTAGAGTAATTCAAGGATGTAGAAATCATTGAGGATGATAGAATGCGATCTAGGAGTGGATTGGACTTAGAAATTCGAGTGTATAAGGGGTTTAAAAGGAAAAAGCCTTATGCAGATTGCATAACCGATCCGGTTGCGCAGTGCAACCGAGCGGTTGGATTTGCCAAAAGAATAACCGATTCGGCTGCTCTGCAACCGAATCCGGTTACGGTTTCTGTGTTGGAAATTTTTGAAATTTTGAAGTGGATCTTAGAGGGTTCCATGAACCTTCTTGTTTGTTCTAACACTCTTATATGGTCTTATATTTATGATTTCTACAGAGAATTGTTGTAGGTAGCTCAAGCGAGGAGGCGATTCCAATGAACCCGCTTGTTACGAAGTTTTGTCAAAGGAACGAGAAGAAGAAAGTCAAGTATAGCTTGAAGACAGAAGCAAATGCCAACTTAAAGTTCAAAGATCTCACCGATGGGGAGAAACATGCTTTCCGGGAAAGGTTATCAAAATTGCAAAATAGGACATGTTTGGTTCCGAGGGTGATTGATTGGGATTTATTTGCGGAGTGTGATTGTGAAGATGAGTTGAGAGGAATGATGCGGACATCTTATGTGTATTCAGGGGATGGTGATTCGTTCAATGATTTGTCATGGGAAAGAGCATTTAGCGTCAATGAAGAGGTCTATCGAGAATGGTGTATGGAGTTCTTTTCAACCATGTATTTTGAAAGAAAGGTGAATGTTCGGAACTTGATGAAAGAAGTTTGTGTTTGGTTTAGGCTTTGTGGAAGGGATCATGCTTACACTTTGCCGGCTTTTGGCGTGGCTCTTGGTTTGTATGAGCCACATGAGGTTAATCATCGGTTATTTGAAGCTCACTTTTCGAGGCTTAGGAGGTTTGAAAAAGACTATCCTAGTATTCCGCTTATTGGAATCGAGTGGGAGATCCTTCTTGCGCTAGGAGGAATGCCTCGACCATCAGGAATCCATTAATGAGGATACTTCACAAGTTGATAGTGACCGGGCCGTTTAATAGGTTTGGAAGTAGGGACAAATGTCAGAAACCGGACTTATGGGTTATGATGTTATTGGAAGAAACTAAGGACGGTAATGCAGTTTGGCAGATAGCCGAGTATTTGTCTAGGAGGGCCCCGGGAATCAAGAGCAATAGCAACATTTGTGGAGGACATTTTGTGACGAAGTTAGCGAAGAATCTTGGGTATTATGTTGATGAGGAATTGGCTAAGTGTGAAGAGCCAAAGTATAGTGAGATGTGGACTGCACAAGGTTTTGGGAACGCTTTGAATAGGAGATTGAAAACCTTGGGGTTATGGATTGAGCCTCAACAACAACAACAACAACAACAACCACCAAAACAGCAGGAGAGTATACCAATGGAGAACGTGCAAGCGGGTACGTCCAGTAGTTTTGATTCAGGTTGGGGAGAGTGGAACCAACATTTAAATGAGATTCAATGTAGGGATGTGTGGAGAGACTCGATGATGTTAAGAAACAACTACATCAATGATTATTCAATGCCTATCTTTCAACACATGGCTCGTGACGCCGATTATGAGTTACCACCCTACAATCCACCCAATGTTCCACCATATCCTTTCCCATACACTTCTTATCCTGGACCCTATCCGTATCCATATCCTGGGTACGCACCATTTCCTGATCCAGTACCCCCATATGGTCGATTACCTGAGGTTGGTGGAGCAAGCTACGATGTTGGAGGATCGTCATCAGGAGTTGGAGGAAAGAAGAAGAAGAGGAGAGTTCGTTCGGAGATTATAGACGAAAACTACGTAACTGAAAGTGATGATGATGATGAGTATGATGATGAAGAAGGAGACGATATGAGCGAGGACGACGAGTGATTGTGGATCATTCGTGAATTATGGTTTCAAAGACAATGGTTATGATGTGTTAAACAATGTTATTTCTATTTCTTTTTAAACTATTTCTTTAGGATATTATTATATTTTGCTTGATTTTATTTTGTTTTTAGTAGCATTTGTTTTATTTTGTTTTGTTTGTGTATTGTGTTTTGCAGTTTTTGTTTGCAGGATGGATGTGTTGGAAGCTTATTGATGGTCAAATATTTGGAGTTGGATAACTCACATGCTTTCTTATGACCCAATATGCGTATTGCATATTCTATCCCGTGGTATCTTTTAACTATTTCTTTTTCCCATTTTCTTTACTTTGAAGTTCATTTTATTACATTGAGGACAATGCAAAACTTAAGTATGGGGGAGGGAAGAAAATAGGAAAAATGATACGCATTTTTAATTTTTTTTAGATAACTTTTGGATACAAGTGATTAGAAGGAATTCGCCCTTGATGGTCTAGTTGTTTTCGCGCATTATGGATAAATATTAAAAAATATAACTTGGGAATTTCAATGGTAATATGAGGTTTTTGAAAAATTTTGGATTTGAACCAAATTACGGAAGTAATTCATTTTGGATTCGATAGCATTTTCTAGCATGCATTATAGCCTTTTTCCACTTAATTGTGAGGTTTCTTTTTGTATAAAACACATCTTTTGTTTTATATTTGCTATGAGTGTGCCGGTGATTATGTCAATTCTAGAACTTGTACTAGTTATGCATTACGGTTAAATCACTTTTGAGTGATATAAATATGTTCAAATGATAAGAGGCATCTTAGGATTTTACCCAAATGGCCTTTCATTTTACATCTAATGATATATTAGCTAACCACATCTGTTAGTTAACCACCTTTATATGGACCCATTTGTTAGTGCTCATCTTTAGCACTAGATACCTTTAGTATACCCTTTTGAGCCAACATTTTCATTTGTTACATCCAGAAAAATATAAAAAGATTTTACACTTTAAACTTTAGCCAACCCTTGTCATGTCTAATGGTTTGTTGCTAGTTGTTTGGAATGTTGGATTGTTTTTGATGATTATGAAGAAGCTATACTTTGTTTGTAGTATGTACCATTATCCATCATAGATGAAGGAGACCTCTTTCTCGATTTTTTTGGGTGTATGCTTACACTAACTGTGGGGGAACTTTGAAAAAAAAAAAAAAAAAGATGGTTATAGCCAATGTGCTATATGAAGGATATTGATTAGCCAATGAGCTAAATTGAGTTATACGTATTTGCGGAGATCGATATTTGAAGAGGTGAAATAATCATTTACGGGGTTGTGGTTTGTGTGATGGCTAGCAACATGGAGGTTTAGACTTGACTTTATTTTCTTTTAACAACAATTTCATAAATCATCCCATGACTTATCCATACCTTTATGAACCCTTAACCTTAACGATATAACCCGAATAAAAGCCCTTTTTGATGAATTTATTTTCTTTGTTTTGATACTTGTACAAGCTTATGGTAAAAAGCATTGATCATGACTAGGCATTGAGTGATTTACATATACCCATCAATATATGAGTGTTGAGTGAATTCTTAAAATCATTCGTGAGGTGTTCTAGTTATGTTATCTAAAGTGTTTGGTTCATTTTTAAAAGTTTTCACATATTAAAAGCAAAACAATAATTATCTCTTTTGGGATGATTGTTACATTTTTGGAACCATGGTGTCAAGACCATTGAAATCAATCTTTGCAAATGTTAGACCTACTCGAGGGCGAGTAGAGCTTAAGTGTGGGGGAATTTGATAACGCCTAAAATGAACATGTTTTTAGTAGCGTTATTGTTGGTTTTGTGCATGATAATCGGCTATATTTACTCATAACTGTTGCAAAAGTGCAAAAGATGCGTATTGTGTATGTATATGTAGCCAGGTATCACGAATGATGAAGAAATGAAGTTTTTATGCACATTTGGAAGATTCTGAAGAAGGGAGTCGAGCAAGGAAGCTTTTGGACTCAATGATTGGGAAGCACAATGATTTCTAAGTATCTACAACAAGGGAAGATCAAGTTTTGCTATGGAAATCATCAGCGAAAGCAAAGAATGAAGCGTATGAGCAGAAAGTCAACAAAAAGTCAAAACAACATTATCCAGCCGTTCGGTCGTAACCCGTAACCGGATCCGGCTGGGCATTTGGTCAAAACGCAACCGATCCGGTTGCATGCACTGCAGTTACACAAAGTTGCATTTATTGTTGCCTTAACTCCCCATAATCATTGGAGGCCGATCATTTCTTGATATTAACTTATTGGGAACATTTTTTATCAGTTGAGCAAGCATTTGTGGCTATATAATGAACCTAGTCCGAGTTTACTAGGTGTGACACAACCAAAAGTTTATTAGTTTACTTCAAAACTAATACCAATCATTTTTATCAAGCCTAAAAGTCTTGTACCTGCTGTAAAACGTCCAGAAGCAAGGAGGGAACAATTCTCATCCATAGTTTTGGTAGTTTGGAGTTATACGGTGAATCTAGGTGATTGGAGGCACGTGGTTGCTAAAATCCACGAATTCTAATTCTTGTACTCACAAAAGTTTAGGTATTCTATGAACTTTGTTATGGATTTCTATTCTCTTGAATTATTTGAGTTACTTTGTTATGATTTGTGTTTAGTTATTATCATTATCATGGAGTAGTTTTGGGATATCCTTGTGTGTTGGGATGTAGTTAATCATATTAGTGTTCTTAAAATGTGATGCATGTATATATGATCTTGTTTAAATGAGTTTGTTGGAAAAATACTAGTCTTGGTATGATTTGTTGATAAAACATGTTTTAAGAAAAAGGACCGAAAGGATTTCTCTTGTGTTTTATTCCAAAAAGTTGAGTGACAAACTAGTATGGGGATGTGGTGATTGACAACCACCATGTTTGCTTATTAAAACAAGACTAGGAACATTTTCATCACGAAAGGGTCGAAAGATTCGTAAGAACAAATTTAATAAGAACATGTTGCAAACAAATGGGATTTCTTAAGAATAATCATTAGGATAAGGACCGAAAGGATTACCTAAATGTTTTTGTTCTTAGAATGATTTTTACAAACTTATACCATGGTTGGAGATCATTTGCTTATGATTTGTGCATCACATCAAGAGTATACCCCAAACCTTCATGAAAACTATTTGTGATTGATTATAGACTACACACAAGTATATATATTTCTTATTATTGAATTTCACTATAACATAAATATTTGAGGAAGCCTTGACAAACTTTCTTGTTGGAATCTTTTCATAAAAAACAATTTCAATCAAAAAATCCCTTGGGACGATCTCGACTTACCAAACTTTGCTATAACGGACGAGTATACTTGCTCGTATGTGTTAATAGGTTAGACGGTTAAATCGTGTTTATAAATTTTTAAAACTTGCACCACACGTAGCACATCAGGAGCATACGGAGCTGTTTCCAAGGGAGAAGTCACTCCACTATGATAAGCATTAGCGTTTTATATTTCTTTTACTTTCAATTCATGTATTTCGTACCTTTGAATATTGAATTGATTTGCATGATTAATATGAGCGGCTAAGCACTTTTTGGTGCTAGCCTAGTTATGATTCCTTAATTGTTTTGTTTGCGTTTACCTTTACTTCCGTACAATTATTTCTAAGTGTATGCATGCATAGTTCATTGGTAGCCACCCTTGGTTCGGTAGTTTTGAATGGCGGTAGAGGCCAATTGCCTAGGAGATATGACTAACTGACCCTAGGTGAGAGGACTGAGACGGGAAGGGTAAGATATGACCAACTGACGACCCTTTCTACTTGTGCGATTTGACCAACTGATCACCTATCGTTTGGATGAACTTAAGAATTGGGGGGTTGTATTGTCTAAGTTCCTAACGGCTGGGCACTCACTATTATGAATCTAGCATGTAGCGGTACTTAATGACTTGGCTTAGGGGACCAGGAACAATAGGACTTATGACGGTGCGCCTGATTTCTCTTATGGTGGCATCATTGCTGATAGGTTAGGGCGAATTGACCAAATGCTGTCCTCTTGAATTTGACCCCACCTGAAGTAATTGGAAGTAAGTAGACGTAGACATAACTAGCTAGGAGGATTAACTAGGTTATCACCACTCTCCTTTATTGATTTCCCTTTACCTTTTATCTGCTTTATTTTATTCTGCTTTAGTAGTTTAATTAATTAAATCCCTATCGAAACTATTATTAGTCTGTGACAATTAGACTTAGTAATAATCCAACACACATAGCTCTTGGGACGACCTCGACTTTACCGATTACTACACTACACGCGACCGGGTACACTGCCCGTTAGTGCACTAGGGTAGACCATAGGTATAGCGAGACACTATAAATATTAAGACCTGGTCAGTAAAACCTGCATCAAGTTTTTGGCGCCGTTGCCGGGGAGTTATATTAGGATTGATATTAAGTCTTTAATTTCGTTTTAAACTTTTCTCACGATCATATTTCAAGTTTTTAGGTACCATGGAAGTTGTTAACATCAATGACCTCACTCTTGAGGAATACTTGGCGTTGACAAGAGCGGAACAAGGGTCGGGTCTCGTAAGAACGGCAATTGGAGCAGATGTCCGTTTCGAAATCAAAGACCAATTTATGAGGGAGCTTCGCGCTAACCATTTTTCAGGAAACAGGGACGAAGATGCATATGAGCACGTTGAAAATGTCCTATATATTGCAAGCCTTTTCAACATTCCGGGCGTGTCTCATGATGCTGTTATGCTAAGGGTATTCCTAATGACTCTTACTGGAGCCGCCAGAAGATGGATCGAAAGATTGCCCGCCGGGGCAATTAATACTTGGGCGCTACTAAAGAAACACTTTATTCAAAGATATTGCCCGCCATCGAAGATTTCTAACCAGCTTTTGGAGATCCATTATTTCAAACAAGAAGACGACGAAACGTTGTACCAAGCCTGGAATAGATACAACGATCTCCTTTACAAATGTCCTACCAATGATCTGAACAACCAGCAGAAGGTCAATATTTTCTACAAAGGAATTAACGTAAGTACATGACAAATGATGGACTATCAAGGAGCTATCTCGAACATGACTCCTACTCTTGCAATTGAAGCCATTCAAAAAATGGCGGATCACTCTAAAAAATGGCACGACGGAGGAAATAAAAGAATCCAAGGCGGAAGTTTTGACAGAATTGCAGCAATCGCTAGTAAAATTGAAAATCTCAGTCGAGATATGCTGAAGGTCAGAGAAACCGTTCATGCCATCCAAGTGGGTTGTGAAAGCTGTGGAGGAGGACATCTAACGAAAAATTGTCCTCATGTGGACGAAGAGATTATTGAAGAAGCAAAGTATGGAGAAAATCGACCATTTTACAGAGATAATCGAAATAGTAATGGTTATCGTGGAAATTACAACCGTGGGCCTTATGGAGAAAGAAAGCCCAGTCTTGAAGAAACAATTAATAAGTTCCTGGAAAGTTTAGCCCAAAGACAAAAGGAGCAAGATGAGTGGTTGAAAGAATTCCAGGAAAATACTGACAGGAACCTTTCCAAGCACGAAACAACTCTGAAAAACCTAGAATCCATGGTGGAGAAGCTCAGTGAAAAAGTAAGGAGGAATAACGATAAACCTGAAGGATCTAAACCAGCTATGGAATGTAAAGTGATTTTTGCTGATGATAACTCAAAGGTTCAGGCCATTGAAACGGATTCGAGGGATGATCTCGTCGACAGATCTGAGTTACGCCGTAACCCACCTAATGAGTTACGACGTAACTATGTCTTTGACAATCGATAACGGGGTTATGAAGAACACCGAGGATAACCATTCTAACGAATTAAGCCGTAACCAAGAAACTCGCCATTTAACGTAACTGGGATACGGGCGTAAAAATTCCTTAAAGTAGAAGAATCAGGAAATGACTGGTCCCATGACATCAACTTGTGCCCTCTGCCCAAATCTAAGAAGAAATATCACTGGTGCAAAATGATACCAGTTGCTAAGGGAGATTGGTATGATCTTTAAGCTTCTTATGACCAGAGAAATGAGGTTTGCGATGGCGGAAGCAATAAGGATAGGATCAACCATAACAAATTTTTGTGGCCGGCATATACTGATGATGAAAGACTCGAGAAACTCTCCCTTGAAGATGAAGAAGAGCCACTTATCACTCACTGGTGTACTCCTATCATCATAACCAACGAGGAGTCCACACGAGCACGGCCTACATGCAACACCTTCCGTAAGTATAGCAATGGCGGGGATAGTGAAAGAGAGGAAGAGTGGACATGCCCTCATGAGCGTGAAAGACATTGTATAAAGTTCGGTGACTTGGCATTTGATGATTGGTACGCAATACAATTCGGGGATGCCAAGATTAACCCGAATCTCCTTAAGAAGCTAAAAATTGGTTACGAGGAGCACATTCGTAAAAGGAAGAGGCTAATAAAGACATATACCGCACGATGAGCATTTAAGTGAAATGACAACAAGGAATTACGCAGTCATCGGTGCGAAAGAGTAAAATCTCCCGGGAAATTTTCTGGGCATCATGCAACCCATATGACGATATGTATAACAGGGAAGCAGCTCGGGAGAATAGGAAAAGATGAATTCTTTTGGTCCTCAACCAATGATGAGGAGAGAACGAGTTTGCCTTGGCTGGAAAACCTAGGATTCGATAGTTGGGTGAAGATTAAGTATGGACATGTGGACACGCTAACCAAAGAGAAGATTTGGAAGGAGTACATGGATCGAGAAAATTCAAACAACGAGAGTCTCAACAACACGAGTGAAATAACAATTGAAAATGACAAAGAGTTGGTTAGTGATGATAAAGAAGAATGCAAGCGTGCTAGTGGAGAATCGCTCGATGAAGAATGGTTCAAGCGGTACGCTTCTGATGATGATGATATTGAAGGGATCCTAGATTACCTTGAGTTGCAAGATAATGAGGAGTTTACCTGATCCTCGACGACGAAGCTTACTTAACAAAGGAGGTGCAAACTCCTGGGATTCCCTACAAGAGACCACCTCCAATTATTGTCAAAAAATATGAATTCACTCGCTACCACCGGACCTAAGAGAAATTTTGTAAAGTCCGGAAAATCGAAACCAATGAATACCTCCGAACTGCTTCGAATGTCGCCTATATGAGGCATAACTTGATGAAAGATATTGAAGAAGTAGGGGCAGATCCAAAGGCCCCCATAGAAGCCCCGCGGCTCTGAGTCTAACTTAAAGACTCAGAATAAAGAAAGTGCTCTTTCGGGAGACAACCCGAATTATCCCTTTCTTTTGTTTTATTTCCATTTTTGTAGGGTTTTGTATTTTCTAACCATTTTTGCAAAAACGAGGAACTAATTGCCTGCAGCTTGCTGATCAACAGAAGTTACGCGTAACTCATCTTGGTGATTACGCCGTAACCAACCTTTTAGCGCAGTAATTCTGACGCATTACCAATTATGGCGCAATACCATCTCAGTGGTTACGCCATAACTACTCGCTTTGCAGCTCATTCCAGGTTTTGCCAGTTACGGCGTAACTCCCTCAAAAGAGTTACGATGTAACTTTCCTCTGCTTTAATTCTTTCATTTTAAAACACAATAACCTTGTGTTAGTTTTTAAATGAACTTTGTGGGTGTGTTCCTTGTAAACCCTCACGAGACTTCACTCGTCCACTTGGGACACCAAGTGGTTTAAAAGGCTTGTCGCATTCGCAAAATGCAACCGTGATTCCCACGAAAATGAGTTAGGTTTGTTTTTCATTTTTCATTTTTTTTTATTTTTAGAATTATGCTTGTCGGTATTGTGATTTTTGGGATTGAAGTTTGTTCATGATGCTTATACGAAGGCACGTCTCTTGTTCGTGGGCCTTCCTTCTTTATGGAGCAAATTTGCCGTGACATGTTAGTAATGACGAGTCACCCCTTAACCTTTGTCGTGTCTACCCATATTGCCTTCGAGAATGGTTTAGCCTTTAACTCTAGTGGTGGAGATTTGTGTAACCGCCAAGCTTATGATAGAATACATGCTATGACTGTGCGATTGAGTGATCACCCCGAAATTGATACTTAGAATAGATGAGAGATTTGAGTGTTTGTTCCCCTTTCGTGAGGTGTTCGGCTTTGTTTTATTCTAGCATAAGGGATTTGTAAACTCATATTTTCCAGGTTATGGGAGATATTTTTTTAGGAATCTATCTAATAAGGTCTATTTGAGGGCAAGTAGAGTTCAAGTGGGGGGATATTTGATAACATCAAATAGTCCTGAATATTAAGTGTCAATTTCCCCCGATAATGCTTGTAATTTATATCATTTATATGGATTTACGCTTGTTTTCCATTGTTTTCCACTTTCAGGTAAATTACGAGCATTGGAGCTAAAGAGACGCGGAACTGGAGAAATATCTAAAGATTTATCACAGTATGCTATTTTGAAGAAGTTACGGCGTAACTTATCTCTCACATTACGCCATAACTATTGCGTGACTCAGTATGCCAACTTATCAGAAGGTTACGGCGTAACTCTTCCCAAAGGTTATGACGTAACTAAATTA
>OU343216.1:74248069-74326804 GCA_910596185.1 Chrysanthemum makinoi | reverse complement strand
AAGAGTACTTGACGCCATCCTCGATATTCCCAAGAGCTAAATGACCCCGATAATCACATCATATGTTGTGGAACCTATTCTATCGTCCGAATCAAGGAATCGCTACAAAGAAACAAGGTGCTGTGTTGCCGATTTCCTTCTAGCGAAGATGTCGAAAAGCTCGAAACGACAAAGGTATCCAGGAGCGTTAGACAAGGCAAAGTTGGTCATCTCGACGAAAAATCTTCTGGAACACCTGTAAGGAGAAACAGAAGAGGAAGTGCGGAAGTGTTACAAGTACACTTCTTTATAGAAATCTTCCCAAAAGGAATCCTCCTCGTAAAAGGATTGTTCTGTAAAGGAATCGAACCTATTCCCACATCTGAACCGCAAAGAAAGCTTTGTGACGAAGCTCAGAAGGTACTGACACGATGAAGAGATTACCTACTCGGAAGAATCGCACACCGTAACACCTCCTCACAGCTAATCCTCCAAGTCCACAGGTCGATAAAGGAAAAGGAAAGACTCCTGTACTTGTACCGTATGATGAAAGCTCAGATCAGGAAGAAGAGCAACTGGATATATCATACAGGAAGAAGTTTAATATCGTTAGACACCTTCAAAAAGGTGAAGAATTTGCTAAAGACCAAATGGGTGGTCCCGGAGGATCAAGTGGTGCTGCCCACTCAGAACATCTCCTGATGCGGTTAATCAACCCGATAAGGGAGCTGGTGCCACCACTCTTATGCAACAACAACAGCTTGTGGAGGATACTATTGAATATGAGTTTGAGGAAAAACGGAAGCTGAGAAGTCGAAAAGATCAGATGTTGATTATGATACGTTTCTTCTAGATAGTCTGCGCAATCAAAGAAGAAACCTCTCAACCTCCGAAGGATCCAGAGTCTCCTCATATCTCTTCATCATCAGATTCTTCTTCTCACTCCTCGCCACCACCATCAAAGAAGTCAACCAAATCATCATCCCAATCCGTGAAGAAACCATCTAAATCTTGGATTTCTCAAGCTCATGAACGGATTACCAAAGCGTCAAAACAAGTCGAAAGAAAACGGCTCAAAAAAGCTAAATTTCTTTCTTTGATCACATACAGCATATGTATGACGAGCATGAAAAGATCAAAGGAGAAAGGAAGTTTGTTCAGGAATTCATGAGAAATCACCGTCAAGAGGACTGAAGAAATGACGAAGGCTACACCGAAAAAGTACCTTATGGAGTACATTCCTAAAGTCACAAAGGAGTTGTTCACCAAACAACTTTATCCAAATCTTATGCAGATCGCCAAGCAAACTATTCGATCAACACCCTTAACCGTCACAATCAATCCAACCAATCCGATAGTTTTCTCTGTTTAATGATTGGTGGCCAAGCTTGTTACACAAATGTCTCCACGATCTAGGACATTTACTTCTGATGAAGGAAAGTTGTTTCAAGCATTGCTGGACTACCAATGTAACACCCCAACCCGGCAAGGGTAGAAGTGCCACATTCTGGTGTCATATCAGAACATACAATTAAAATCTTCAAGCGGAAATCTTAAAGAATAACGTACCAAGTCATTTAAATAAAAGATTTACAAGGAAAATTACAAAATCCAAATGTCTAAAATAAACCAAAATTTCAAAACAATAACCCGCCAAAATAAGTCCAACTAGAAAGGTAACTAGGGTTGGTCCACTCAGATAATCAACTCTCACCCATCAAGCCCATCTTCAAATCTAAAACTGCCGCAGGGAAAAGAAATGCGGCTGAGCTTAAAATCCCATGAGCAGATATAACGAACGAAAGCTAAACGAAATCAGAGATACAAATGAAATAATGAAACTGATAACAAGGTCGCAACGAAAATGAGAACAATGAGTGAATGAGGATCCTGCAGAACACAATTATACAGATATCCATCGAACCGATAACAAGGAGAACGAAACAAAGCAAAGCATCGACGACATATAAACAAGCACATACAAACCAAACATACGGCCTGAAACATAAGCAAGCATAGCAGGTAGCATCCACACAACATATATATGTCATACAATCAATTCAGAAATCAGAAGGCATACAAGCCAAAGCGGATATCTATAGGAAAGCGGAAGCAATTAATTAATAAGTGAGCATAGCAATTCACACAGGTCAACATCCTTAGTTGAAAACATAACCATATCATAACGTTGAAGTACTAAGCAGCCGGTCAAAACATAGCAGTCACGTAACGATAGGAATACATGATGAGCATTATAATTAAATGAATTAAAGACATATCGTCAACTAAACAAATTAACAAGCCGGGCGTCACAAGATGACCCATTTACCTAATCACACCGTAGGTATAGGCAGAAATGTAAACATGGCGGTCAACAATAACCGTGATGAGAATACAACGGAATAGTCATGGTCCACGAGATACCGAACAAAGCACACATAATAAACTAACAAAACTATCGTTTACACATTAGTATGGTCACCAGACAAATCAGAGAGTCACATAACAATGAATAGCATAATCAAATTCAATAAGTATATAATAACCCGGTACGTAAATGGAACGATAGTCTGAAGTAACGGAATGAGAGTGTGACAGATCAAAGCAATGGAATATATATATCTTGGTAGTAGAGTGAGTCATATAAGGGTACTGAGTAATGAACAATTAACGTAGCATATGGTGCGTTGGGGAATACAAAAGGTACAATATAGCATATCAAAGGTGTAAGGGTTGTCGAATCTTACACGAGCCCGGAACATATCATATCATATCATAAGTAACCATTGTATTCATTGGGTGACCTCGGAATACCATACATAATAGGAGGGAGACCTCATTAACAAATGGAGTAGCTAGCTCCGAATTGTGAAACGCGGATGCACCCCATCATTCACCATATATATCGTATCTATCAAACAGATCAAATCCCTCGAAACATATCATATCTAGGATGCATCCATACGCCCCCCGGAACATAGTGGCCAAATCATATACATATAGTGAGCTCATAATCATATCATAATGGGGACGGTGTGCAACATCACTCGTGCACACTGGAGTCATGCCATTGGTGCATCAATGACACGGTCATGTTACCTTCATGACTAGGAACACATATTTGGCTCGGGTATCAATCTGACGGGTCAAAGCATACTCATATCATATCATAAGGGTTCATATCAAAGTTCATATCAAAGTTTCATATCAAAGTTCATATCAAAGGTTCATATCGAAGTTTCATATCAAGTTCATAATCAGAGGTTCATAATCAGATGGTTCATAATCATGAGGTTCATAATCGAAGTTCGAATCATAACAAATGAATATCATAGCGAATGTAATCATATCAAAGGATTATGTCGGAATCATATCAAAAGGATCATAGCATAAGGAAATCATAGCAAAGGAATATTATAAGTGAAGCAAAGTCAAGGATTGAAAAGTCGAGAAATCCCTACTTGAAAAGGATATAATATCGTACCTTAGCAATGAAATCAAAGCAAACAAGAAAGTTACACCGGGAAGCAACGTCGCATCTCCTTCAACGTATCTACACGAATTGATATCATATATTACTTATATACTCATTTTATAAGCTTCTTATGCATGTGTAAGTGTTTTACTTATTGATATCCTTTTTCTATCTTTCATTTTCTTAAACTCATATTTGGACCAGACTTTAGCGATTTTTATAAAATACTTACTTAGCTCAAAGAAAATCAAGGAAATTCCCAGGGGTTCCCATATGAGTTAAAAGACTCTCCAAAAATTGGGGGGTTCAAATTCCAAGTAAAATGTCCTATAGAAAATCACAAGACCAGACCTGTCCAGAACTCACCCAGATTTACACACACCAAAAGTATAGCCCCAACAAACACACTCACCCTACTCTACACATCAAACCAAAATATACAGGTGTCACACAATATATAAACATCATAACCACCAAAGGAAAAGTTCCAGAACCTCTTAGATTAAATACTAAAAATCAAATACTACATCATAAATTTAAACTCAGCAATTCAGATTCAGACACCCTAACTCCAAAATATAAAAATCATACCTCCAGGTATGCAAATGATACAAGACTTATATTTCCAGAAAGATATTTCAAAGTAATACAATTTAGCCTCAAGAATCACTCAAAAACATGCAAGTATCATCAGATAACACCTACATGAATCCAACCTAAATTCTGGACAGCTTAACAACCAATCACAACCAATCAACAAACAAGTCACCAATCATCTTTTAAGCATGCCAAACATAACAAAACTCATTATACATAATATTTAGGGTCTAATAGCATGAATTCTACAGAGGTGTCATCAATTTAACCAATGGAGCATAATATCAAGCATTGGACATATTATAAGTCTATAATTTCATGTAGAAAGCTAATAACGAGTCCTAAACATGTTGCAAACCTACACATCACCCACCAAATCATATCCAGAAGGCAACCATCATCAATTATCAATAAATCACAGAAATAAAAGTTTAATCATCCATCTCATACAATTCCCCACCCTATCTCACAAGATTACAAGTTTTAGTCAAGTAAACATCACTATAATCTTCACATAAAATCATGAACTTCTAAGCTATCAATTTCATCAATAAGCATGTTATCACCAATCATTGAAATTTCATGTACTCATTCTATATAACTTATAAACATGTTATGAAAGCCTTTTCCAAATTCTCATATCCTAAGTACCATTTTTAACGCTAACATGTCCACATAAAATCATAAATTCATAATTAGAGTTTAACATGAAAATGGCTTATAAAACTTTACAATGATTCCAAAAATGAGCATACACACTTATATAAGTCTATTAATATGTAAAGAAGATTACATAATCATAACCATAACCATTTAACAACATAATTTCATTCATATAAAATCATAATTTAACAAACTAATACCATTCGTAGAATATGACACATAACACACAAAACCCTTATTCCAAACACACCAAACACAACCCAAATCACACGCAATCGAACCAAACACACCCTTACTCACCCAAGTCGATTCAAAACAGCCCCAACCTCATTAATTTTATGATTTCGTGTGTCTTATGTTATCATTTTATGCGAGACTTATCATATCGTTGTATGTGATTTAGTCCTACCATTTTATGTGATGTTTAAAAGCATCATTTCATATGAGTCCATCCTTTATCATGCATATGTTTGGTTATAACTTCACGACAGCCATCAAAAGGGAAGCAAAGGAAGGAAAAAAAATTGAAAAGAGATGACGATACAAACCCTTGTATGATCGAGTGGAGGAAAGCAAGAGCCAAGGGAACAACACCACGACACAGCCAAACTAACATCCACCACCACCTCATCAAGAGTTACGATCAACATCCTTTGTTGTCTTTGAGTGAATGGGAGGAGAAGAAGAACCATGGCGTCATTTTTTTTTCTCTGTGGTGGCTAGGGTTTCGGTTTGTGAAGTTTTGAGGTGGGGCGTACAAAAAAAATGGGGGGGGGGGGGAAGGGATACAGATTGTTTTAGCCGGACCAAAAGAAAAGAAACATGGGCCAAGTCCAAATTTGTTGGGCTTTTTACATTTAATTTAATATGCTTTATAACTTAGAAATTTCGGCCCATGAAAAGTATAAACGTATAATGAAATTTTAAATGTAACCGTAAATCGATCTCATATATTTGGTTTGGCAACAAGTTGTAAGTTAAATTTTACATCCACTGAGTTGGACGGATTTTTACGCATCTTATAAATATTAAATAGAGAGGCACAATAGTCTTTTCACACGTTTACGATAATCAGTGTTTTACAACCAACTTCAAGAAGCTTGTAGATTTGAAGCTGAAAAGTCTAAACGTCCTAGAGACGATGAAGACAAGGATAAGGATAAAGACTCTGCACCTCAACGCGTAAGCATCGGTGAATCTTCTTTGATGCAACCTCCTCCACAACGGGCTCCTGTTCAACAAACATCTCCTCCTCTCGTTCTTTCTCTGAAAACCTCGGGCGATTCGAGTTACCACCCCGACTCAGAAAACCGATGATCACTTTGAGTATACGGGTGGCGATGAAGGTCCTGAGCCCCTACAACAACCAACCTCTCCCAAACAAGTTCGAAACTGAATCATCATCTAGGCCTTCGAAAAAGAAAAAGACGCCTCAAACTGACGTCGTATCATGGCTAGATGGCGATAAAACAGAGGAATTTGAATGGTTTGCTAATCTTGTTAACAACACTCCCTACTGAAGGAAGGTCAGAATTTGGTAGATGGTTCTACATTGGAGCATGCAAAAATTCTGCAAGAAAAGTTCCATGTGAAGAAAATGGCGAAATCGGTGAAGCGAATCAAAAATGAAGCATTTCAACTTCTAAAAGACACTCACGAAAGTGCCCTCGAGGTCGAATATCACCTTGAAAACATTGCTCGAGCTATGTCTAACAAAATGGATTGGCTCAAACCGGAAGCAAACATTGACTTCACACAAAGGGATAACCCTCCATACTACACCGATTCGACCAAACCTCTACCAACACTTGGACAAACAATTGAACCAAGGATTCCTTTCATTACTTCTTCAACAAAGACACGGATTTTCTTCTACGGTGACTAACGATTCAAGAAAATATGCTACGTCGTTGACACTTCCATTCCCAACGGTGTCTACTCAAACGCATAGCCATTGAGGAGCGTGCCAATCACTTGTTCTCCAACACGGTGGAGGCATCGCCGAGATGCATTGTATGGGATTCATCACGGCCGAGCGCCGATGAATCTACTATAGAAAACTGTCAGGTTCGAAGTCTCAACATGTCGTGCATAGTTCTAAAGATATCGTTGCCATCATACACGTTGAACTTTCGTCTAAGTGGGACTACACATTCCTAAAGAAGATCGTAGTCAAGCGACAAGATGA
This sequence comes from Chrysanthemum makinoi, assembly GCA_910596185.1. Classification (NCBI taxonomy): domain Eukaryota; kingdom Viridiplantae; phylum Streptophyta; class Magnoliopsida; order Asterales; family Asteraceae; genus Chrysanthemum; species Chrysanthemum makinoi. The sequence continues at coordinate 74,319,902 of OU343216.1, read as the reverse complement.
ACGGGACTATGCTTTCTCTGAGGTGACTTTGAGAATTTGTCTCGAAATGACGCCGAAGACATGTACCTTGCCAAAGTGCGAGGTGCATGAGACAATTCTCAACTCAGCACAACGTGATTTATCAAGTCACTTCTCATTTTCATAAGGCGGTTGTCATCAAGGAACGTGTAGAAGATCTCCGGCTGGCTGTTGAATCTTATCAGACGCGTGTCAACTTCACTCCTCCAAGCTTGATCTTCCCGATATCAACCCGGCTATCTCAATACACTCATCAGCAAACCTTTCGGCGTTGTTTACCGTAGTGAACTTCAAAGAAACTGCTTAATGGCGTGTAGCAAACTCCACAAGTTCGGGGATCATACTTTGAAGCTGGTTAGGGATGGATTGGCATACAGGTTGAAGGATATACGCCCGAAAATTGGGTCTCCTAAGCGCTGGAATTCTCAGGGAAGGAGGGATGTGAGACGGATCATCACAATGATTGATGAACGGTTGTTTCGAAGGATCGTTCAGACGATTGGAAAGTTATGTCAGTGGTCGACCCAGGAGAAACATAACCGGATTTCAACGCCTGCACACTCGGGAACATCACTTCGCACTTCCGGTACCCCCTTGACTTGTTTTCTTCATATCATTTTGGATGTTTGATTGATTATGTAAATGGCTTGTGCACACATTAAAGTGTACAACCCGTACTTGTAAATAAAGGACCCTGTGGTACGCCAGTGCCACAATCCTTATAAAAGGAGCGAAAGCTTCTTACTTTTGAGTAAAACCTATCAAACCTTTCACTTTTCAAGGTTTTGCTCAAAAGAACAAGTACTTTCCCTTATGATTTTCAAAACCTCAATCGTTTATATCACTCGTTGAGGGGAGTACTTGATTCAAAACTTTGTTCAAAATTGTTCTCAGTGGTCATTCTTACCGCAACACTCGAAATGGTCATATTTATTCTCAAACGTTTCAAAAATAACACTTTAATATGCCATTTTTGAGGGGGATAAAATACGTGATAAGAAATATGTTGTGTAAAATGCAAATGAATCGTGTGCTTCAGACTTAACCAACGAATTGACGATGCTTAACTGTTAGTAACTCGAAAGACTTGTCCTGGACGGGTAATAATTTCAAGCTAGTTAAGCTAGTGATGTAAACGTGTCTCATGAAAGGACTTGTCGAGTAGAATGTACCATCGAGAAACTCTTGATAAACATACTGTTTGACGACATATCGCAAAGGACTTGTCTGAGTAGAATGTACCATTCGAGAAACTCTTGATGTAAACGTGTCTCGCAAAGGTTTGACGACCTTTCGAGGATTGTCTACACCTTCAAGGTAGTTATTAGAGCTAGTTGTCACCTAAAAGCTGACAATGCAACTCTTTAACTATGCCACGTAACCGTGTCTCGTGGGTGAATGTCTATCTTGAGTTAATCAATTCAAAAAGTGCGCGCTCTTTCCTCACTGTGCATTTTAACCGTAAAAACTATTAAGCACATGTGGAGGGGAGTATTTATGCAAAATCTTATCTCAACAGTGGTACTAAAATGTTTTTCATTCATAAACACTGTGAGAGATTTTTCACATCAGTGGTTTTATGGCAACATAGGTTAGTCATGGAGTTATAAGGTGACTAAGGTTAGGAATAACCGTCCTATGATCCGCCAGAGCCGGAGGGATCTACCCAAGGACACCACAAATATTTAGTATTTAGAAGTCCTTAGGTATGATTGTAAATAGGAGAAAATGAGAATCGGAGAAAGAAGGAGTTGAAGAATTAAAAAGAAATGCAAAGAAAAGGGTGAAAAGAAATAGCCCTCCAGATTATTCAACTTAGGGCAGACACCGGGTTCAATTCATATGCTAACTGGTTGTCACTTAGTGAGCCGTATTGAAGATTAAAAGTCGTCATGGACCCGTGGACGCATGCCTAAACCTTCTTATCCACTCAAGTTTCTCTTAACAGAAGCTTGTTTCATTCTCACTGGGAACCCTACGTAACTATCTCGGCTTTCTCTTAGAGATTCTTTGGTATTGAAGAAGGAGACCCTTCCTAGTCTCCGCTTCGGAAAACCAAAATGCACTATTGAGTCTAGAGCCACGAGATTCATCAAAAGATCTCTTAGGTACACTTGACATTTAATCACTTGATGATCAACTATAAGGTTATCAGTGGTTCATATCGAGTCCTTCTCAGATCTTAGCAATCTGTCGAGAACATTTATGAGAGGTTCACATTTGTGATCCTCAGTGAATGAATGGAAACTCCTCGCAGGGTCAACATCAAAACGCACGCACAGGTCTCTACGGCAACTCCCGTGGATTGGCGCTTAGTGGTCTCAAACGGTCTAACATCGAGGTGATGCTTCGTGTACCTCAGTGACTCATCAATCGTAGATGTACTTCGGTACATCGGTTATCTCACTTTGGGACTCGATTCAGGAACGGCCTTTGTAAGATTAGAGTTGTGTTTTCACACTATGCTTTGTTAACACTCTCGAGTTCAAACTTGTAAGTGCCGGAATCCGCTTATTACTAACCGTTTAAATTTTGTCTTCTTATGGAAGCTCGGGCCGGAATGATCGATGCGATTCTTCTCATGCTCACGCCAACATCATCACTAATGGAAGTTCTATCCAAAAGCAACACAACAGTCAGAATGATTCTTAGTCACGAAGAATCTACAAAGTTAATGACTTAAACTCCATCATCTGATTTTATTCCAACGTCAAAAGAGCGGTGAGCATGTTGAAGAACGGCTGGGAGACACTGTGTAGCGAAAGGCAGAACTTTGTTCTGACAACAACAACATACTATCACTTTCACCACAAAGAACAATGATCAAAGAACAAAGTTAATGATGATGTCAAAGCATAACCGTTCAAAATAAACTATCTCTCTACATTGGGGAGATTGTTTAAATCAAAGCAATTCTTCTCACAAGAAAGAAGAATGTCAGAAGACGTCAAAGCTACTATTACATCAACGCCTTCACCCGTTTTTCATCACCAACACTTGAGTGTTTGTTACTCATATGTAATAACACTTGAGGGGGAGATTGTTGAATCACTCCTAAACCTTATTCAAGTGTAGTTACTCATATGTAATAGTTAGCTTATTATGGCCTTTATGTTTGTTATTAGCCTTAGGCTTATGTAAAAGGCCCATAAGCCTAGGCCTAGCCCAATAAGGAAAGGAAGGGAACTAGGAGTGTTGCCCTAGCTTCCCTCCTATAAATACCCCTTGTAAACCTTCATTTGAAGGTTGGTTATTCAAGTTATTCTCTTTCACTCACCTCTACGCATAACCGTTTCATACTATCGTGTGTGTGTGTTTGGAATCTTGTTCAATCGCCTCTCTATCTTTCTATTAAGCTTGTGTGGTAAAACTAGTGACCTAACAATTTCCATCTTCATCGTGAATACTTTTACATATCACTCGGATGTTCTGGCAATACCACAAGGATAATGCGTAGGACTCTTAAAATATATTCTCACTTTCCACATTGTGTGAAACAACAAGTCTTCATTAATTTTGTGTCCTAATGAGATATTGTGGATGATCTCTTGGCTCTAGACTCAATCGTGCACATTTGGTTCCTATGCCGAAGACTAGGGAGAGGGTCTCCTTCTTCAATTTCAACAATCTCTAAGAGAAAGTTGATAGATTATGTCGGTTCCTCGTGAGAATGAAACAATCCCTTTTAAGAGGAACTCGAGTAGCTTGGGAAGTTTAGTGCAGTGCGTCACTGGGTCCATGACGTCTTGTCTTCAATACCAGTGTTACCTTAGTAAACACCAGTAGCATATGTATTGAACCCGGTTTCTGCCTAAGGTTGAATTATTGGAGGGTTATTTCTTTTCACCCTTTTTCATATTCATTTCTTTTTCATTCTTCAACCCCTTCATTGCTTACCGAGACTTCATAACTAGAACCTTGCTGGTTTTATTCGGTTCTAGCTCTATCTCAGTCCGCACTCTTCCCATATCTCACTTTTCTCTTTTTTTCATCATACCTAAGGACTCTACACTATCTAGTGGATTGTCCTGGGTAGATCCCTCCGGTTCTGGCGGGATCGTGGGAACGAATAGCTAACCTAACCATCCTTATAACTCCATGCATAAACTAAAATGGTCGGTCTTTTGGTACATTTCATTCTTCCTTGAAACCAATTGAAAGATCATTTGGAAAAAACAATCAAGGTACTTGTGATATAAAATCAAAGCATTTTGTTCCTTAATTGTTTTGATCATTTAGAAAAGTTCCCCCTCAACATGTGCATATGATTTTAATGGTTTAGCACATGGAGGCAAGAGTACTTTGAAATATTTTCTTTGATCACAATTTTCATAGAAAAAGCCATTTGATTTTCTTTGGTAAATTCTCCCCCTCAATATGTGCGTTGGATATTCGAAAATCATTTTGCACATAGAGGCAAGAGGTTTTTGAAGTACTTTCACGATCATATTGCCATACAGAAAACCATTAGAAAATCAATCAAGGTACTTTATGTTGAAACATATAAATTTTTTGTACCTTGAAAGTTTATTTTCTTATTGAAATGCTCCCCCTCAATATATGCTTCGAGATTCGAAAGCGTTTAGCACATATGAGAGAGCAGCCTGCACTTTTGAATCAAACAATCACCTTTTATCAAATTTCATATTAAATCACAAATTCTCCCCCGATCAAAAATATCAAATCCTTTGAGATTTTGGATCTCAAGTGATTTAATTAGGTTTAGAAACATGGGAGAATATGTGTCTGGTTTAAATACTCATCTTGTTTTCGGATAAATGCTCCCCCTCAACATGTGCATTATGTATATTGAAATTCTTTGGCACATGGAGGCAGGAGTGCCTTTAAAGGACTAAAACCAATTCCATTTAAACAAATTTGAGATTTAAATCACGATCTCTACCCCGATCAAAAATTTCAATCCTTTTGAGATTTGTGATCCCAATTGATTTAAATCATTTAAAAGATTTTGGGGAAAGACGTGGCATGATTTACTCTTGAAAAATGATCGAAATGGACCAATTTAAGACATTAAAGATTGTTAGTGTCAGGTATGATTGTTTTAAGAGATCTTTAAGTAAAATAAAACAATTTCACAATCAAACAAGAACAGAAAAAATTTCATTTTGAAAGATCTTGATTCTGAAGAAAAATCATACCATGACATAATATTAAATCTTTAGATCACCACATTAATACGTACAAACGGACTTTTATGAAGAAATATTGTTAGAAAATAATTTATTTTAAATCACTCTCCTCCTCAATCGATGACCGTAGTCGATGATTGAGTGACTTAAGTTTTGATAAAATGAAGTCCGGTGATTTTCAAAATTAAGTCTAATTAATTTTCAAAACAATAGTTTCCATTTTCAAAACAATTTAATCAAATTTTTTGAAAAATGGTATTATCACAATTATCCTGCACAAAGATACGTTAGGTGGTTGAGAATCTGCTTCTGTTGTTGTTGTAGGGCTTGGAAGAAAAACCGTCTGCTGATGTAGTGAGACTTCTTCGTTGCATTTAAATGCCAACGAGGTCAAATTAAGCTCCGTTTCTTCATTTGCTGATGAAGAAAACCATCTGCTGATGCAGTGAGACCTCTTACGTTGCATTTTTCCATGCCAACTCTCTATAGAAGTCCAATTAAGCTCCGTTTCTTCATTTGTCAACCTAAGATATAGTTACCCTTTCCTTTCGGCATCCAATCTTCTTCATTCGTGGGATCCGAATCGGGAACATTCTTATGAACCATGATATCTACATACGTTAGTGGACACAAACAGATATATGGTGGTCGACATCACCCAAACAGCAATCGACTAATAAAAGTCAATTCAACATATCAATCAGATCATGTAAAGGTATGGGAAAAATGTGTTCATCAAACTCTAATAATCTTATCCTGACAATCATATCCTAGGCACCTAGTCCTTCGACATAGGTTAACATCATTTTCAATTAAGCATATAGGATAATTAGAAAAGCTCGTTAGATGATATAAATTTGAAAACATTCTCCCCCTCAATCAATGACTCATTTCCTAAAAAGTTTAAAAGCGCTGAAGTCATTGATTGAGTTTTCAATTTTTATGAAAACTCTGAAACTGATTAATTTTCAAGCAACTCATTTTCCACCATTTTGAACAACAAATATTTTTCTGAAGAATTTTAGACGGAAAAACATTTGTGTAGGAACAGCAGTCCTTCGACATACTTTCCTCATTTTTTCTTTTAGGATAAGTGCACGAAATATTTGAAAATTGGTTTAGCGCAGCACTTTCCTTCGTTGAAGAGCGGGTTGCTATTGGAAATAATAGCAAGCCATAGTTTAAGCGCGGGTTACAGTCTGAAATAACTGCAAACCATTTGATATGTGACATGTTTTGGAAAAGAATATTTACACCTCCTGTTCGAACTTCATCTATGGTCCCGTGCCATTATTGAATGACATTTCTAAGACCGCAGATGTTATCGATACCAGAAGACATGTCTTGAGAAAACAATATTTTTGGTCTTTTTCAAATTTTCTGATTTTTATGGGTTTTAGAAGATTTTATATTTTTCTATTTTGTTTTGTTGGTTTTATATTTTTCTATTTGGTTTTCTAATAAATATATACAAAGATAGAGTAGATCATATAGTTTAAGGAGATGATGATACGAGTACCGAGATAGGATATCGAGCAGCACGTCGTAGTAGATATAATTCGTCATCTCTTAAACTTTCACCACCAAAGCTTCCAAGGCTCTTGCATTGAAGAAAGAAATTGAACCATCTGAAAGTGAGACTTTGGCAGCTTCCCCCCAAACCGAAAATCCTTTAGGTGAGCAGATTCAAAGCTTTCTTTCAAGCTTCCCTTAGCGAGGTGCACAAAGAAGCACACCATTATCATCGAACTTCCTGCTCTTTTTTAGAGTAATCACCGTGATTCATCGTTCGGGTTATATCATCAATAGAAGAACACAGCGTTTCATCCCACGCTTGAATAACTCTTCTCAAATTCCTTTTCCACGAAGTTGAGCAGTCCATTCCAAAAGGTGTCACGAGACAACTTCCCCTTCGTAGTTGAATTGATGCGTCAGTCTCTTAGACTAGAGCTCACGAACCGAATACACATATACCGAGACAGAGAAACTTATACCATCAAGTAGCGATTAAGTCCAATAGCCAAAAAATAACCCCGATGTATAGTTTTCTCTCCCCCTGAAGAAAGTGTATGGCTCAAGAACCCGAGTATCCGAATGCCCAAAGAGAGAATAACCGATAACATTGAAAAAGGCCGAATCACGATTATCTCTGCGGAGGACTATCTCTGGGATTTCAACTCGAAATAAGTGATTATATCTCAATCAGCGATTAAGCACTCAAGTGAAGCAGTGGCGTCCCTAATGTACACAATCTCTCTCCCCCGATGATTGTGATAGCATCGAAATCATCACACACTTGTGCACCTCTTTTATCAGAAACTAACTCTTCCATCTCTTCCCCCACATAGTTGGAATAAGAACACTAAACGCCATGAGATAAACATTAAGTTTCTCTTCGTAATGACCTTCGTCTTCCCGGATATCTTCAATCACTTAGAAGTATTAAGTTCATCAAGTTTCGGCATTTAGATCTTGTCTCCTCCCCCTTCTGGTTTCACACTTGGATCGCAATATCTTATCAGCCCAAATACTTGAAATCTTTTTTAGAAGACCACTTTTAATCTTTGTGAGAATCAACTTGCTGAAGAATATGAGCAAGTCTAATTGGGGATTAAATTTGGCTTTTCACTCTCCCCCAATTAGTGCTCTCCCCTAAACCGACAATCTTTATGATGAATGATAAAATTAAGAATAAGTCTTTAGATCGTTAAGTGCAACTCGTCTTTAGTCTTCTAACATGTACCAGAAAATGTAGAATCAACTGTAGACTCGACCTTCTTCAAGATTGTCCAATTGGGGAAGAGATAGTTAACATCTTCATCACACCAAAAAGTATCCCAATTAACTTACATCTTGCAAATCCCCTTAACTTAAAATCCCTCCCAATCAAACAAGAACAGAAAGATGTTCATCAAGGAAATCAGCAATCAGCCCGCAACGAACACACGAAAAGGTAACACCAAGCAAACCATCACATCAAACAAGAATAGAAGGTTGTTCAGAATCATCATGTTAATGTGCACGTGAAGCATTAACCGGACGCACTTTGTCGTTAAACTCATATCAGCTTGTGAAGATGTCAACCAACGGCTCTTATAAGAAAACTCCATGTGAAGATGTCCCGATAAGAAGAAACTCGGTTCTTTCATGAGTTTGGAGCCGTTCGACCATTTATTCTCAGAAATCAATCAACCATGCAGAAAATTCACACTTCTTCTACCCCTCAAGAATTGCATACGGAGTTGCCATTCTTGATTGAATAAGTGAATATCTTCAACAAATGTAGTCTATTCACACTTCTCCCCCGCAAAATTAGCACATGATGTCGCCATCGTCATTATAGTTGAGCAAGTGGAATAAGAAAATAATCAATGGTAGCCCGTTTTACTTGATGGTAGGCGCATGGAAAAGTATGAAGCATGTTGATGAGAATGGTCATAATAAGAAGATTTCTCTTCTTCGAAGATAAAGCGCACTGAAACGTACACTTTTCTTTTCTTTAGAGTCGAGGCTTGAGCTGTTGTGTTCAAATGTCATATCTCTCTCTATATTGACTCTCTTGGCAAAACTTGTAATCAACCCCATTATCATTCATAGGCTCTTTGTTGTGACGGTGATGGAGAAACCAATACGATGAATTTGACCCTGAAGTAAAACAACCCGAACTCGTGACTTAAACTTGCACATATGTAACAAAGAACGGTGTCGAGACTTCATCATCCATTGAATCTCTAAGTACTCTATACTCTTCATCCAACCACCCATCAAGTATAAAGACGTCATCACCTCTTGAAAATCCACAATTGAATGTGACACCGAGCACTAAAACGTAACTCCTTAAAGTGATAGTTATTTTGTGGTTGTACGAGCCCAATTCCCCCAAGTGGTAAAAGAAAAGGAAAAAGTCACCCAACAATAACTAGATTTCTAAGTCTTCGTTTTTGATAATAAGTTTGAACAAGGATCTTGAAGAATCTTCATCCAACCATCCCCGATACCTTTAGATACTAAGTACACTTGCCCGTGATATTTCACTTCAACCTCAAATAAATAATAGTGAAATAACCCCGTTGTCACATCTTGTTAAAAGCTCAAATCTAGCCTCCTTTGACCTTAAAAGTGAACTTTGATAATGGTTTCATCCCGACCATGGTTAAAAGCACGTAACCCCGTAAAACCATGTAATAACTAAACTGCAATGAAGACAACCCAAACACACACCCAATTCATGAAGTACACCCTTTTATCCCTTCTTTGAAGCAGAAACCGTATCACCAGCATCAGAAAAGATCCCGAAATACACTTTCCTTTTCTCGGGATGGTTCCATCATTACGGAGTTTTACAACTCTATCGTTTAAACCAAAAATAGATTCTTTAGGTGGGATTTTACAAAACCAAGAATAAACCGTAAGATAGATCCGGAAATGCACTTTACTATTATCAGGATGTTTCCATTGTCACGGGGTTTTACAAGTCTATGATTTAAACCGAGAAATAGATTCTTTCACGGAATTTTACAAAATCAAGACAACCGTAAACAATGTCAGCTTGAATATTTTATGAGAACTTTGGTTTCGATGAATATCTGTTTTAGGGGAACATGCAGTGGTTTTTCATAGGTTCAAATACCAACATCAACAACACCCTCAACCATCCAATAAACACTTTGGTAAACACATCATTCACGCATTCTGTCGGCTATTGCAGTGACCATTTGCTGAAGTAAATCCGATATACCAAACTTGATCATGAAGTGAACTTCCCCAGGTTTGTTACTTAAACTTGTACTAATCCTTGTGAAGAAGAAACGGTGTATCCAATGTACAAAACCTCTTGACGTATCCTCAACAGCGTGAGACACCGAAGTGATAGTTACGTTGTGGGTTAAGCGAGAAAGAATCACAACCGTAACTAAATACCCAAGTCTTTATCACACTCTATAAATGCCCAGACAAGTCATCTTCGCGGAAGGATAGACAGAAAGAAGATGAAATAAGTAAACGCGCCCGGGAAACCTCACTTCAAAGCCACATAAGGCATACCGTTCAAACAGCCCCATAGTCATTTTTCGAGTTTTTGTTCAAGCCGTGAATTGTGTATCCTCTCTAAAATTTATCATACGAAAAATACCATTACGGATTTCCAATAGTAAAATCCAAGAACTTGTAACACCCAAAAAAACAATTGGACAATAAGATTTTGCCATTTAGGTCCATATTTCCGGATATGCCAATCAGCGCCCGTAGCACACACAAAAATGCAAGTCCAATATCCACACAAGAATTGTGAAGCCCACGATCCAGAGTCCAAGTTCTAAGTGAGAAGCCCACGTCAAATATTTGTGTACCAATCAACTAGTAACCCACGATCCAATTTCAGAAAAGAACCAAACACTTACAACGGTTATAAAGACATTTTTACCTAAGTATTAGGTCATTTATCCTACTAACCCTAATAACTAAACACATCGCCTACCAACAAAAACAAAAGCGGCTCCTCTTTCTCAGATCCTTTCACCAATCTGCTCACCCATTAACAAGCATCAACAAGAACGAATCTCAATCATAATTAAAACCTTGCTCCATCATAACCTCAATCTAATCTCCATCATTCACAAGAACAAAACCGAATGAATAACAAATACCCATATGATATTTTCATCTGAATCAAGATGAAGTCTTCAAGATCTATGGGTCACCGGGTAGGTTTAAAAAAAAGATTCGTTCAGTTTTGATGTCAATCGAAACAAAGAAATGATGAAGCCTAATGGTTTTGCCATTTTTTATACTTCGAACATTAATTAGTTAAAAAAGCTTCAAATTAGGTCTGTGATGATGTTTTTATTTCGTGAATTAAACCTTTTATGGTTTTGATGTTACTTTGATAACCACGAAATGAAGCGACTGAGATCTAGTGTTATGTCATTTACGTTTAGAGTCTTGGAAGATTGCTGAGAGTTGATGGAGTGATGTGAGGGTTATTTGGTGATTCAAGATTTAGGTTAAGTTAGGTTCGTTATACTCTTCAGTTTAAACTTTATTTGGACGATGATGGCTAGATGAACCTGAGGTGCGAGTTTTGATTGATGTTTGGTTAATTTGATATTGTGGTTGTTGTCTTGTGGTCGTTTCTTCTTCATCCTTTTCTGTCAAAGCGCTAAATGTCACAACCGCTAGGTTAGTCGCTAGGTTTATTTGCTAGGTCAAGTCGCTAGGTCAGCTTCATGACAAGTTGCTACATAACAAATCGCAAACTTGTTAAATAACAAGTCGCTACATGATTGGCAACTCGCTACCCATATACAATGAATCTAGACAACTTGTAAAGACAAGTCGCCACTGAAACAAGTCGCTAGATAGATTTTTTGACATTTTGCTCCGGCGATTTTTCCGACCATTATTCTGACCATATTCATAGCAAACCCAGAAAACTGCTATAAAGCATAATATTTTCCCTGTTTGAACAATGTTTGACCACATGAATGAATGACCATTAGACTATCAATAGTCACGGTATGGAACAAAAGCAGTCTACAGATTGTTATATCTGTTTGGACAAAATAAAGAGACAAGACATGTATGTAACAATTGATAGACCATAAGACCTTTTTGACCAAACAAAATACACATAAAACTTGTTTGTAAAAACAGTTTACCCACAAGATAATACCAAAAGGATACAAAAACTTGTTACAGCTGTTTTCCCAAGAGGTAACATGAAAATAAATTTTCCGATAAAAAAATAGCACCCAAAACAGTTTTTAACAAGATACAAAACCACAATAAATCATCAAAACACAAAAACCATGGCTCTTGATACCAATTGTTAGGATCTTAATATTATTGTGTTTGATGATTCGGGTGGCCTTGGATGATGATGATACAAGTATGCCATGTTTTAGAGAGAGAAAGAGTGAGAGGGTGTTCTTGGTAGAGACTTGCTTAACAAATTATGAAAGGTTAGATTGAGAAGCACCACCCCTTCCATGGATGGAAGGGGTATTTATAGTTACAATGAATACGTCCTCCTATCAGACTGTGGATCAGGCATACAGTGGGTAAAGACCTGTCCTTCTTCCATGGTGTTACACTAAACTAATCTACGCTACTAACTAACTATTTAACTACTGAATAACGTAAATAACGACCCGTCTACGAGCTAACATATGCTAGACCATAATTGGGGTGACCGACACTTTAACATGGAATTTCCAATTCCTAACAGGAGTGGAACTTTCAGCACATTCAATGTTTTTCCAAATCATTTGAATGAAAGTCCGATCGAGATTCTCTCTTCCACTTGCTCCCCCATGGACCAATGAATTCGGGGTCGAGTCAAGCTAGCGACTCGGTTAACAAAACAGTAGCATTTCATGGGTGTCAACCCATGTTTCTGACTTCTTTCTATTTTCTAACACTAAGTGTGGGGAATTCCCCAATGTTGTTTGCTTGTTGTGTGTTTGCTCTCTTTTTTCAGGATTCCGTAGATCGTGATGATTGATGCTTTGTTTTCAATCCAGCCGCCCAATATTCGATCTTTTTGCTAACGATTATCTAGGGATATCTTTATAAAATCCTTTTGTGAAAAAAGATTTCGCTACCACACTTGGCTAGTAGTATTACCTTTTTCCGTTCTATAGTTTCGACTACGACCGGTACTTTGAATATTGAGGGAAATATTCAATTCTAAGTGTGGGGGGGGGGGGAATTCTAGCAAAATTTTATCACATGTGTACCTTCTAGTACCCTAGCACCCCCGTTTTGACCAAAAATTTTAAAATTTTTATCGTTTTAAGTCAAGTATTTACATTTAAAAGAAGTGTTTTGCACAAAAATAATGCATTAATGCTTCGGTGTTAATGGTAGGTTAGTCTTGATTAGGCTAGAACAAGGGGAATCCCGACTATGCTAGAGTGTTGATCTAGATGCCCTCTTAACATTTAGGCTAAGTTTTTACGAGTTGTGCAAATGAAAATGCTAAGCGTGGAGTAGTTGGTTCTCTTTAGAGCTTATATAAGTAATCTATGGCTTTTTCTCCCAGAAGATCACTAAACGGACTAAAATACGTGCTCGTTTTCAAACTTTGGAACATTCAAATTGTCTTGTTACAATAAAAAGTTTTTAAGTGAAATTGATTTAGAGTCCGAGTTCAACTTTTTATTTAAATTTTCGAGAAAGCATACTTTCTTAAAATCTGAATAATGTTGCAAAATGAAAGTATCGTAAATGTGCTTGAATGATGCAAAAGTTGCAAGTTTAAAGTTCAAAGTCAAAGTGAATGAAAAAAAAAAAAGTAAAAAAGTTGAAAAAGGAAAAATGAAAAATATGAGTTGCTTGAACAAAAGTACTATGTTGCTTACGAATAAATGTGCGAAACTTGCTTTTTTTAAAATTTAAATCGGAAGTTGAACTCGTATTCGATCAAGTTGTCTAAAGTTTGACTAATTTGGAAATCCTTGATTTCAAAGATCCCGAAAGCTCCGATACTATTCTCGAGGGTGAAAACCTAGCTTCCTTAAAAGGACAAGGAAGAAGATAGAAGTAGCGCTACATGGAGTGATCTCACCTTTGAATCTTGAATTTCTAAATCATCGTCGGTTGTGATCTATTTAGGTTGAGTTTTAACTTAACGGTAGCCTCGTAAATCTTTGGAATCGAATTCCCGATTCGGTACTATTCTCGTGAGGTGTCAAAAGCCCGGTCACTTAAAACGTATGTTTTGGGATGTGCCGAGAAGAAATCCGCTAAATGGAAAAGGCCCTTTCGATCCTTAGACTTTCGTCGTTTCCGGTGAGTTAGTACTTTAGTTAAGTGGATAACAACCATAACAAATGTCGATTTAATGATCAAACTTTTGAAAATGAGCACACAAAGTTAAATCTTATAAATTGCGGGAGTAAAAAGTTAAGTCTCGACTTACATAGATTATTGATATAAGTAGTGTTAGCATTTTACAAAAACGTTTGCACAATAACGTTTGCACAAAAGAGGATGACGATTACAATTCCCCGGAGATACCCATTTTGTGTGAATCCCGTTCCATGATGCCATGTTTTGTAAATCATGCATGTTATTTATTTATGTTTAAGTTTAAATTTCTCGTAGTGAATAAAAAGTCGAAACGGGGTATTCTTGGTAATTTTGATCCTTTCATTACTTTATATGATTGGATTGCTAGGGACTAGCAATTGATAGTGTGGGGGATGATGAGTGGCCTTTTACTCATCATTTTAAGCCTGAAAAACCCACAAAAACATATAAAAACACGAAATTATACCCAATTATTCTGCAGATATCCTTGGAATGTGTTTTTATGTGTTTCAGGTACAAAGGATCGAAAACAAGGCAAAAACGGACAGAATTGAGCTCGGAATGGAAAAGTGCTTTGCGGACAGAGCCGGGAAGATGATTTATCTACATTTTCAGAGCCCGGGATACATTTTTGGGAGTGAGCTTGGGAAATCAGACTCAAAACCCTAACCCTAAACCCAAATTACTATTTTACCCTTTTCCCCAACCCAATTTACCATTTTACCCAGAAAACGTTTTTCACTAAAAACAACTATTTTTATTTTTATCTATTTTTATTTACAACAATTATTTTTATTAAAACCAATTTTTATTAAACTTATTTTCTTTCCAAAAAAAAAAAAAAAAATTGTAAAACCAAACCAAAAAATACAAAAATTTAACTTTACCTTTAAAAAAAACCTTTTTAGCTCTTCCCTTTATCCTTTTAAAACCCTTTTTCAAAATTAAACCACCTTAATCCATTTTGACCCCTCTACCATTAAACCCCACATGAACCCCCCATCTCTATTTGACCCTTCTTCCCCTTTATTACCCCAACCCAGAAAAAAAAAAAAAAAAAAAAACTCACTCAGAATTTATTTACCCGCCAAAAACCCAAATCCCCTCTTGTCCTCTTCCCCACAATTCACTTTCATACACTGATAACCAAGTTCATCCCTCCCCCACAACCCACATGGCTAACTGCCAAGCTGGCAATCCCCAACTAGCTCATTGGGCATCAAAAAGGGACGGCTCAGATTCATATCCTTGGTCTCCAAGCCAAATTGATGGTTGGGATTAATCTCAAGAAAGCACAAGGCTGTCCAAGTCTCATTTCCTCTCACATCAAAAGCACACAAAGAAGTAGACGAGGATGAAGACATATTCATTTTTTTAGTATAAATAGGATAATATTAGAATTGATAAACTTGTCTAGAAAATTCAAGTTCTAGTACCAATTTATTTCCATTGTCATTTATATTCCTTGTAATTTTTAATTCAATGCAATTTTAATTTGAGTTTTTAATTCCAGTTTTAATTTATGCAGTTTTTAACTTTGTTGATGTTCTTAAACTTTGTCTCATTTCATTCCTGTTAAAAAAGTGTGTTACAGTCCTTCATTTGATCTCATTTGAGCTTTTGATTAAATTTACAAAGTAGTTTTTGTGGTATCAAAGTCTTTACAGTTTCAAAAAGTCAAGTTTTATGCCTAAAGGTGTGTTTGGAACAGCCTTGGTTTTGGGTCCTTTGGTGTCAAAACAGTTATAATTGGTCTTAATGTAGTTTTTATGTTAGCTTTATAGTCATTTCTTATGGTTTTTAAGTTCAAATTAGCTTTTTGAGTAGGATCATATAATGTGTCAAACTGTCCTCTGCTGTCCCCATTTAGCCTTTTTCACAAACCCTTAGCAAGCTCTCTTTTAGCTCATTTAAGTTGCCATTTAGTTTTTAAGATCGTCATTAGTGTTAACCTTATCTATTTTAAGCTTTTAGACCCTAGCCTTAGCTTTCTCATAGTTTAAGTTAGCTTTAAATTACCCCCAGTATGCCCTTTTTATTCTTTTCCACAGACCCCCACGTACCCCCTTTTCAGTCTTCAATTTCAGTAGGATTAAGTTAGATTTAGGACTAGCTTTTGTTCATATAAGTAGTTAGTAGTTTGAATTTAGTTTTCCAGGAATTAGTTTGCATTTTTAAATTCACTTGTTAGCTTATTTCTGCCCTTAAAACTGCCCACTTGCACTTTTTTTTATGTTCTGTCTCAGCCACAAAGTGCCCAACTGCACCCTTTTCAACAGCCTCTAATAAGCTTGTATAAGCTCTAGACTAGGTCCAATTTGGTTTTCTAGGTTCTCTACTATCCCTAGATATTCTTTTTATGGATTTTGGCCAATGGCTTATTAGCTCAGGAATTTAATTTTAAGTTTAAAAAGCCCCTAGTGGGCTGTTTTTACCAAGTGTTACTACAACAGCCTTTATACCTTTTTTTATGTAGCAAAAAAATTAAAAAGAAATAATAAGTAGCAAAATGTGAAGGAGGTGGGACTTGAACCCAAGACCTCCTGCACCAAACTGCCACGCCCCACATACTCACAACCTCACCATCTGCACTAGTAGTTGTTGCTTGTTTAGATTTACTGCATTAATTATTTACATACATAGGAAAGTTTTAGCTTATCTCTCTCTAGTGCTTTTTAAGTTTTTATTTCCAAA
Source organism: Chrysanthemum makinoi (assembly GCA_910596185.1). Taxonomy (NCBI): domain Eukaryota; kingdom Viridiplantae; phylum Streptophyta; class Magnoliopsida; order Asterales; family Asteraceae; genus Chrysanthemum; species Chrysanthemum makinoi. The sequence goes on along the minus strand of OU343216.1, from coordinate 74,303,229 downwards.
ATCAGTATATACGTTTTTTATTTTTCTTAAACTAAGTATTATTTAAAGTAATTTTTGTAATTTTTTCTGAATTTTCTAAAAATGTTTAGTATTTTTCAGTAATTAATTAGTTTAATTTAGTTTTTAATTCGTAATAAATAAAATAAAATTCGAAAAAATACCCGGCTTTTTCCTAAAATTATTTTTAGTTATTTAGAATGTAGAAAAATTAGTTTTGCACCCGTAGGCCTTTAATTGAATAATTTTTCACTTTTCAAGCTCGGGATTAGCCCGGGTTTTCACGTTTTTTTAGTTTTAGCACCATAGGACGTATTTTAACTTAGTTTTATTGTTTCTTATGCTTAGTAGTAGTTAATTTGTTATTTACTTTGTTCCCCTTGCCTTAATTACTTTCCCGTTCCTTAATTTGTAGAAAACGTAACCAAAAACGAAAAATCCCGAACAATTCAAGCATTTTAATAGCAAACTTTAAACGTAACCGTCAATTCACTCCTCGTTGGGAAATGACCCGGGTAATCACTTGCCCGGTATCACTTATCGAGTATTTGCGGGTTTTGCGCGTTGACCTTTTTTCTAAAAGGTTGATTTGTAATTCTCACAAGTATTCGTAATTTGATATTTCTTATATATTCTATTTGAAACGGATCAGTGGGTAGTGTGGGTCGAATCAATGGAGGCCCAAAAAAGAAAATAAGAAGAATTGGGCTTGGACATGATATGGATCGGGTTAAATGGAAGCCCGAAAGAAAATATGGAATGAGTTGGGCTTGAGTGGTAATACGAGGCCCAATAGGATTGGTGTGGGCTTGATCCGGTTATGAGGCACATTTACGTGTTGGGTTGAGTTGTTAAGTGGTAAAAGTCCAATGAGTTCCGAGGCCCAATACGAATTTTAATATATTTTTATTATAATTTAATTCGTATTTTTACAAATTTTTACGTATTCGTTGCGTATTTTAATGTTATCAAGATCGTGGGGAATTTCATTCTGATCACAACGGTATATTTATGAACGCTCAAGCTGCGTTGATCATGCATATGCTAAATGATATGCAAATGTGATGTTTAGAAAATTTCATGATAAAATAAATCGAGCTTAATTTCTGATTAAAGCTTTAAGTACGTTGAAATTTTCCGGGAGCTTACAGCGGAATTCAAACTAGGTGTTACTTCATGGCACAACAGTCACAACAATAGAAAACGAACTCTAATGGAGTCGTTTTAAAAGATTTATCATTCTATTTATATAAATATTAGAGTTTACAAAAATGAGGTCCCAGTAGTTTCACGGTTTACAAAATACATTAAAAGTGTTTTCGAATGATAATAAAATTTATAGCCTTCTTGAGTATCCGTGCTCCTCTGTGCCAGCCTCGTACAATATGGACCTGAAATACATGCTTAAAACTGTCAACACAAAGGTTGAGTGAAATTCATAGAGTTTAGGAAATCAGTTGAACACATAATGTTTGTGTGGGTTACGTTGTTATACAACCATAATGTTGAAAAAAAAACATATATTATTGCACTAAGCTCATGATACCGAAAACGTTAACAAGAAATTGATATAATAGTAACAGTTGCCCTAATAGGTAATTTGCCAATAAACCTATAGATCTTCAAATATAGTGCGTTTATTTGCCTACCCGGTCAACACAAACGGGATTCATCAATCCCAATAGGGCTATCCACAATATTCGCGTTCACTCGCAAATGATTAATGGTTCATGATAATAGGGACTTAAGATTAGCAATAGTGGAACTTAGTGCAAATAATACATTCAGATAAGCATACAGTTTCAAAGCAATGTGTTCAGTTTAAAAATAGCATGTATTCCCCCCAATGGTTTGTAAAACAATTAAGTAATAAAAAGTGGGGCTATGAACTCACTGTGAGTTAATGATATCAAATGTATAGTTAGAATGATGGATATGCCATGAGAACTTCTACGAGCAACCTAGAATAGGATGTTGCGACTTAGGTTTCAAATAATGATGCGAAAGAAATAACAAGCCTATATACGTATTTATATTGATCATGATGCAGTACATGGTATTTGTGTATGTCGTTTATAGAAATGGTCTAGTTGTGAAAACGTGTTTAGTTTATATATATCGTACTACTGTTCGGGCCATCACAATTCAGAGGTCATGTAGTAAACGTTCGAGGAGCTAGGAAACTTTAATTTGTAAATCCAGCAACTCGTCGATCCCTTTACCCAAATGAAACCCCTCACATGAAGCTCCCTAATATTGTAGCACTTAGTAGATAAGACATATGTTTTGTTTATATATCATAAGTTTCATATGGTTATATGGTTTGTAAAGTAGGTTTAGTTGTTTTCCGTAATTCGGTTTTTGCTGTTTTCAAAGTAAAATGAAAGTTGTTAAATCCTTAGGCAGTTTGGTTATTTGGAAATATAATGGCGGTTTATAAGTTCTCGTCATTTCATAAATATGATCATTTGATAATGTAAGTATATAAAGTTATGTCGTTTGGTTTGTGTTGGTGTTGATTTGCCAAGGTTAACACCTTAGTTAACGGTCTTGGGTAAATAAGCCTTGAGGCTTTAGCCATGGCCTTGCCGTGGCTTTGGTCTTGACAACCATCGTCTTGAGACTTAGCCTTGACCTTAGCCGTGGCTGTGGTCTTGGCTTAAGGCCATTAGGCCTCTTGGTTTGCCTTTGGTTGTGACTGTTAGGTCACGATGTTTGTAACACAAGCCACAATATGTAAGAAAGAAAGATAAGATGATCGGTTAAACAATACAAAACACTATGCGTAAGGTATGAGAATAGTTATGCGTATGAAATGAAATGAATTGAACAACCAACCCTCAAGTGAGTGTTTACAAGAGTATTTATAGGAGGGAACTAGGGAACACACCAAGTTCACATCCTTTCCTTATTAGGCTTGGGCCTAGGCTTATGGGCCTTCTACATAAGCCTAAGCTTAATAACAAACATAAAGGCCATAATTAAGCTAACTATTACATATTAATTACTAACACTTTAATTCTAGTTTAGGAGTGATTCCAACAATCTCCCCTAAGTGTTAGTGATTGATAATATAAGCGTTGTGGTCTTGATGTAATAGTAGCTTTGACGTCTTATGACATTCTTCTTTCTTGTGAGAAGAAGTGTCTTGATTCGAACAATCTCCCCAGTGTAGAGAAATTGTTTCCTTTGAAGTATTCTGCTTTGACATCATCATTTTCTTTGTTCTTTGATCTTTGTTCTTTGTGATGGTAGTGATAGTATGTTGTTCTTTCTGCTCATGTCCACTTCGTTACTCCAGTGTCTCCACGTCTTTCTCCAACATGCTCATACGCTCTTCAACGTTGGATTTCAGTGTTGATGTAGTTCTCTAAGACTTTCAACTTTGTAGATTCTTTGATAATGAAGAATCATTCTGACTTTGTGTTGCCTTTGATCATGTGAGAACTTCATATAGTGATGATGTTGGCATGAGCATGTGGAGAATCATCACGATCTTTTCTACCCGCAAGCATCCATAAGAAGAAAACATAAAACATGGGTTAGAAATAATACAGCGCTTACAGGTTTGAACTTCGAGAGTGTTAACAGCATAGTGTGAAAACACAACTCTAATTCTCACAAAGGTTGTTCCTGAACTGGAGTCCCACAAGTGAGATAACGTGAAGTACCGAAGTACACCTCTGATCCAGATGAGTCGTGAGGTACACAGTATCACCTTACGACTGTAGCCGTTTGAGACACACTAAGCGTAATCCGACGGAGTTACCAAGTGACTGCTGTCGGCTGTTTGATGTTGACCACGGAAGGAGTTTCCATTCAATCGAGGATCACATGTGTGAACCTCTCATAATGTTCTCGACAGATTGCTAAGATCGTGAAGGACTTCGATATGTATCACTTGCGTCCTTATTGTTGAACGACAAGCGATGAATTGTCAAGTGTACCTAAGAAATCTTTTGATGAATCTCGTGGCTCTAGACTCAATAGTGCGCTTTGGTTTTCCTAAGCGAAGACTAGGAGAGGGTCTCCTTCTTCAATACCCGCAATCTCTAAGAGAAAGCCGATAGTTTACGTAGGGTTCCCTGTGAGAATGAAACAAGCTTGTTGAGAACTTGAGTGGCTAAGGTTTAGTGCATGCGTCACTGGGTCCATGACAAATTTGATCTTCAATACCGGTGTCATCAAGTGACAACCAGTAGCATATGAATTGAACCCGTGTAATGCCCTAAGTTGAATAATCACGGAGGGCTATTTCTTTTCACCCTTTTCTTTACTTTTCCTTTTAATTCTTCAACTCATTCTTTCTCCGATTCTCATTTTCTCCTTTTTATAATCATACCTAAGGACTTCTAATTATAACTATTGGTGGTGTCCTTGGGTAGATCCCTCCGGCTCTGGCGGATCATGAGACGGTTATTCCTAACCTTAATCACCTTATAACTCCATTGCCGCAAAACCAATTTGCATGAAAATCTCTTAAAGTGTTTATTAGTAAAACTTTTTGTACCACTGTGAGAGTTTAGGATTTTACATAAATACTCCCCTTCCGCATGTGCTTAAGTATTTTGACAGAAATCTGCATGGTGAGAGAAGAGCGCGCACTTTTGAATTGATCAACTCATGATAGACAATCCCCCGCGAGACACGGTTACATTTCGGACAAGTCTTTTTGATTTACTAACATTTCAGAGTTCGTCAATTCGTTGGTTAAGTCTATTCACACGATGATTCTCTTGCAAGTCACAACATATTTCTTATCACATAATTTTTCTCCCCCTAAAAAATGGCATATAAATGTTATTTTTGAAGAAATTTTGATATCGAATATGTCCATTTCGAGTTTTGCGGGAAGATTAACACAAAGAACAATTTTGTGAACAAAGTTTTTTTAATCAAATACTCCCCCTCAACAAGTGATATAAACTTTTGAGGTTTTGAAAATCATAAGGGGAAGTACTTGTTCTTTTGAGCAAAACTTTGAAAATGAAAGTTTTGATTAGTTTTACTCAAAAGTAAAAAGCTTTCACTCCTTTTCTAGGATTCTGGCACTTAAGCGTACCACAGGGTCCTTTCATTACAAGTACGGGTTGTACACTGTTATGTGTGCACAAGCCATAGTCAAATGTAAATCACACATCCAAATAGTTAATGAAAGAAAACAGTTAGGGTTACGGAGAATCCGTAGTCAACAATAACTCGGGGAATGCGTTCGGGACGTTGATAGCCCTGTGAGAGATATCTGGGGCGACCACCTACGAAACTCTCAAAGATCTGATTGATCCCTTCTGAACAGCCTTTCATCGATCCGCGTGATGATCCTCTTCGCATCCCGTCTCTCCTTAGAATTCCATCTCTTTGGTGACCCAATGCCTTCATGTATCTCCCTTAACCGATAAGCTAAACCATCCCTTACACTCTTCATTCTTATGATCCCCAAACTTATGAAGCTTCGTTACCGCCATTAAGCAATTTCGATTGTAGTTCACTACGGTAGACTACCCAAATGGTCTGCGATTAGGGTGTCTGGGAATATGGTTGATGTCGGAAGGTCTAGCGAGGTTTGGTGAGGTGACTTCGTGTCATACGATTCCACGGCAAGCTGAATGTCTTCTACACGTTCTTGGATGACAATGCTTCTTATGTAGATGAGTAAGGACTTGATGTATTCGCGTTGGATGATCGTGGAGAGTGTCGCATTAGTCCTTGCACCTTAGCGAGATACATGTCTTCATGTCATTCATGACATCTTGAGAAATCCGCTTCACAGAATTCATAGTCCTCTTCGTCTTGTCTTTTTACCATAATGTTTTTGAGAAATGTGTAGTCCCATTTAGACGCAAGAGAGACATGCCTAATAGCAACGAAATGGAATCTTTGGTTGATCAGGTTGGCCAATTGTAGGTAGAGGTCTTGTCCAGTCTGTGTAGTATGGAGCTTTGTCTTTTCATGTGTAGTCAATGTTAGCTTCAGGGTTTAGCCAATCGATGTTGTTAGACATGGCTCGTGCTATGTTTTCAAGATGATATTCAACTTCAATAGCACTTTTTGAGCTGTCTTTGAGCAGTTGAAAAGCTTCATTCTTGATGCGTCTCAACTCTGACTTTGTCATCTTCTTCACCCGAAACTTTTCTTGAAGTAACTTAGCATGCTCCAATGTTCGACCATCTACCATTTCTTGACCTTCCGGTCGTGAGGGAGTAGCATCAACAAGTGTAGAAAACCAGTCGTATTCAGCGGTGTCATCTTCATCTAGCCATGAGACAACGTCTGTCTTTGTCTTCTTCTTCTTTTTCTTTAGCTTAGATGAGGACTCTGGTTCCTTTGTTGTGGTGGGAGAGGTGGGTTGTTTTCGGGGCTCAGGAATCTCTTCATCGTCACCACCAGTGTACTCGAAGTGATCACCGGTTTTTTCTATCTGAGGTGGTAACTCAGAGTCCTGAGGTTTTTCAGTAGCAGCAGAACTTGGTGGAGAGCTTCTATCAGTTGGAGTCCTTTGGGGAGTTGGTGGCATGGAGGATGAATCACCAGTTTTCTTCGAATGTTTAGGCTCTGTATCTTTGTCCTTATCCTTATCATCATCGTCTCTAGGATGCTTAGGCCTTTCAGCTTGCTCCTTGCATGAAGTCTTGAGTTGATATTCCAGTAATGCCTCAAATAGTTTACTTTCGTCAGAGGTGAAAGTTGCTGATCGTTGAGACAATTGTAACACCAACTTGGAAATCAACTCTTCATCAGAGAGAACTACTGGCTCAATTGGATTGATCGTCATTGTTCTTTGGGGTGGTTTGAATTCTTTGCTTGACCAATTTCATGAGATTTGGATAGAGCCTGCTGCTGTGAACATCTCTTGTAACTCGAGAACGTGTCGAGAAGAAACTTGAGAGTATATTCTCTTACCGTCTTCTCCATTTCCTTTTGGAAATCTCCTTTGATAAACTTCTGAGTATGCTCCCTTTCTTTCAACAACTTCGTTTATCACGTCTTGAAGAAAGTTGATTCTGTCCGCGATTGATTTAGCTTTTGTTGGTCACGTCTTTCTTCCGACTTGCTTGGCAGCATTGACAATCTTTGTCTTAGCTTCGGGATATCCAAGAGTCATTGGTTTCTTCACCTGACTTAGATGTGGATCTGGTTGTGCCTTTGGATGGTGGTGGAGATGAAGGAGAGGATGAGTCTGAAGATGAGAGATATGAGGAGACTCGTGATCCTTTGCGGGTTCAGAAGTTTCTTTTTTTGAGCGTCTTTGGACTATATAGAAGAAAATCATCATAGTCAACTTCGTCATCTTTCCGACTTGGCCAATTGTTCGCTTAATCTTGGCTTCTTCATCAGCTTTAGCTGAGCTTCCAATTACTGCTTTTGACTTAGCTGCAGCTTCAACATCTTCATTAGCTTTTTCTTTCTCAGACTTATCCTTTTCTGGTTCCTCAAATTCATAGGTCATGGTATCCTCCAATCGTTGTTGTTGTGGATCGTGGGTGGTGGTACCAGTTCCCTTATCGGGTTGATTAACCGCATCGGGAACTGGTATAGATAGTGCACCACCACTTGACCCTCCGAGGCCATGAGTTTGTTCCTTTACTGAACTCTTTAGAAGCGTGTTAGAGTCGATACTCTTCACCTTTTCCTGTGTCTCTGTCCGTTGTTCTTCATCGAGCTCTCCTCTTCTTGGCTCACAATGGAGTTTTGCCTTTAACTTTATCAGCTTTCGGACTGGGAGGTTTTGTAACTGTTTGAGTGTCATCGGTTGGAGTTTCAGAGTAGAAGACCTCTTCATCCGATTCAGTGTTTCTCAAGTCCTCGTTCATGTCACTTTTGTTGCGGTTCAGGTTTGGGAATAGGAATGGCTTCCTTAGAGGGAATTTTCCTTTTGAGAACATGAGTCCTCTTGGGATACTTCCTCGTACTCTCAGTTCTTGTAACACTTCCTGCACTGCCTTTCCTGGTTTTCCTGGTAGGTGTACCAGAGGATTTTTCATCCATGAAACCTACTTTGCCAGCTTCAACTGCTACCAGATATCGTTTGTACAAATACAGTTGTTTGATATCATTAGTGATAAGATAATCGGCAAAGATCAACCTGACCTTGTTTCTTTCTTTGTTGTAGAGTCCTTAAATCTGACAGTGAGTGTGGGCTCATACAACATGGAGTGTTGTTTGGCGTCATCAAGTCTCAAGGAATATCGGATTATACCCTAGACCTCGTTGGATCAACAGTTTGTTGTATCTGATATACGGGATCTTAGTGCCAAGCTTTTTAAGGAAATTCATCATGTCGTCCCATATCAGAGCTTCAACTTCTATGACTTTCTTATTGACCAAAGCCCAAAACATTTGTAGTTCCATGAGCTTGGGATGCTCATGACCACTATCACGACCAGAAACAGATTTTGCAATCATTATGTAGAGAGTTCTCCATGGCTGGGGAATGTTCTTGAGATAAACAGATGAATGCTTTGTGATAACCCCGGTAGCTTCATCATAGCTGATGTCGACCATGAATTGGAGAACGACCTCTTCAGTTGGAGTGGCATTGAATTGAGTAGGTTCGATGACAAGAATAAGAAGAGTGGCCCTCAAATCTGCTGGTGTGATGGTGACTTGTTTGTTGTTAAGTGTCACCATCACAGCATTTTGACCTTTGATCTTTTGAATTGTATGCCAGAATTGGTGAATGTAGATCTCTGGTACAGTAGCAGAGTTTGTGAGCACGTTCTGATAAGGGTGAGACTTCAGAATATCCGCAGCAATCGGCATGAAGAGCTTCAGAACAAGAGAAGGTATCAAAATCAACTTTGAGGTTGTTCTTTTCGATCTTCATTGGATAACCATGAGGGAAGATAACTTCAACAGTGAGAACGTTTGGTGCTTCCACATTTTGCATTTGAGCGTCCATGTCGTTATCTGAAAGATATTTAGCCAAAATAACAAACATATCGAAAGACATTACGTTAGTCAACAGTTGATTTTATTGTCTATTTATTGAATGTGATATGTCGATGATTGTTACGAGTCCAATGTCACTTGTTAGTCCAATAGTCCAAAGACGTCGTGATAAGTTTCGTGAGTTGATTAACTTTGAGTTTTAAAGTCCAAGTTTTCACTTATTTTTCACAACTTATTAAACGATTAAGCACATTAGTGACATTTTGGTTTCGTGGCTTTATGATTTATTTATTTACAAGTTTGCACGCATAACAATTCATAATTTAGGTTAAAACTAGGCGTAGGCGTAAAATTCTAAGTTTATGCGTAAACAGAAAGGTTATACGCGTAAGCATAAGCTTATGCGTAGGTTCTTGACTTACGCGTAAGAAATATTACGCGTAGGAAAAGAGGGCCATATGCGTAAAGCTTACGCTGGCGTATATGGAACATCCTTCACAGGATACGCGTAGTCCCCATTGTAGAACCTTACGCGTAAGATTACTCTTACGCATAACATTCTACGCGTAAGGTGATCCTTATGCGTAGATGTTCAAGTAACCTTGATTCTGAATTTTTACGCGTAGAAATCCTGAAATAAGTTCATCATGACACCAATATTAACACATACATTCAATCTTTATCAGTTTTAAACATGGATACACATTCAAGCAGTTATGCGTAGAAACAGGTTACGCGTAAACTTAAAACCCTAAAGTTCCATTCTACGAGTAAGTGTTCTAGCCATAGGAATTACACCAAACATTTTCTGGGATGTCTAAGAAGCCTTATGAGTTGTTTTATGCAAGTTTTAACATCTAAACCTAAGTGGATCAAAAGTTCCCAAATTCTTATGAACATAAACCCTAATTTTCAATTTTCATGCAATTAGTGTTTCTGGGTAAATTCTAAGCATGGATATGTTCAATTCAACTTGTAAACAACATCACTCAACTATCTTTTTAATCAGAAACATTCACATATGAGAATACCCAAACTTATGCATAAACCCTAATTAAGAAATTCAATAAATTCATGTTTCTGGGTGAGATTAAATGATAAAAATGGTATTATAGAGATAATACAAACGTTTTGACACTATCATTTCAACCACAAACACTCACACTTGATTGTGTGTTCATACGCTTATGCATAGAACACAAAATCACTCTTAGACGAAAATCTAACCGTTGGTTTAAAAAATGATTCAAAACCTATGTTTAGATTATTCCAAAGAACGTTTAATCACTTACAAATTTATGATCAGAAACACGGATTTGCAGGATGAATCTTATGCGTAGGATATGTTAGGTGTGAAATAAATGTGAAGAGTTAATGAGGTTAGTTGGAGTATTTTGTTAAAAATACTTTGACATTTTGACACAATTAGTCCCTCCACCTTTACCACTTACATCCCATGCTCATAACTTCCATTTTGGTTAACAAACGAAGGATATTTGGAAAGAAATTTGACGACACTCCCCCTCGACTTAAGAAATAATGAAATTTTATAAATTTTAGTTCGAGGAGTGTTAGTAAACCAGAAATGTGACCACCATTAATAAAGAAACAACCGGGATGAGGTAACATGCAAGTACAAGGTTTTATGAAACCGAAAAATATTTGCTTTCTCCCCCTCAACACTTGATCGAGAAAATACTGAATTTTGAAAAAGTAAAGTGTTGACGGAAGATTTGTACTTGCAGTGTTAAAAGAAATATAGATAGAAGAATATTTTTCTTGTTTTATCAGATTTTATATTTTTGTATTTTGTTTTTGAAAGATATTTACAAAAGAGGTTTTGGTGTTTGACTGGTTTTAAGAATGTTTTAAAAGTTCATCAAGTTCCTCTGGAGTCAAACACCTCATACCAATCCGGTGGACCAACTCATTAAACCTAGCAGGAGCGAAGGCTTTAGTGAGGAGATCGCAGTTGGTATTCAGACCCACAAAGTATAATTCAACAGTACACTTTTCCACGTGCTCCTTGATGAAATGATATCGAAGATCGATGTGCTTTGATTTTGAGTGTTGAACGGAGTTGCACGAGATCGCAATAGCACTTCGATTGTCGCAGTACATCGGGATTTTGTCAAATATGTAGCCATAGTCTTTGAGTTGTGTTCTGATATTTCGTTTTCGTACGTAGATATTATTTTCCGAAGAAATACAAAGGTATGTATTTCCCGGGTCGTTTTCCCAACGAGGGATGAATGGAGTTAACAACTCACGTCGCGTGATTCGGGATTCGAATGGGTAAAAAGGGATTTGGATGATTTCTAAACTACAAGGCAAGCAATAATAAAGGAAAGCAAATAAAACTACTGAATCTATAATTAAAACAAGGGAATTTAAACTAACAATGCAAATCAATTATAAAAAAAACGCGAAAAACGTAATTAATGAAACGCGAAATAAATGCAACTATGCTAATTTAAACCCGTAAAAATAAACTTTTATTTTTCTACAGCTAACAATGATATTTAAAAACTATTTGTGATTTAAAACTATTTTTTTGGATTTTTCTTGATTTATTTGGAATTAAAAACTAATTTAAGACATTTAAAATAGAGCTAAAATACTAAAAATTAGGAAAACAAGCAAGAAAGTTACAAAACTATTTTTCAAAAATCTTAAATGACTAAAAAGAATTTTAGAAACTGGAATCACATTTTTTTGAATTTTTATCTATTTATTATGAATTTAAAACTATTTAAAACTAATTAAAATGCTAGAAAATACTATTTAAGCTAATAAAATTCAGGAAAAATACTTTTTATGACTTTTTGAATATTCTAAACCTAAGAAAATTGAAATTGCATTTTTCAGAACATTTTATGAATTATTTGGATTAAATGCTAATTAAAAATGCTAGAAAATGACATAAAATGCAGAAAAATAGCAAATGAACAGTTAAAAATATGAAAACTTCCAGATAACTATATAATGATACTGAGAACAAGGGGAAAATTAACAGAAACTACTGTGGAGATCAGGAACTATGATTTGGGCACAAAACTATTAAGAATAAGCACTTGAAATAAGCTAGAAGCAACAATAAGCCACTATAAGCTACCTACTCCTAAAACTAACCTATACTAACTGGCAATAAGCTATTGCAACTGTTCTAGATCTAATAAGCACAAGCTAAAGGCAAGTTAAGCACAAAACAGGTTTCTAGCGCTAAAGTCCAAACGGCCCTTAAGCCCCTACTTTGAGCACTGATTTAACCAACTTAGAAAAATCATAAAATTAAACTAAAATAACCCTGTTAATAACCACCAACCAAAGAGCGGGAATCCATAATTTCAGATAAAATGGACTTAATATGAGGAAATTAAAAATAAAAAACTAAAGCCTATTAGGATGCTAAACTAACAGATGCAGCAGACAAATAAGCACTATGCAGAACTGAATAAGCACTTAGAAGAGCTGAAATCAAATCTAACTAAGCTAAACATACATCTAATCAAAACCTATACCTATCCTAGATAAACTAATCAGCAAATGAAAGGAACAAATTAAAACAGCAAACCGAATGGAAAGATTATTGCAGATTTAAAAAAACTACTCCTAACGGGTTCTAGGAAAATGTAAGGCAAATCAGGTTCGCCAGCTTAATCCTAAGTCTCCAAGAAAGCAGAAATCAAACCTAAATAATAAAGGAATAAGCTAAAAATCAGGCTAAAAACACTTACTTGGACAGAAAATGCACTGATGGTGCAGGGCACATCTCATCCAAACCCCCAACTTTGAGCAACTGCAGCTTATTCAAAAGATTTTTCTGAAATTTTTCTTTTGTGCACAGTAAATAACACCTATTGAACTTGTGATTTTTAATTTTTAATAATTTTTGTGACAAAGTAAAAACTGATTTAGATGACTAGAGAGAGTTGGCAAAAACTACTTTGGACAAATTCAACGGATTTGAAGAAACACTTGAAAATGCATTTTAGACTTAAGAAACTTGAAACTATGATTGATATCACTCTCCAAACGGAAACTAATACCAAATATACCAAAAGCTACTAATCTATGTAAGTGATACTCTAATAACAGCTTCAAACCAAACACTCCTTAAAACATATGTAACGCAGATGAACCTTAGAGCAATGTGGAATATGACTAAGACTGAATCACAATCAACAAAGTAACACTAACCTCAACTTTTTAACACAATTAAGCTAAAAATTAACCAGAAATCAATTTGACTTTTGATCTTTGACTAATATTGACTTTGCTTAAAAACTGAAGTTAAGAACAATTCAGAGAAAGGTGAGCTCATACAAGCTTTAACAAGCTTATATGAGCTTAAATGAGCAGTGATTGAAACCGAAAACGGTTGGAGACAAATGAATTTGACAAGGTAAACTTAAATTGCATTAAACCAAAAGCAAACTTACATCAATGGAAAGGAAATTACATTTTAACATAACAATTACACTATAAAAACGATTAAATGACATGAGAATAAAAGTCAAAAATCCTCTAAGACTTGAGAAATTGGACGGTTTAACAATGTGGACATGAGGGGCTTTTTATTTGGCCTGAAGCCTTGGTTTTGATCTTGAGAAGCCTCCGAAGTCTAATCTACACCATTCAATCAAATCCCACATCACCCAATCTTATCTCAACCCTTGGATCAATAGAATGATGTGGCTCGTCCAACAAGAGTCCTCCAATCTGGCCACACTGGCTATCCTATGACACTCTATCTCGGCTCGACCCGACGTCGATTCTAGAAGGTACATTAAGTGGGTAATTGTGATGGGATGCAAGGTAACTTGGCTTGGGTGTGGTGAAACAGTAAAACCATGGAGGATAATAGCTTTTGGGCGCGTCTAGATTTATTTATATTAATTCGTTTTGGCCGGGTCATGGGTTGGGTAAACCGGGTTTAAGTACGGGTTGGGTAAAACTGGGTATCCGGATATTGGGTTGGGGTGGATAACCGGGTAAGTTGATTTGGAATGGGCCTTTGTATTTTGGACTTGGACTTAGGATATTTAGGATTTATTTAGGACTTGTATTGGATCCAAAAATTAACATAAGGACTAAAGATGTATAATCTGATTTTCCAAGGACTAAACTTGTAATTTCTGAAATTTATCCAAGGGCCTTTGTTGTCATTCTCAAATAATCCAAGGGCGGAATTTGTAACTTTTGAATCTTCGAGGGGTATATTCTGCCAAATGCTCAAAGTTCAGGGACTATTTTTGACATTTTGAGAATTGATTGTCCAAACATGCAAATTCCTTTCCCAGCCTCAGCTTCTAGCATTCTTCTTTCTCTCGTGCTCGGTTTTCTTCGGTTTTGGCTTTCTTTTGTCTATTTTGTCATATCCGTACCTGCACATGCAAAAACTCAAGAAACACGCAAATGTTAACAATAAACGGCTCTTTCTTGGTTATTTTGGGTCAGTTTTGATAAATAAAAGATATGTGTTTAAGCACATATCAAAATACCCCAGACGAGACCATTGTCGTGTCCCCACGCAATGTAATCAACTCACGCTTCTAAAACCAAGGATTTCAATCTCTTTCTACTAAACCTATGAAGAAGTAGCAAAGATTCCTCAAAAGAGATTAAGAAAGCCTTAATTCTAAAACGCCCCGTTTACCTTTTATTTCATATGTATAGATATTATGATTAAGCACATTTTGATTATGAGTGACGGTTTGTTGAACTTTCATGTCGATCAATAACTCCAACATTTTTCAATCGACACGTTAGGATCACGGAGTAGGAAACACAACACAGCGTGAAGTGACCATACGGATAGAATACATCGTCCCTAATTTTTCACAAGTCCCCAAACTAAGCGTAAAATCGAAATCATTGTTAAATATGACTCTAGATGCTAACACTACCCATGGAAGTTACTTGTGTAATTACCTTTTGCTCCCATTTTCTTATTTCTTCTAGATTTTTTTTATTTTGTGAGACATGAATTTCTTATAATTCTCGTTTTCGATAACTTTTATTCCGATAAAGATATAAGGATAAGTCGATAATTAGTTATTCACCTTCCCTCAAAACCACCGCACACAAGAATGAGGTCCACATCAAGGTCCTAATTTCACACGATTTAGGGAGAATATCCTTTTATGGCTTAATCGGACAACTCATCTACGAGTCCGAGAGACGAAGCTTTATTTAGACATCTCCGGATCCAAGTTTGGCTTAACACTATTTCAGACATTTGCATTTTTGCAATTCGTGCCCTTGGTCTTTTCAACCACTAACTCAATGGGATTACCGCTTAATCGTAAGTCTTATTATGACTTTGGATTTTCCTCTGCCTTTATAGAAGTCTATGACAACTTTTATAGCTTTGGATTTTTAATTTTAAAACATTTGGGCTTTATTTCATGTTAATTTTGTGCCAAACTCCAAACCCTACGGCTTTTATAACAATAGAAACAATAGCAAAAAACTATCGTGAATCAGTTGTCTATTACACCGTAACACCGACAGACTCGATGTGTACCCAACTCTCATGGGCAAAGATTCTCTAAAGAAGAAAAAGAACTAACTATCGCCAAAAACTCAACATCTCTAATTATTATTAGACAAATATGGGGTGAAACAATTTTGTGGGAACAAAAGCCATAAGTACCTTCGATGGGCTCTAAAGAGAACCAACTACTCCACGCTTAGCATCTAAACTCATAAGTAACTCTATCATTTCTCGATCTCCGCAAATTTAAAATCCCAAATAATGAGATCCATGGATGCTTAGCCGATAATTAGATTATCTATGGTTAAGGGAACAAGCTAGGGCTCAACACGCCCGGTCAAGTCGTAATTCCATTCCTAATCTCACCAACCAGTGAAAGTCAACAAGGTGTGAAAACATATATTAACTTAGCAAATGCTTTGTCTAAATGAAATTAAGTAATGCATATTTAAAATCACTCAGGGAAACTTGCAAATCCTTGGCCTTGTGAGCTAGAATTCGGATTTTATAGCTTCTTGTCTAAGAGACTAGCAAACTTTTCAATCAAAAAGACTTAACAAAAGCTTAAAAATTTTAAATTTTCTCATATATAGCACAATGTTTTCATTTTCTAAGGAAAAACGGGTTGGCGAGTACACGACAAAAATAAGCAAGAGCGGTCAAATCAAATCGAAGATTACCCTACCCCAGACTAGAACGAAACATTGTCCTTAATGTTTAAAACAAAGGTATCAACGAAAATCTAAAATCCGTTTATTAAGTATGCTAGAAGATAAACGTTAGTCGATAAGATTAAGATATCGGATTTCCATCAAAGATCGATCATGAAACTCGAGTGGAGAAAATGACAAACTTTGAGCACGAGAGTCTTCATATTGGGAAAATCCTAAACACAACATCACCAACAACCAAACACGAGAAATTGAAGAGGCTAACCCCTTCACGTCACTTATTAGAAAATAGAAAGAAGATAGAGGTAAGCATGGGGTGCCTCCACTAAGCGCATCGTTTTGGTCACCGAAGTCGCTAGCTTGACTCGATCCCTCAGAATTCTTGTCCTTAGGGAAAGTTTGTTGTAGAGATACCGGGTCAAAATGGTGTCCTCATTCCCGAAAGAATGGGACTGGGTGGGTTGGGAGGGAAAGAAAATGTCGTGCTCCAGCACATAAAGAATAACTCCTCCCAAACTCACATAAGGCATATGAAAGAACGATCCATCATCCGGTGGTTTTGCGGGCGGACGAAAGGATGAAGGATTGATAAAAGAATACTCCAAAGAAGTCGGGAGCTCATGGTAACGGATAAGAGGTTTAGGCTCACAAATGAAGGCATCCATCCGAGGATCCTTATCTCCAGATATGATTTTAACAAAAGGCTCATCAATGCATATCCCGGGTTTAAAGATTTTGTCTTCACATGTGGGCTCAACGGGATAAGTGAGGGTTGACTCAACAGAGGAAGGAGAATCGTCATTAAGCAAGCTTTCAAGAAAAAGGACATCTTGATCAGAGTCGCACCCATCACTCTCAATACCCGGTGGTATTGGATCATCAGAAATAAGTCGATTTCTTCCATATCGTAACAGAATCATAGGCGGATTATCAAGAATATCGTCTTCAACCACTTTAGTCAATTCATCAATCTCCATAATATCTTCAGTGTCAGATTCATCACTTTCTTCATCTTGCATAACATCACATGACGGAAGAGAAAGGTCAAAATACAGAGATGGGACAAGTGATGTGCTCTGAGAGCTAGCAATATCCACCACTGCCGTTGTGGTCTCTGAATCGGACTCAAAATCTTTGTCGAAAAGAGGATTAACTTCACAAAAGGTATAGTCGTCCTTGAATTCAAAAAGTGGATTTGAGAAAATCCCGGAAGTAACCTCGGAAATGTCCAGAGAATCACATAAAAGCGAATCACAATCACCGCCGATACATCCTCTGACTCACTTGGGATTGGGTCAAGGCTCTCAACACAAGACGATTTCGTTCTCGGATAGTGCTAAGAGGCTCGTCCCCCATTATGAGAGAGTCAACGGGATCAACAACTATCGAAGACATAGAATCATCGACCTCTTCCAAAATGACGTTACTTCTCTCAACCGGCGTGAGTGAAGGGGAATGGTCGAAATGAAAGGCTCGAAACGGAGTGGGTTCACCGACAAACTTTCATAATATTCTTTCATTTGGATGGAATCCTCATCATCATCTTCAATGTAAGTCTCGAGCCATCAGGCACGTCTTTCAAGTGCTTGCTCCTCAATTCGTATTTCTTCAAGACACTTTTCAACTGAAGCCGCCGTTGCTTTTTCTTCTTCGAGTAATTCTAACATAGATCTTTCGTTTTCGAGATGCTCGATCTTCTGCAAGTAATTCACCATACGTTTTCTGATGAGGATCTTTTTCGATACCATGTTTATCCATAAATTCTTCGAGTATATTAATACATCTTTGGAGATTATCTTGAGGAATTTATGGATTTGTGGTTGAATTTCTTGGTATTGTGGAGATGGGTCATAAGAATAGTCATAAGGAACTTCCTCGTAAACAATCGGATTCGCATTTGACATTCGAATTAAAGTGCTGCCCTCCACAATACTCACAATCAAGATGATTGTTGTGACGGGTTTGGTGAAGTATATGGATAAGGTTCATAACCAAAGGTTGTATTGTTAATTTGGGCTTGACATTGAAAACCTTGGTGAGGACCTCCACAGATTCTCACAAGAGTATGACTCGCCTCATGGTATGGGGGTTGGTTAAGGAAATCGGTCGTTTCATTGTAGGGATGTTGGTCGTAGACAAACTCGTTTCTCGTATTCACAATGCTACAACCGACAATTCCACCATTTTGAGGTCCCCACACCATTGACAACCATAATGGTAAAGATCGAAGACATCGATAAGAAATATACGAATAAGAGGGTAAAGAGATAAAGAATTGACGGTTCAGAGGGTAAAGAAGAATATTTTTGGGTTTTTAGAAAATAAATTTTGAAAAGGAAAATCTTTTTGGGTTTTTATAAAAGATATATGTACAAAAACAAAACGATAACTTCAATGAGGAAGGATCTTCAAAACCACAATCGAGATGAATAAACTTGAAAACTCACTACATGCCCTCCCGCAGCGCCATTTTGATATTTCTTTTCGACGTAGATATTATTTTCCAAGAAATACAAAGGTATGTATTTCCGGGTCGTTTTCCCAACGAGGATGAATGGAGTTAACAACTCACGTCGCGTGATTCGATTCGAATGGGTAAAGGGATTTGGATGATTTCTAAACTACAAGGCAAGCAATAATAAAGGAAAGCAAATAAAACTACTGAATCTATAATTAAAACAAGGGAATTTAAACTAACAATGCAAATCAATTATAAAAAAAACGAGAAAAACGTAATTAATGAAACGCGAAATAAATGCAACTATGCTAATTTAAACCCGTAAAAATAAACTTTTATTTTTCTACAGCTAAAAATGATATTTAAAAACTATTTGTGATTTAAAACTATTTTTTTGGATTTTTCTTGATTTATTTGGAATTAAAAACTAATTTAAGACATTTAAAATAGAGCTAAAATACTAAAAATTAGGAAAACAAGCAAGAAAGTTACAAAACTATTTTTCAAAAATCTTAAATGACTAAAAAGAATTTTAGAAACTGGAATCACATTTTTTTGACTTTTTCTCTATTTATTATGAATTTAAAACTATTTAAAACTAATTAAAATGCTAGAAAATACTATTTAAGCTAATAAAATTCAGGAAAAATACTTTTTATGACTTTTTGAATATTCTAAACCTAAGAAAATTGAAATTGCATTTTTCTGAACATTTTATGAATTATTTGGATTAAATGCTAATTAAAAATGCTAGAAAATGACATAAAATGTAAAAAAATAGCAAATGAACGGTTAAAATATGAAAACTTCGTGATAACTATATAATGATACTGAGAACAAGGGGAAAATTAACAGAAACTACTGTGGAGATCAGGAACTATGATTTGGGCACAAAACTATTAAGAATAAGCACTTGAAATAAGCTAGAAGCAACAATAAGCCACTATAAGCTACCTACTCCTAAAACTAACCTATACTAACTGTAAATAAGCTATTGCAACTGTTTTAGATCTAATAAGCACAAGCTAGAGGCAAGTTAAGCACAAAACAGAGTTTCTAGCTTAAAGTCCAAACCCTTAAGCCCCCACTTTGAGCACTGATTTAACCAACTTAGAAAAATCATAAAATTAAACTAAAATAACCCTGTTAATAACCACCAACCAAAGAGCGGGAATCCATAATTTCAGATAAAATGGACTTAATATGAGGAAATTAAAAATAAAAAACTAAAGCCTATTAGGATGCTAAACTAACAGATGCAGCAGACCAATAAGCACTATGCAGAACTGAATAAGCACTTAGAAGAGCTGAAATCAAATCTAACTAAGCTAAACATACATCTAATCAAAACCTATACCTATCCTAGATAAACTAATCAGCAAATGAAAGGAACAAATTAAAACAAAGAACCGAATGGAAAAGATTATTGCAGCATTTAAAAAACTAATCCTACCAGTTCTAGGAAAAAGTAAAGGCAAATCGGTTCAAATTTTAATCCTAATTCTATCAAGAAAGCAGAAATCAAACCTAAATAATAAAGGAATAAGCTAAAAATCAGGCTAAAAACACTTACTTGGACAGAAAATGCACCGATGGTGCAGGCACATCTCATCCAAACCCCCAACTTTGAGCAACCGCAGCTTATTCAAAAGATTTTTCCAATTTTTTCTTTTGTGCAATGCGAAATAACACCTATTGAACTTGTGATTTTTAATTTTTAATAATTTTTGTGACAAAGTAAAAACTGATTTAGATGACTAGAGAGAGTTGGCAAAAACTACTTTGGACAAATTCAACGGATTTGAAGAAACACTTGAAAATGCATTTTAGACTTAAGAAACTTGAAACTATGATTGATATCACTCTCCAAACGGAAACTAATACCAAATATACCAAAAGCTACTAATCTATGTAAGTGATACTCTAATAACAGCTTCAAACCAAACACTCCTTAAAACATATGTAACGCAGATGAACCTTAGAGCAATGTGGAATATGACTAAGACTGAATCACAATCAACAAAGTAACACTAACCTCAACTTTTTAACACAATTAAGCTAAAAATTAACCAGAAATCAATTTGACTTTTGATCTTTGACTAATATTGACTTTGCTTAAAAACTGAAGTTAAGAACAATTAAGAGAAAGGTGAGCTTTAACATGCTTATATGAGCTTAAATGAGTAGTGATTGAAAAGTGAAAAACGGATTGGAGACAAATGAATTTGACAAGGTAAACTTAAATTGCATTAAACCAAAAGCAAACTTACATCAATGGAAAGGAAATTACATTTTAACATAACAATTACACTATAAAAACGATTAAATGACATGAGAATAAAAGGTCAAAAATTCCTCTAAGACTTGAGAAATTGGACGGTTTAACAACGTGGACATGAGGGGCTTTTATAGCTGAGCTGAAGCCTTCGGTTTTGATCTTGAGAAGCCTCTGGAAGTCTAATCTACACCATTCAATCAAATCCCACATCACCCAATCTTATCTCAACCCTTGGATCAATAGAATGATGTGGCTCGTCCAATAAGAGTCCTCCAATCTGCCACGCTGGCTATCCTATGACACTCCTATCTCTGACACGCTGGCTATCCTATGACACTCCAATCTGCCAAGTGGGGTAATTGTGATGGGATGCAAGGTAACTTGGCTTGGGTGTGGTGAAACAGTAAAACCATGGATGATAATAGCTTTTGGGCGCGTCTGGATTTATTTATATTAATTCGTTTTGGCCGGGTCATGGGTTGGGTAAACCGGGTTTAAGTACGGGTTGGGTAAAACTGGGTATCCGGATATTGGGTTGGGGTGAATAACCGGGTAAGTTGATTTGGAATGGGCCTTTGTATTTTGGACTTGGACTTAGGATATTTAAGATTTATTTAGGACTTGTATTGGATCCAAAAATTAACATAAGGACTAAAGATGTAGAATCCGATTTTCCAAGGACCAAACTTGTAATTTCTGAAATTTATCCAAGGGCCTTTGTTGTCATTCTCAAATAATCCAAGGGCGGAATTTGTAACTTTTGAATCTTCGAGGGGTATATTCTGCCAAATGCTCAAAGTTCAGGGACTATTTCTGACATTTTGAGAATTGATTGTCCAAACTTGCAAATTCCTTTCCCAGCCTCAGCTTTTAGCATTCTTCTTTCTCTCGTGCTCGGTTTTCTTCGGTTTTGGCTTTCTTTTGTCTATTTTGTCATATCCGTACCTGCACATGCAAAAACTCAATAAACACGCAAATGTTAACAATAAACGGCTCTTTCTTGGTTATTTTGGGTCAGTTTTGATAAATAAAAGATATGTGTTTAAGCACATATCATGTTCTCATCCAAATGACTTGAGCACAACACGCCGACATGGCTACATATTATGCTTCTGTTGAGGAAAGCGATGTACAATCCTGCTTCTTCGATTGCCATGACACCACTTTATCACCAAGAAATTGTAATGCTCCTGAAGTACTTTTCCGAGAGTCTAAGCGCTGCGTGATCTGTCAAAAGCTATTAGTTTAAAACCGAATCCTTCTGGATACCGGATCCCCAAGTTAATGGTTCCCTTGATATATCTGAGGATTCTTTTAGCCTCTGGAGAGGTGGGTTTCAGATTGGTCTCGACCGATAAGCGGGAGCAAAGATATACGGCAAAAACAATATCGGGCCGGAGCTAGTCTGTTAGATACAAGAGAGACCCAATGATACTCTGATTTGGTAGGGTCCACCAATTTCCCATGTAAATGAGTGTCTAGTTTCTTGGTATGTGCCATTGGTGTGGCATAGGTGTCACAAGTTTGCATTCAAAATTTGTTTAAAAGTTCAGGGCATATTTGGTCGACTCAAGAAAATACCACGGGTGATTGATGAACTTGAAGTCCTAGAAAGAACGTAAGTTCACCCATCATGGACATTTCAAAATGTTTTTCATGAGTTTTGAAAAAGCGTTTGAGTATTTTAAATGTGTTGACCCAAAAATGATGTCATCCACATAAATTTGAACGATTAAAATTTGCGCCCCGTGATATTGTATGAACAAAGGTAGGGTCGACCGAACCTTTTATGAAATTATTGGCGATAAGAAAGGATGATAACTTATGATACCACCGACGCGCTTGTTTGAGACCATAGAGGCTTCTTTAGTTTGTTGACATGATTAGGGAACTCGGTGATCAACGAATCCTTCCGGCCGGCTAACATAGACCGCTTTCTTGGCCATTAAGAAAGGCGCTTTGACATCCGCTTGAAAGACCGTGATGTTTATGTGAGCTAAAATGCCGTGAAAAACTGCATGACCTCAAGACGAGCAACCGGAGCAAATGATTCTTCAAAGTCAATACCCTCTTCCTCTCTATAACCCTTAGCGACCAGACGTGACTTGTTTTCGACACGGTTCCTTCAAAGATCCAATTTGTTTTTCCAAATCCAGTTGAGACCAATTACGAAGACCCCTGTTGGTCTTGCAACCAATTCCCATACTTCAAGACATTTAAATTGATTGAGTTCTTGTTGCATGGATTCAATCCAGTTGTCTTTGGTCATTCGCCTTTAATGTTTTTGGGTTGACATGCATGACGGTGAGTGGATAAATGCAATGTTCACCATCGTATGAAGACGTTGTCGCTACGCATCGGGTTGATTCGGGTTACCAATGATATTCTCAAGAGGATGGTCTTTCGTCCAACGATGTGTGGAAGGTTGATGTTGATATACATTCTGCAAATTGGGAGGATTCAAATGGCTTGTGGATGATTCCGCAACATCGATGTGGCGCTTCATTAGCAAACGGGTTAAAGAACGATTTGGATCAAAATCTGCAGGGGGTACTTCATTGTTCGTAACATCATCACCGGTTCGCCGTCGTTGGAAGAAGTTTGTTCCACTTGTAGAGTCAATCGGTGGTGGTTCTTCACCAGAAGTTGTCAGCGTGTGTATCGTGGATTGGAATATGATCGCCGAAAATGAAACATTGGATACACCGAGCACGTCCATCAATGTCATCACTAAACAATGGGAGCAAATAGCTTTTCCATTTGTTGACGAAAAGTCGGGGTTTGGTTCAGCTGATGATGTGGTTTGAGGGAAGTTTAAACGGTTATGACCGGTTTCAAGTCGTTATGCTCGTAAGCCATCTCAGAAGCTCATCGAAATTTGCATGAATCATTTCCATAACCCGCTTTGTAACGACGCATTCCGATTTGGTAACCTTTAGAATTATCACAAGATCCAATAAAGACTCCAATGTCATCTTTGGCTTTAAGCTTTCCAAAGTCATCATGATCATTATTCGGGTAGCAAAGGGATCCAACTACATGAAAGTGTTTGAGATTCGGTTTTCGGTTGTGGATAAGCTCAAATGGTGTTTTGTTGTGGCGTTTAGTAATCATTGAGCGATTCCGAGTGTAACATGCGTTGATACAGCCCATAAGTAATCTGAAGTTTAGCATTGATTAACATCGCTCGGCGGCTTCCACTAACGCATGTTTCGTCTTTCAACAACTCCATTTTGTTCGTGTCCAGTGCAATAGATGTTTGATGCTCAATTCCCACTTTCTCATAAAATTCTTGAAGATTTCGATTCACAAATTCGCCTTTGCACTGCTCGATTTTTTGATTGTGTTCGAGTCGAACTTGAATTTTCATGAGAAAGGTGATGATTATCCGTGGAGTTTGATCTTTACTCAAGAAAATAAACCCAAGTCCATCCGAGTAGTCATCTAAATTTACCAAGATGTAGCGCTTGCCATTAATCACGCACGCGCGACGGGCGACACAAATCCATGTAAAGAAGATGAAGCACATGAGAGTCAGATTCCACCTTTGAAGGAAAATGAGCACGAGTACTTTTCCCTCGTTCACAAGCTGAACATAGGTGATCTTTAGAATACCGGGATCTCGGGAAACCTTCAACAAGTTTGTATCGAGCAAGGTTGGTTATGGTTTGAAAGTTTAAATGTGAGAGACGTCGGTGCCATAGCCAAGATTTTGTTGATGTTGCCTTTGAAAGTAGATAAATGGGAGATGAAGCAATCATGTCTTGCAATGAGATTGTGTACAGACTTGATTTGCGAAAGTGCCGCATATAAGATCGCTTTCCTTGTAGATCACTTAATGAAACAGTGTTTTCTCCAGCGACTTCCAAATCTCCATCACGTAATTGACCAATGTAAAAGAGATTGTGACCAAGACCTTCCACATAATAAACCCTGCTAATTTCGATGTTTCCATTGATGTAATCTCCAGACCATGATAGTTCTGAAGTGATCATTCCCGAACCGGACAGTGCCAATGAACTTTGCAATAAAGTTTGATAACAGTTTGAGATTGCATGTCATGTGTCGGGAATATCTGCTATCAACAATCCAAAGGATGATCTATATCACCTGCATTACACACAGACGACACAGATGGAATAGAAGTAGATGTGGAACCCAAAGAGTTAGAGGGTTCCAAGGCAGTTATATTAGATACACATATATCAATGATTTTAGGTATCCATTTAAATCCTAGTGTATTATGTAACCATTTCAGCCATCTCCAACTAGTCTTTGCTTTAGTCATAGTGAATGCACTAGGTAGTACTACATTCCTTGGAGGTGATACTGGAACTACAGGGACATCAATGCGTTTCTTAGAATCTAAAGAGGACGGTTTACCAAACACAGACTTAGAAGCATTAGTGGGCCTAGAGGTATTTCGTTTCTTAGGATTCCGTAAACGAGACAAGATAGCTTTAGCAACACATTTTATCATGACAATCGAAAAGCATACATTTACGACATATAACACAAGAAGCTTCAGACTTAATATCAAAAGTACTTAAGGTTGAGCATTACGCTACAACACTTTCTCCATTACATTTGTCGACGCAATGTCTAAAGTGGGTGCAACATGTGTTTTATTCAAAGTCCTAAGGTGTTCTTCTACTTCAAAGATTCTTTATTGTTCTTTTCTTAGGTCGCAACTTCCTATTCTTCCTTGTATTGCTCCTAGGTTGTGAAGTGCGGACGTTGGGAAAAGAGGCAACTATTCCTGCTTCAGAGGAAGCACATTAGTAACTTGTGATTTGTCAAGTTAGGCATTCTAGTGTCACTTTTCTAAGTGTTACAGTGCAAGTTTCTTAATGTTGCAAAGTTGAACTTATTCATACTTTCCTAACTTTTCCTTTAACTCAATGATAGTGTGCAACAAATCTTGATTTTCAGAACGAAGATTTCTAGAAAAATTCATTACTTCTTTAGTGTGTGCAAGATAATGATCAAGTTCGTTTGATGCATCATCACGAGTCTGTTTGAGTAAATCAAATATGATACCATATTCCTTTTTAACTTTTCAAAATTCTTGTTCATATTTTGAGATTTGACATTTTAAAGACGCGTTTTGATCATCCAGCTTGCTCGTGTTTTGAATTAAAGGTTTTGCTTGCAATCAGGCGATTTTGTTTTGCCAAGCGAGTTCACGAGAATGACAATCTTTTTGACACCATTGAAGACGAGGTTTTGCATTTGAAAGCTCGTTTATCAGTCGTTCCTTTTCAACTTTTAAAGACTCGATCTGAGGCACATTATCGAGATTCTCAACAATGTCAACAGAATCAACAGAATCGCAGAGATATAATCGATGCATATGATAAAGAATTGAATAACACAACATTATGGATATCACATGATAACATCTTCCAAGAGTCGATCAACATCTTTTCTCAACATTTTCTTTTTACGTTTTGTATTCGAAATAGATGTTTCTGTTTTCTCGAAAACGATTTTCATTAATCCAATACAATGCACAATTTTTCAAATTTTTAACATGGGGTAAAATTCTTTTCTAAAAAAAATATCTCTTTGTTCTCGCGCCTGAGGCGATTGAAAATGTTCAACTTTTATTTCAGAATGAAATTCAATCTCACGTTCTAAAAGTTTGAGGTCGGAAGTGAAAATGTCAAAATATCTAAGAATTTGACGATTTTTGGGTTTTGAATTTACTTCATCGAGTGAAGGTAAAGACCATAAATTTGTGCATAATTTGGTTGGGGAGCAACATTAGAAGACTCAGACGTGTTTGTGATAATCCTAGGTATGTTAAAAGAATCCTTTGGTGTGACGAAAGTGACCGCTTTTGAATAGTTAAATGGTTTGTTATAAACAACATTTTCTAATTTCGATCGACTCTCGCCTTCTGCATCTAATTCCTCTTGACGATGATATTCAACAACACTCATGACAGAATTATCAATTTTGTATTCTCAGACCTGGAAACTTCAGGATTTGGTTTGAATGCTTTGGTTGAAAGCTTTGGTTTGTAATCAGCAAGATTCGGTCTATATCCATTTGGATTGGGTTTTAAAGTATACTTTTCAATAGTTGTGATTGACTCACCATGTTTTTAATCAAAATTTCGAAAATCTTTGAGTTTGTTTTGTAAGCCAACAATTTCTTCAAGATGGTCATCTATTTGTTTCGTTGAATGCTTTTGTATGCTAGAGAACTTTTTGACAAGTTAACAACTCGGCCTTGGCTTTTGAGTTTCCAAAGTAAGAGCGTTAAGTTGTTTTTTATGTTCATGTTTCAGTTGTTCTATTTGAGAAAACAAAGCATTCTTCGATGCGCTAGATCACTAACTGTCGTTCTAAAGATTTTTCGTTTTGGTGTGATTTAGCAAAAGCGACTTCAAAACCTTTTTCACGTTTTTCTTGAGTTTTGAAAAAATTGAGTTGCCATTTTAGGCATTCAACATCCCTGGTTAACAGTGCATTTTTGCCGTGTAATTGCTGATTTAATGAACGACATTCATCCATTTGGGATTGATAATCTCTAAGTAAGAGGTCAATATCTGGATTAGGCAAAGGTTTAGCGTATTCAATGTGAGTCACAACATGATCACTATTCAGATCCTCAAGTATAACCACGAAGTCAATTTGAGTATCAAAGGTAACCATAAGATCATCTTGATCATCAAATGTAACTACGGGGTCTAGTTGAGAATCGTCAAAATGAGATGTGGACTACTCATGTTGAACATTCGAGCCTCGTCGATTCGAGATGTTGGTCGACATAGTAGATCGAGATGACGATGGTTTGTTCGGTACACGAGACAAACCATCGTGTCATACACTGGGCCTGTGTCACTCATGTGGAGTTCGTGCATATTAGCCATCAACATAACTGTTGCATTAGCCTGCAAGTCCTCCATATCATCATCCTGAAGTGCAGATCCGCCATAAAGCTCTATTCTTTGTTTGTGAGAGTTCCACCAGCTTCATCCTTAAGAGCCAAAAGTAAAGCCTCGTTGTGATAAGCACTGCCCCTAGTCCTTGGCTTTGGGCATGCATTAGCCAGGTGACCCTTCTCATTACAGTTATAGCAACGAAGACCATTAATCCCATTCTAAGCATTACCTTGTTCAATCATTTGAGCTCTCTGTTGTTGTGAAGCACCCATGTTATTCCTACCCATAGCATTAAACCCTTAACCACCGCCCATCTAACGACCATAACCACGATTCTGAACTTCAACTCGTCCATTGTTCACAACAGCCTGATTCCTTGTGTTTGATGAGGAATGAATGCGATTGTTGGATTTGTTTGTATAACGGCCAAAAGCTTTAGCAATCAGAACAAATCCTTGTTGCAATGCATCGGAGTCCTCATTAGCTTCACTGTAAAGTGCTTGATCATTGTTGTTGTTGTATGGAACCAATTGATTTTGTTGAGATTGTTGCTGTGACGGATCACATGGTGTAATTGTTGCGTTGGGTGGAGGAGATGGTTGAGGAGCGGGTTGAGGAGGATAACTAGTTTGAGCCCACAAAGCAAGTTGTTGATTGTCCGGAAGTGACGTTGGAGCTGGGAGTCCACAGATAGCCCTTTCTTTGTCAACTTCTTTTTGATGAGGCTTCAAATAGTCATACAACAATCCGTATGTAGCATGATGAAGATTCTTAGCTTGACGGATGAAAATGACATATTTCTCCCAATCAGGACCAAGACTACTGAGGAACTTAGTATTGACCGCAATTTGGCATGATGATGTTGTGTTTATCCAAATCATTGATGATGTCTGAGAATCGATGATGATAAGACTCTAATGTCTCTCCGGGTTCAATCATGAATTGTTCATAAGCCAAGTAAATTTTGGATTCCATGTCTTCTTGATTAAGTTCGATTGCCTTCCATAAGAAGATGAATATGTTCCCACATTGCTTTTGCGCCTTTTTAGCATCAACACTTCAAGGATTGGATTGGGTAATCCTAAAAGGATATATTGCATTGCTAGCTCATCACTTCAAATGTGAAGTTCATCACCGTAAAGGTCACATCAGTTGCAATGTTTGTCGATCATCTCTTGGTGGAATAGCATTTGGATCTCCGGTGTAACGACAATAGGCATCCTGAAATGGATCTTCCGGATAACCTTCTTTAAGAACTTTCCATGTGTCTTCTTTAGATCACAAAACCTAAAGAACCTAATCACCCATTGATCATAGTTTCCGGGAGTGAGCATTGGAGGTCTATCAAGTGATCCTGCCTCATGAATGGATTATTGGCTACTTAAAGCTTCACACATCTTTGCAAACCAAGTCGGTTCCTTCATAGTATTCCTTGATGGATGTTGATTGTAAACGTTTGTGTAAGGTTGTACTTGAAGACTAGGTGGTGGTTGAACCATTTGAGGTGGAGTTGCTCCTTGTTGTGGATAATGTTGTTGATTAAATTGTTGTTGATAAATTTGTTGTTGTTGATTGAATTGTTGATGTTGTGGACTAAGTTGTTGTTGTTGTTGTTGATTATACATGTAAGGAAAGTAGTTAGAGTACCTGAGGTTGAGACATGTTGAAAACTTGTGTTGAAAAATGGATCTTTGTAGTCGAATGAAACGTTGTTGATGAAGTGTCCTTAGGCGTAGAATCCACGTTAAGGCAAAGTAATGCTTATGCATAAAACACCAAACTTACGCATAAAGTGATATTTACGCGTAGGATTAGCTTACGCGTAAGAATTGAGAAACACTAAGATTAGGCGTAAACTGAAAGTCAGGCGTAGAAAACTTATGCGTAGGATTAGCTTATGCGTAAGACAAGGCTTAGGCGTAAGAAAAATCTTATGCGTAAAGAGTTCTACGCATAAGTTTGAGCTTATGCGTAAAATTAGGGTTTTGCCCAAAAAATCTTTTACACTATCACAGTGTAAACGATATCCAAAGTTGAAGTGTTTTCAGGCTTATCCAAGCAAGAAAACACTGAGTAAACCCCGAAAACTGAAGATCAAACCAAGGAAGTCTTATGCGTAAGACTAGGGTTTTGTTACGCGTAAAATGTAACCAAAACGGATTCTTAGCCCAAAGTGATTCTAAACCAGATTTCTGTGATGAAAAAGCTTCAATATCACCAAAATAACACAAAAGTGTGAAACTTGATGATCCAAAAATTCTAAACACCTTATGCGTAGAAATATACCCACGTATGAAACCAAGCTTAAAAACGAAGAATTACACGTAAAGTTTGAAACTTTTTTCTTAAAACTAAAATTTTAACACCTAAAAACTTTGAAAGTACAAGAATCTTGGATTGTAAAGTGAAAATCGAATTTTTAAGCGTGAAAAGTTTGTAACCCGTGTTACGCGTAAAACCAAATAACTTCAAAAACAAAAGCTTTTCACCCAACTATTTGGCGATTGATACCACTGTTAGGTCACCATGTTTGTAACACAAGCCTCAATATGTAAGAAAGAAAGATAAGATGATCGGTTGAACAATCCAAAACACTATGCGTAAGGTATGAGAATAGTTATGCGTATGAAATGAAATGAATTGAACAACCAACCCTCAAGTGAGGGTTTACAAGAGTATTTATAGGAGGGAACTAGGGCAACACACCAAGTTCCCATCCTTTCCTTATTAGGCTTGGGCCTAGGCTTATGGGCCTTCTACATAAGCCTAAGCTTAATAAGAAACATAAAAGCCATAATTAAGCTAACTATTACATATTAATTACTAACACTTTAATTCTAGTTTAGGAGTGATTCCAACAGTGACAAAAGTATAGTCGTGAGACTATATATAGGGCAGTTTCAGTTTTTGAAGGATAATGGCCTATTTAAGCTTTTTCAGAGCCCGAGCTTCTTTGACATTGTGGTAAAACGTCGTTCCTGACAACTTTAGTGTTTTAACTTTTTGATGAAACGGACCGGTAGGGCCTCGTTCAAAACAGACAGCTACTTAACAACTTGTTTTAGGCAGTTTTGGTGTTTGCTTTCGCTAACTTCTTTTGGCCGTATCTTTTGACTCGTGTACTCGTTTTCAGTGATTCAAATTGCTATGTTTTCCTTTTAAAGTCCTATTTAACAGTATGTAAGTTTCTAACATCATGTTTATACTATTTTGGTCGTATTTCACAATATATGTCACTAGTCTTCTTGTTTACATCCATTTAGCTAACATATGATTCCCTTAACTTGTTTTAGTGGTTTTTGTACATCATGATAACAATATAAAGACCATATATAACCTAAATGAAGTATGAGAAACATGCTAATGATATTGAGCAAGAGAGTGTGTTAGGGTTTCTTACAACTTTTGGCTTTCTAAAGAAAGGAGTAACTAGTAAGGATTAGGACTTTGATTGAATACTTAGGACTTCGATAGAGCAAGACTTCCACACCTTGGCACCCTTGTAATCTTGAAGGATTGGTGATGAAGTTCTAAGTGACTTGAGTAGATCTAAACTCAAGAAGATCACTTAAACTTGCTAGAGATTTGATGTAGTAACTTGTTACTAGAAAGTTCTTAGCATAAACTTGGAGTTATGAATCAAATTATGGAAAGGGTGTTTGTCTTAAGTGGTGAATGACTAAGGAGGGTGGGGATGAGAGTTTTATGAAGTGTTAACTTGATATTTATAGGAGGAAAGGTTTGGTTAACCATATATTGGGTTAAATGTTAACCATGGTTAAGTTAGGACACATGTAAACATCAAAATGAAGCATAGTTAAGATCAAGCCACATAAATGATGACTCCCATCCATATAGGCTATCAAAATATGCATAGGTGGCTAGGATGATGACTCTTGATCTTATCTTGACTTTAGAGTATGATTTGGTTCCGTTAAACGCTAACCGTAATTTGTTAAGCCATAAAACGTAAAACCGGGTATCGTAAAAATACAAAACTTGCAGGAATGATGAAACTCATTATTATACTCCATATAAAAATATAAAATTAGTGATAAATTTTATTGGGAGCAAAAACGCTGCTTAAAGCTGGAAACGCGTAAAAACGCGTAATTCGCGTAAAATGCAGAACTGCAAAACGTAAAATTCCAAAAATTGTGGAATTGTCATAAAAGGGTAGAATTACATATTTCTAATGTTTACAGTGTTTTATGGACAAATCGGGATGATTGAATGACGTTTAAACCCTAAAGTAATTCTCGGACATGGTTTTGTGAAATCGGTTCTGAATGGATTCGATGTACGTCATCAGGATGATTTGTAGAGTTTCATTTATCTTGTCATTATGGTAAAATAAAAATAAAATTTTTTACGGGATGAATAGTGAAAGTGAATAGTAACTTTTCAAAAATATGAAAAGTAACCCGAAAATGCGGGTTTTTATAGTCTCACCACCTTAATGGGAATTCCGTCCTGGAATTCAGTGTGTGTTATCCGATGTTGAAGTGTTCTAAGAAAATGTGGGTGTATGCGCCGAATTTTAATCTTTGTGTTCTCAAGTTTCTGGTCATAGAATGTGTTATGTACCATTCTAATTTTTTGGTGATAGTGTGCGGCATGAAGCCTAATTTGTGTTTGTATGGTTTCCTTAGTTGTTTCGTGGGTGATCTCTGAACAACTTAGTCCAACAAATGGTTAACTAACACTTTCGTCGATATAGTGCCTCAAATGGAATAGTTTCTGTTGTTGTTAGGGTAACTGTTGTTAATCAAAGGTGTAAGATATTTTTGATGTGAAATGGTTTGTAATGATGTGATAACTGTCATTGTAGGGAAAGTCTTGCAAGTGGCAAGTGGTTATCCAAACCATTTTCAAAGTTGATCATATCTTAGGTGGTTTCGAGATGAAGGCTATATCGTATAGTGTTTATGTCTACTAGTGTTTGAAAGAAACGCGGATAATCGTGAAGTTTTACATACTGACTTATAATGGGGTTCAGATAATGATGTGATATGTTCACGATTAGAAGAGTGTAGTGTACGCTTACCAATATTCTTAGGTAGAGATGTCAAGTTTGCTTTTAAATCAAAAGTGAATTTTAAAGGATTATGGCGGAATGATATCCTTGAAACCTAAACAGGCTAGTACTTCTAAGAAATGACGAGAAGATTCGATGACTATCCCAAGATAGTAGTTAGGATTATTTCATAAATGAAAACTTTCAAGAATGAAATTAGGTAGTACAATTAAGTATTAAGATCTTGCTGAGTGGTAAGGAACTATCATGTCTCTAGATCTTTTTAATGAATTCTAGTGGTTTATCGAGTTTAAGTAGGAAATTAACCTGAATATAACTCTTGTATAACTATTCTAGGTCAGCTTTGAAAAATTTAAGTCGAACATAGTTAATCGACTATGTTCCACTTGTCCATAGGTTAAATATAGGTGATTAGGCTATATTTAGCCGAGGTTCGATAAATTTTCCAAATACCTAAATTAGGTATACTTGTGATATGTCCATAACTTTTGAGAAATTGTCCAAGAAGCAAAAGCGATATCAAACCATTCAGGTTAAAGTCCCGGCCATAAAAGACTTGTAACCTATGTTTTCACATTCCATTGCACAGAAGATAGTATGGGTAGATACGTATGGAAAGGAAATCTTAAGTAATTCTAAAATAGTCTATACTTGGCCAGGAGTACGAACTTTTAACAATGAAGGTTTCAAAAGAGAATTTTGATGAATCTAGAGAAAATTGCTGAACTTCAGCTTTTGTAGATGATGAATTAGTTTGTCCTTCAGAAATTCCATTTCTTGTATTTCCATTAGGGAAATTGATAGATTGTGACGGGTTTCATGTAAAACAATATCATATAAGGTTTTATAAAATAATTTCTAGAGACTTTGTATAACTTACAATGTCTATGAAGTAAATTAGACCATTGTGTAACTCACAATGTCTGAGAAGTAGTTGAGACCATTGTGCAACTCACAATGTCTGAGAAATAGTTGAGACCATTGTGTAACACACAATGTTTAGGAAATAATAGAGACCATTGTGCAACTCACAATGTCTGAGAAATAGTTGAGACCATTGTGTAACTTACAATGTCTGAGAAAGTAAATGAGACCACTGTTTCACCTACGCTGTCTCGAGGATATAGAGAGGCCACCTGTAGGATTTACAACGCCGAGAATGTAATAGAGACCATTATATAAATTACAATGTCTGGGAAGTAGGAAAGACCATTGTAATTAGTTACAGTGTCTTCGAGGAAGTTTCGTAATCCTAAAATGCGTGAGTAAATACATCAGTTGGAAAAATATGATTGTGTCGTAATGCCATAGAATAGGCATACACATATATTTTTAGTACATCGTTTATGATTGAAATTATGTCGAGTGTATATATCAATATACTAATATGTTTGTATAGCTTAAAATGCCTAAAAGTCACATAATCGTCTAGAGGATGGAAGGCACGGAGAACGGAAGGCTATAATATGTTTTTGTTTGTAAAAGTAGTTATAGTTTAGGTCACAATTAGACAAGTTTCACTATATTTAAGGCTCTGATACCAATCTGTTACACCCCCAACTTCGGGATACGCAACGGAATTCAAACTGGGTGTTACTTCATGGCACAACAGTCATAACAATAGAAAACGAACTCTAATGGAGTCGTTTTAAAAGATTTATCATTTGATTTATATAAATATCAGAGTTTACAAAAATGAGGTCCCAATAGTTTCACGGTTTACAAAATACATTAAAAGGGTTTTCAAATGATAATAAAATTTGTAGCCTTCTTGAGTATCTGTGCTCCTCCGTGCCAGCCTGTTAGGAATTAGAAATTCCAGGTATTAAAGAGTCGGTCACCTCAAGTATATATATTCGTTAGAAAGCTCGTAGTCGTAGTTATTTTATGTTAAGTAGTATTTAGTTAAGTAACACCGTGGAGGACGGACGGGTCTTTACCCACTGTATGCCTGATCCACGGCCCGTTGTGTGGCGTTTTATTTTAAGACTATAAATACTCTCTACCTTCCAAGGTAGAGAGTTGGAACTCATAATAAGATTTTTCTTTCTCTCACTAAAGTTCCCAAACCTCTAACTTTCTCTCTCTAAAACCTCTTATACACCTAATTGATCTTATGGTTTAGTGTGTTTGTGAAATCCAATATGTTACAATTGGTATCAAGAGCCATGGTTAGATCATCTCTTACATATCTTTGGATTTCTAGTGGTTTTAGGTGGTTTTTGAGTTTGAAAAGTTTAGTGGTTTTTGCATCATTTGGGTGATTTCTAGTGTTAAAGTTTTGATTTTGATAGTACTTTTGTGTTTAGAATCATCACAAGTGTTTAGGTTTTGATTTTGAAGGCTTGAATCATCGTGGTTGGGTTGTTTTGGATTGAAAGGTGGTGTATTTGTGATTTTCTAGTTAGCGACTTGGTTCTCGGTGTGATATTCATCATAGTGACTTGCTTCATAAAAAGTTAGCAACTTGGAGTGGTATTTAATAGCGATTTGGTCCTAGCGACTTGTCTATTGAGACAAGCCGACAAAAAGTACACGTAGTGGATTCTCCACTACACGTAGCGACTTGGTGTAAGTTAGTGACTTGTACTTTATATTGCTAGCGACTTGGTGTTAGCGAGTTGGTACCTAGCGAGTTGCTATTTAGCGACTTGACAAATTAGAGACTTGGTGCTTAGCTTAATTGTCACAAAATTTTGCTAGCGACTTGGATTGTAGCGAGTTGTTATATAGCGACTTGGGATTATAGCGACTTGGCACTTAGCGACTTGGTTCAAAGTTTCCTAGCGACTTGGGTGATATCCTTTGAATACGGTTTTCTCTTGATTTAGTAAAATCCCGTGAAAGAATCTATTTCCGGTTTAATCATAGAGTTATAAAATCCCGTTTAATCAGTCATCATGTCTACCAACGCTCGTACAATCATCTCCACTTGCTGTCGTGAGGATGTTCAAGCAACTGGTTCGATACTCGTCCACCCATGCTTGACGTAACGGCACTCACTACTCTTGGGCTCAAAGAATCGATTTGTATCCGCTCTTGGAAAGGAAAATGGGGTCAACATTCTCAAATCGATTGATGAAGGACCATATCGGGTTGAGACTACTAGTGACATAATTGATACATTGAAGATGGCACATTGATTTACTGGAATGGACAGGACCAAAGATGTATGATGAGCTCAATGATAAGGAGAAGAAGAGATTCGATGAGATATCGGTGGCTTATAACATCATATTGCAAGGTCTTCCAAAAGACATATACAAGCTTATCAACCCCAACACTGAAGCAAAGGTTGTATGGGATAATGTTAAGATGCTTCTCCCGGGTTCTCAATTAACTATGGAAGACAGAGAATCTCAACTCTATGATGAATTTGAGCACTTCAAGATGAAACCTGATGAGAGTGTCTATGAGTATTACGTAAGATTCCACAAGCTTGTTAATGACATGAGGAACATCAGAATGACTATGCCAAACATTCAGTTAAACTCAAAGTTTGTGAACAACATGAATCCCGAATGGCACAAGTTTTTCACCTCTGTGAAGCTAACCAAAGGATTGAATAATAAAAACTATGATCAACTCTATGCCTTCCTTCTTCAGAATGAGAGACATGCCATGTTTGAAAAGAAGATTCTTGAACAATTCAAAACAAATCCAGGAGAGACAAGCGCATCAAATGATTCAACCGCCTTCTACTCAAACATTGGGATTACCACTAAAGCTTCACAAGTTATATCCATGGGTGATGGAACTCACAAACTCATTCCTGATCCAATGTTCAAACAAGCTGATGCCGATGCACACGCTGGGTAACTTCATTAATCAACTGGCTCTCCTGATTAGTCAAAACATGAACTCTCTCCCACACACCAACAATAACCTCAGAACGACATCCAATCCACACAATCAAGCCACTCGCCGAGATGGGAAGTTTATAGTACAACCAGTTCAAGAAAGGCAGGATGAACAAGGAAGAGGTGGAGTTGGTAGAGGATATGTGGCAAATCAGAATAGGGGAAGAAATGGAAATCAAGGTCAAGTTAAGACGATCAAGTGCTACAATCGTGGAGGTGAGGGTCACATTGCAATGAACGCACATCGCCAAAACGCCTCAAAATGCTAAATACTTCAGGATAAGATGTTGCTTGTCCAAGCCCAGATAATGGTGTAGCTTTGGATGAAGAAGAGTTGTTATTTCTTGCTGAGGGAAATGTCAAGACGTATGATGCGATGTGGATGAACGACCTATTCGGAGATAGGTCACAATCATCAGAATGCGTTTCAAGTAGCTGACTGTGATGCATACGACTCTGATGTTTATGATGGACCTACTGCACAAACAATTTTCATGGCTAGCATTTCTCCAATGGTCTCTTTTAAGGTCTCATCATCACCACAAGCTGGTCCATCCAAAGACAAACTCATTTCTGAGGTACTAAAACTATACGATGATGCTGATATGCAAAAGATGCATGACAAAGTACAATCAACTGAAACTATTGAGTCAAATATTGAAGATATGGGTAATATCAATGTTGTCCCATATGATCAATATGTGAAACAAAGTGAAAGTGAAGTTGTACCAAGTGATGCTCTTCTGCAGTCAACGATGACTATTGTCACAATTCGCAATTTCCGGTCAATTCTCATATTTCACATTCAGCATTTCATAACGATTCGTACATGGTTTTGCATTTTTCATTAAACGTTATTTTCTTATTAAATAAACGTTATCGCGTAAACATTATTTTTGAACATTTGACCTGATACTTCCAAAAATTATTCCAATATATTTTAATACTCATATTAAGATTTTAAAAATGTTATTATTAGTTTACCCAGTGTTTTAAATCTATTTCGTATATAAATTGTTATATTTATATAAATTATGACGTTTTCTTAAATTCGACCCAATAAATATTTATTCACTCTACTCTTTCAAGAAATGTATTTTTATAATTTTTTTATGATCTAAATATATTTTATCTTGAACCGTGGAAATTTATTTTATCTAACGCTACCTTAAATATTCAAATGTGTGTACAACTTACTAATATTACTCAACAATACTACAAATTGCTACTTACTTTCAAGTAACTTTACATTCACTTACACTTACACTTATATATATTACATACTAATAATAATAATAAGTGTATATATATATGTAGTATTAATTACAAGATCTACCTAAAAAGATTTGCAAGACTTTTTCTTACTTATATATATATTCACACTCCAACTTCAACTCATAAAAACCAATAATTCAAAGTGTTAGATCAAGTCTTTTCTCTTCTCCTTCTTCCCTCAAAAATCCGGCCACCTAAGGAGCTTCAAGTAGTGATCATCAAAAGTTTTCTTATCAAGTTCTACACAATCTAGTTTACACTCTTATTTAGGTTTTGAAATAAAAACCTAGGGTGCTTAGGATAAATCCTTGGTTCACTAAACCTCATCAAGCAACTTGTAAGCCTAAAACTTCATCTCTTACTTTTTCATATATATTTCATACATTTCATGAAGCCCTCATGATCATATTTGCATTGTTGTGATTTTATTCATTATCATCCAAGATTATCACCCATATGTGTTATATAAATATTTTTAACAAGTATGTACTAGTTAGAAGTTTATAAAAGTGAGTGGTTTGAAAAATGATTTATCAAAGTAAGTTTTGATCTTTTACTAGTAAAGGTTTGATGTGGTTTATGCTTAATTATATGTTATAAGTAGTCACATAAACCTCAAAAATGGTATTTTTATCTATTATGGTTCGACTAGTATTTTATTTTTAGTAGGATTGGCGAAGAGTAGATTAAGGGATTTTTGTGGTGAAGTTGTGGTTAAACAAGTAGATAAAAATGGTAATTTTAAAATAAGCTGAAGCCTGTCGAAATTTATAATTTTTCCGAAAAGTTAGTCATTTTTATAAGTTTTATTAAAGTTTTAGAAAATAGATTTTTAGTTATGAACGTGGCCTTTTGAACGGACTAAAACGGAGTTATAACGAAAAATATACGTGGTTTCCAAGTTACGATTTAAAAACTACCATTTTTCCGGAAAATTGTATGCGGCGTAGTCCGAATTTGTAACTGGCCAAACAGTGGCCTTAAACTTTCTGTGAAGTCTCCGAAGTTTAAAAATATATTAGTACTCTTCATTACCTTCGCGTGGATATAAAGAACTTGAAAAACGGACTTAAACCGAGTGATTTATGGTTAACCGAACTTTGAGTCAAAACGCTTGAAAACACTATTCACAGCTTTTGTAAGCTGTCGATTTTAATCAAGATTTTGAGGGCCTAAACGGACGTTTCGGGGGAAACGGATCTTAAAAACGAGTTACTTTTCCTATGTATATATTATGTCAAGTCCGATGTAAACTGATTTTGCGATTACAAAAACCATTACGTAGTTTTAACTATATTTTCACCATTATCTCAAAAGTATTTATTTTCGACATGAAACCGTCGCATATTCAAGTAACAATATTTTTTTTTATAACTAGTTTTCAAGTAGCATATTGGGTGATACGTTTTCGAAATGCATGCATATCATAACACCATAACTCATTACATATCATAACTCAAGTCATAACATTCATTTTAGGTTGCGGATAGTTTCCGAGCCTCATTTTCGTGCACATCATTTTGTTAGCATATTAATCACACCAGGTGAGTTCATACCCCGCTTTTACTCGTTTAAATTCTTATAAACTATTTGGGGCGAGATACATGCTTATTTATCAAAACATTTAAACTCTATTGCTAAACAATATTACTTATACTTTAGACTTGGTGCGTGTTGCGACTAGACTTAAACAAACATCCCAATATTTATATGTTGGAAGGCCATTAATTTGGATACAGCCCAACGTGAGTAGTTGGAGGAACATCCCAGCATTCATATGTTGGAAGGCCATTTTATGGATACATCCCAACGTGAGCGTTGGAGGAACATCCCAACACGAGTTGTTGGAAGACCCTTGTGGTGACCTTTATACTTTTAACTACTTTAATGCGTATATTCATGATTGTCATTCTATTTTAGGCAAGTGGGTTGTGAACACACAGGTTGCAAGTTTTGTATGGGCGGAACTTGGAACTGAGTGGATTTACAATGCCTTTTCTGTGTGAACATTTCTCAAAGTATTTTAGATCATGCAATTACAAACTTATGAACTCACCAACCTTTGTGTTGACACTTTTTAGCATGTTTATCTCCGGTCTTAAGGTGATAGCATTTCATGGAGCTTTTGGGTCGCATGGCATACATTGAAGTCTTGTGCTTTTAACAATTACCATTCGACATGTTTTGTAAACTCTTTGTGTATTATCAAACTTTGGGATTGCTTTTGTGTTGTAAACTTTAACTTATTTATCGAATGGTAAACTTTTCAAAACGTCTCATTATAGAGGTCGTCAGATCCATACTTTGTGCTATGACGTTATACCCCAATGACACTATCGTTCCACTGCGATATTTTGGGGGTGTGACAGATTGGTACCAGAGCCTTGGTTATAGAGAACTAGGTTGCATTTTATTTCCTAGACTATAACCGCTCTCACGTCGATCCTTTCGTTTCCTATCACCTTACACACTTTTCGTATGCATATGTTTTCTTAAGTATTCCTTCTAGAACCACCTCATTAGATGGCGTGGTTTCCTTGTACCAATAGGGGAGTCCCAAAATCTAGTTGGGTCATCAAAGATATGGAGCTCAGCACTTATCTAACTTGATCTCGTGACCGTTCTTGTTTGATGAGATGCGAGATCGAGCTAAATAAGTGTTACTATAAAGCTGGATAGATTTGATGATTTTGCCCGAGGATGGGAGTTCTCTTGAGGATACTTTGGGAACTGCTGGCGACTAAACCACATCGTGACTTTAGCACCTAACGGAATTTCCTATACACCAAGTGCGACTTTTCCTAGATACCTACCCTAAATCCCTCCTTCACTGTTTAGAATCGGATGATAGACTGGCTACCTATGTAAGTAACACCAATCGCCGGGACATGTATGCTTGGTGGTATGTACACGTGTGAAATGAGGCAATTATAATTATGGTGGCCAACATAATTATAAATGCGTCACAACTCACGGGGACATATGCAACCACGCGATAATGTAGATCGGACACCTTAGGAACCAATTTGTGGCATGGTATTATGTTTGAGGACGCAGTATAGACCTGGGAATTCAACGGTTCTTTCCTTGCGAGATAATGGCACCAAAGAGAGTAACACGCAAGATCTGGCCGAGGTGGTACGGTACCAAGGGGTGGAATGACAGGTGGCGTGGTGGTAGAAGGCGGTAGCGACATGGGTAACAATGACAACAACAATGGCGGAAACCCGATTTTGCCGCCATCATCGCCCAACAACTTCAAATCTTGCTTCCCACTATTGTCACACAAGTTGGAAATCATATGAATAACTCGGGAAACCACGGGAACGGGAATGGCTACACCAACAATGTAGTGGCAAGTAACAACAACACCAACAACAACAACAACAGAATTGGATGCACATATAAGGAATTTTCGGCATGCAAACCTGTGGAGTTTGATGGTATAGGAGGTGCGTTGGCTTATACTCGATGGGTAGAGAAGCAGAGGCGTGATCGACATCGCAATTGTGCCACACATCGAGGGTGAAGTATGCTGCTTGCTTGTTATCGGAAAGGCATTGACATGGTGGAACACACGCCTACAGGCTAGGGGCAGAAGCACGCTATAGGCATGACATGGGACGAATTTAAGGAGTTATTGAAAGAGGAGTACTGCCCGGACAATGAAATGCAGAAACTAGAGGATGAATTTTATCACCACTCGATGATAGGGGCTGGTCACGCTACCTACACGACCGATTTCATGAGTTAGCCAGACTAGTTCCTCATATGGTTACCCCTGAATCCAAGAGAATCGCGAGGTACATATATGGTCTTGTGCTTGAAATCCGTGGAACTGCGTGAAAACAACCTGAGCCGTCTACAATACAAAGTGCGATCACCGAGGCGGGAACCCGACGACGAGATGGTTAGAAATGGTACTTTGAAGAGCAGTGACAAGAGGAAGGAAGCGAGTGGGTCGAATAAGCAGATGGACATGGTAGCGCATAAACAAAAGGGCAAGAGTTTTTGTGGCAACCGTACTGAACAAAGAGAGTATGCGGTACGCATCCCAAATGTGCTAAGTGTGCTTATCATCACCAAGACCAAGCCCGCCGCTTATGTACAATATGCAATCAGTCGAATCATTTTCGCCGTAGAGAGCGTGCAAGACCAACAACAACGGTTAACACGGGCAACATGAGGAATAATCAAAAGACTTGCTTTGAATGTAACAGCCCGAATCACTTCCGAATAATTGTCCTCGTTGAATAAGCCGCCGATACAAGCTCATCTAGCTATGGCAATTGAAGGAAATAACCCAACCCCTGCTCAATATCAGTCCACCTCGAGGTCGAGCATTTTATATAGGGACCGGAAGCCCGCAATGCGAATCGGCTGTACGCTTTTCCTAGACCATTAAGTGATCCACCGTATTATTCAGATTCAGTGAGTCTCATTAGATAAGAAACCTAGACGCGTAAGTTTTGACATAAACACTTGACCATACACTTGATTTCGCGAACCTAAGGATAGAGCTTTAAGTATCAGCGATTGAATCGCGAGGACGCGATTCTTCTATCAGGAAGAATGTCACACCGCAATTTCCGGTCAATTCTCATATTTCACATTCAGCATTTCATAACGATTCGTACATGGTTTTGCATTTTTCATTAAACGTTATTTTCTTATTAAATAAACGTTATCGCGTAAACATTATTTTTGAACATTTGACCCGATACTTCCAAAAATTATTCCAATATATTTTAATACTCATATTAAGATTTTAAAAATGTTATTATTAGTTTACCCAGTGTTTTAAATCTATTTCGTATATAAATTGTTATATTTATATAAATTATGACGTTTTCTTAAATTCGACCCAATAAATATTTATTCACTCTACTCTTTCAAGAAATGTATTTTTATAATTTTTTTATGATCTAAATATATTTTATCTTGAACCGTGGAAATTTATTTTATCTAACGCTACCTTAAATATTCAAATGTGTGTACAACTTACTAATATTACTCAACAATACTACAAATTGCTACTTACTTTCAAGTAACTTTACATTCACTTACACTTACACTTATATATATTACATACTAATAATAATAATAAGTGTATATATATATGTAGTATTAATTACAAGATCTACCTAAAAAGATTTGCAAGACTTTTTCTTACTTATATATATATTCACACTCCAACTTCAACTCATAAAAACCAATAATTCAAAGTGTTAGATCAAGTCTTTTCTCTTCTCCTTCTTCCCTCAAAAATCCGGCCACCTAAGGAGCTTCAAGTAGTGATCATCAAAAGTTTTCTTATCAAGTTCTACACAATCTAGTTTACACTCTTATTTAGGTTTTGAAATAAAAACCTAGGGTGCTTAGGATAAATCCTTGGTTCACTAAACCTCATCAAGCAACTTG
Organism: Chrysanthemum makinoi; assembly: GCA_910596185.1. Lineage (NCBI taxonomy): Eukaryota > Viridiplantae > Streptophyta > Magnoliopsida > Asterales > Asteraceae > Chrysanthemum > Chrysanthemum makinoi. Next base: position 74,259,951 of record OU343216.1, on the reverse strand, counting down.
TAAGCCTAAAACTTCATCTCTTACTTTTTCATATATATTTCATACATTTCATGAAGCCCTCATGATCATATTTGCATTGTTGTGATTTTATTCATTATCATCCAAGATTATCACCCATATGTGTTATATAAATATTTTTAACAAGTATGTACTAGTTAGAAGTTTATAAAAGTGAGTGGTTTGAAAAATGATTTATCAAAGTAAGTTTTGATCTTTTACTAGTAAAGGTTTGATGTGGTTTATGCTTAATTATATGTTATAAGTAGTCACATAAACCTCAAAAATGGTATTTTTATCTATTATGGTTCGACTAGTATTTTATTTTTAGTAGGATTGGCGAAGAGTAGATTAAGGGATTTTTGTGGTGAAGTTGTGGTTAAACAAGTAGATAAAAATGGTAATTTTAAAATAAGCTGAAGCTGTCAAAATTTATAATTTTTCCGAAAAGTTAGTCATTTTATAAGTTTTATTAAAGTTTTAGAAAATAGATTTTTAGTTATGAACGTGACCTTTTGAACGGACTAAAACGGAGTTATAACGAAAAATATACGTGGTTTCCAAGTTACGATTTAAAAACTACCATTTTTCGGAAAATTGTATGCGTGCAGTCCGAATTTGTAACTGGCCAAACAGTGGCCTTAAACTTTCTGTGAAGTCTCCGTTTAAAATATATTAGTACTCTTCATTACCTTCGCGTGGATATAAAGAACTTGAAAACGGACTTAAAACGAGTGATTTATGGTTAACCGAACTTTGAGTCAAAAACGTGCTGAAAACACTATTCACAGCTTTTGTAAGCTGTCAGGATTTTTAATCAAGATTTCGAGGGCCTAAACGGACGCTGGGAAACGGATCTTAAAAACGAGTTACTTTTCCTATGTATATATTATGTCAAGTCCGATGTAAACTGATTTTTGATTACAAAACCATTACGTAGTTTTAACTATATTTTCACCATTATCTCAAAAGTATTTATTTTCGACATGAAACCGTCGCATATTCAAGTAACAATATTTTTTTTTATAACTAGTTTTCAAGTAGCATATTGGGTGATACGTTTTCGAAATGCATGCATATCATAACACCATAACTCATTACATATCATAACTCAAGTCATAACATTCATTTTAGGTTATAGGATAGTTTCCGAGCCTCATTTTCGCACATCATTTTGTTAGCATATTAATCACACCGGTGAGTTCATACCCGCTTTTACTCGTTTAAATTCTTATAAACTATTTGGGGCGAGATACATGCTTATTTATCAAAACATTTAAACTCTATTGCTAAACAATATTACTTATACTTTAGACTTGGTGCGTGTTTGACTAGACTTAAAACAAACATCCCAATATTTATATGTTGGAAGGCCATTAATTTGGATACAGCCCAACGTGCGGCGTTGGAGGAACATCCCAAAGATTCATATGTTGGAAGGCCATTTTTATGGATACATCCCAACGTGAAAGGAGGAACATCCCAACACGAGTTGTTGGAAGACCCTTGTGGTGACCTTTATACTTTTAACTACTTTAATGCGTATATTCATGATTTTCATTCTATTTTAGGCAAGTGGTTGTGAAACACAGGTTGCAAGTTTTGTATGGGCGGAACTTGGAACTGAGTGGATTTACAATGCCTTTGTTGTGTGAACATTTCTCAAAGTATTTTAGATCATGCAATTACAAACTTATGAACTCACCAACCTTTGTGTTGACACTTTTTAGCATGTTTATCTCATGTCTTAAGGTGATAGCATTTCATGGAGCTTTTGGGTCGCATGGCATACATTGAAGTCTTGTGCTTTTAACAATTACCATTCGACATGTTTTGTAAACTCTTTGTGTATTATCAAACTTTGGGATTGCTTTTGTGTTGTAAACTTTAACTTATTTATCGAATGGTAAACTTTTCAAAACGTCTCATTATAGAGGTCGTTTTCTGTATCCATACTTTGTGCTATGACGTTATACCCCAATGACACTATCGTTCCGCTGCGATATTTTGGGGGTGTGACAACTATGTTTTTTATGAATACACCGCATGTGCCCCTAATGATTCTGTTATCTCTGAACTGAATGCCTATAAAGAACGTGTTGCTATTTATGAACAACATGCTAAATTTGAGTTGACCACCCGTGAGCAGGAAATGTATGACCAAATGCTGCATAAACTATTAGAAAAGTAGGTTTAGAAGAAGTATTAAAACAAGAGTTAAACTCCTTACAAGAAAAGCTTTCTAAAACCGCTAAGCAAAAACAAGAACTTCAAGAAAATGTTAAAATGCTTAAGCAAGAATTTAGCGCTAAGGAATCAAAACTTTTGAATGATTTTTCTAATCTAAAAACCTTGAAAAACAAGCTTGAAAATAAGTATGTATGCACAAGGAAATACCATTCGGGATCAGCTTCACTTAATCACTAAGCACCGAGTTTTGAGTGATAAGCATAGTACTCCCCTTGTTGAGGAACCAAATCCAGAAGTTGTTCAAAAGGCTAGAGCTGTCCCTAAGGTTATTTATGATGGCAATGAAATTCTTAAGTCTAGACGAAACCTAGTTATACTGAGTGCAACGAGGAAGATAAGAAATCAGATGAAGTCACTAGGAAAAGATGAACAAGAAACTAGATGATCCTAAATGTAAAGAGAAGAAAATAAATATCACACCCCATGATTACAAAAAGGAGAATTGGATTTCCTTGAACAAGTTTAAGCCTCGGACGTTGTTAACACCCGAACAAGTGTTCTCGGAAAAGGATTTAGATAAGCAAAAGCGAGAATCTTGTTGCAACAAACCCCCCTTTAGGAAAATGCCTCACCGACCGTGTATCCTCCCAATACACCAATGCATTTAGTTCCTAGGACTATTCCCACTAAAAGCAAGACCTTAATTAGTCAATATGTTATTCTTCAACTATTTGTCGATTTTGAGAAAACTTGTAAGAAAAGGATCACACCCACTGGGATAACTGAAGGGGGAAAGGGGTTTTGAACAAACAAAAGAATGCTATCTAACTGAGGTCATGCCTTTCTTCAAACTACAAAAAGATCATTTTGAGAGTCTTAAAAAGGGGATAAATTCAGATATTAAAGGAATGGAAAAGGAATTTGATGCAATGATAGTTGAGGTTAGTGACTATGAGCGAGCATTAAAATATAATGAGATTGACAGGAAGAACTTGCATACCTTGAATGAGAATCTTATTTCCGAATGTATTGCTCAAGATGTGTTTTACACTGCTACGAATTGCTCCATTAATGCTTCTCAATTTCATGAATTATCTGTTGCTCCGAAAGTCTCTCATGATCGTGTCATTGAGCTTGAAAAGATTAATTCGAAACTTAATGAGAAAATTGATCATGATGATCACAATAATTTGGTAAAGCATCTTTCTAAACTAGAAGTTGAACATTTTGATTTACAACTAAAATATCAACATCTAAAAGAAAATGTTAAAACCTCAAATATCAAGACATCCTTGGATGCTCCTGAATTTGATGCACTTTTTGAAATTAGCAAACGTGATGAACAGATTCGAGCTCATTGTAACATGATCAAAAGTTGAAAGCCCAAATCTCTCAATTGAAGGGTGAAAAGAACAATGTGACTTGATCCCAAATGCCTCCTCCTTTAGATTCTCAATACTCTCAAACTTTTCATCTTCAAAACTTAGTTAATGCTTTACAAAAGGAAAACGAGAGTTTTCTAGAAGAAAATAAAAAAGTTAAACGACACTTTAAAGAGTTATATGATTCAATGAAAGTCACCCGTGACCAAAACAACGAAAAAATAACGTCTTTACAAAAGGAAATTGAGAATCTAAGAAGTCAGGGAAATGGGAAACCGCCACTTGTTTTCAATAAGAATGTTGTCTCAAAGTCACCCTTAGACTGCAAATACACTATGACAGTTAAATATATTCCTCCTCATCTTAGGAATAATGAACATGCTTTTCATGACTACTGTGCTTACCTTAAGGATAGTCTAGAATGTCTCCGGGAGATTGTCGAAGAGGATTTCATTAACAAACCTCTTGATAGAGAAATTAGGTTTGCTTGCCTCCATGCCAAACAATCTCAAGAGCTGCTAAAATGTGTAATTGCAACATGTCCTAAATCCTTATCCTTAGGTGCAAAAGGCAAAGCAGTGATGCCTTGTTCTATGCCTAGTGCCGAGCCTTCAAACCATTCTAGGCCCATTTTTAAGAAAGTGTACATCGCAGTGTCGCCTAGTAATACGATCCTTGACGCCTAGTTCAGTGAATGCAAAAGTAGATCAACCAACTAATGTTCCCATAATTCCTCTACAGAGTAATCGGTGACATTAAAGCAATGCGGTCAAAGTCTCAAGACAATACAAGGAATGATAGGACCTCGCAAGCTAAAATGTGCATTGGAAGAGAGTAGAAGACCAACCTAGGAACTTTAAGCTTGAGTTGAATAAAACGAATCGTGTTGATTCGAGTATTAGCCTTAGGCGCATCGTAATTAATTCACTGATACTATTTGCAAACCTTGTAATGATGTCCGCTTGAATTCTGTTGCTAATCATGAATGTGGTGTGAATGCTTTGTCTAATGCTTTGCCAAATGCCAGTTAAAATTGTTAAGGCTAATAATCGTGCAAAGCTAAAAGGCAAATACGAAGATTGTTAGAAAATAGTGGAAACCCATGTGAAGAAGAACATTTATAAAGATAGGTTATTATTGGATACCTTTTGGCCATAAGAATAATCGGTTTTGCCCTCAAACTGCTAAGACTATGCCCACTAGAAAATGGATGCCTCGGTAGAACTATTCCATAAGAAGTGAACATACTTTGAATAGGTCAAATACGATACACCAAGATTGCATCTATTCCCAATGATTCCATTGCTTCTACTTCGATATGGATGTTTCTATTTCGATGTGGGTGTTCTAATTCAAGTTACTAATCAAGTAGAACCCATTCTTGCTTGGGGATCCCAATTATCCTGTTATCCATTCTTGTCCGTGTTCAACCGCAGATCGCTCAAATCATTCTATGGTACCTGGACTCGGCCGTTCCAAGCATATGACGGAGACCGGTCATGCTCATGAACTTCGTGAGCAAATTCATCAGACGCTTAGATTCGGAATGATCATTTCGGTGCAATTATGGGTAATGGTGACTATGTAGTTGGCAAAAGTGTGATCTCAAGAGTATATTATGTGGAAGGTCTTGGTCATAATTGTTTCTCTGTTGGTCAATTCTGTGATTCCGATCTAGAGGTGGCCTTTAGAAAACATACTTGTTTCGTTAGACAACTTGATGGTGTGGAATTATTAAGAGGTACTCGAGGTTCTAACCTATACACCATTTTTATCGAAGACATGATGAAGTCTTCTCCAATCCGCTGTTGTCAAAGGCTTCTAAAACAAAGTCATGGTTATGGCATCGTCGTCTCAATCACTTTAACTTCGGCACCATAAACAACCTTCCGAAGGATCTTGTCGAGGCTTACCCAAATTAAAATATGAAAAAGATCATCTTTGTTCACCGCCAACCGGGAAAAGCACGAAATATGCCCACAAACCAAAACTCACAAACTCTGTAATGGAAGTCCTTCATACTCTTCATATGGATCTGTGCGGCCCAATGAGAGTGCAAACTATTAATGGGAAGAGATATGTGTTAGTAGTGGTTGGTGACTACTCCAGATTCACTTGGGTTAAGTTTTTAAGGACGAAGGATGAAACTCCAGATGTCATCATTAAACTCATTAAACAACTTCAGATCCGTCTCAACAAAATAGTTCGAGTCGTCCGTACTGACAATGGAACTGAGTTTGTTAATAAAGATCTCAATGAATTTTATGGAAATGTTAGAATCAGTCCCCAAAGAAGTGTCCCTCGAACTCCTCAACAGAACGGTGTAGTTGAAAGATGAAATCGAACTCTTGTATTGTTAGGTCACTAGTTTTACAAACACAAGCTTATAAGAAAGAGATAAGGCGATTGAACAAGTAAAACCCACACACACACATGATATAGAGCACTAAGTAGGCGTAGGTATGTGAAAGAGAGAATAACTTGAACAACCAACCTTCAAATGAAGGTTTACATAAGGTATTTATAGGAGGAAAGCTAGGGCAACACTCCTAGTTTCCATCCTTTCCTTAATGGACTAAGGCCTAGGCTTATGGGCCTTCTACATAAGCCTAAGGCTAATTGCAAACATAAAGGCCATAATAAAGCTAACTATTACATATTAATTACAAACACTTGATTATGGTTTAGGAGTGATTCCAACAATCTCCCCCTCAAGTGTTGGTGATGAACGGTGAAGGCGTTGATGTAATAGTAGCGTTGATGTCTTCTGACATTCTTCTTTCTTGTGAGAAGATTTGCCTTGATTTGAAAAATCTCCCCAAAGTAGAGAAATTGTTTTCTTTAAACAGTTCGCTTTGACGCCATCATTAATCTTTGTTCTTTGATCATTGTTCTTTTTGATGAAAGTGATAGTATGTTGTTGTTGTCGATCAAGTCGCCCCGCCTTCGTGCTTCCCGCTAAAGATGTCTCCACGCCATTCTTCAACATGCTCACACGCTCTTTGACGTTGGAATTCAAGATCGATGAAGTTCTTTAAGTCTTTAACTTTGTAGATTCTTTGATTTGATGAAGAATCATTCTGACTGTAGTGTTGCTTTTGGATAGAACTTCCATTAGTAATGATGTTTGCGTGAGAATGAGAAGAATCAGACGATCATCCCGCCCGGAGCTTCCAAGAAGAAAACATTTAAAACGGTTAGTAATAAGCGGATTCCGGCACTTACAAGTTTGAACTTCGAGAGTGTTAACGGCATAGTGTGAAAACACAACTCTAATTTACAAAGGCCGCTCTCGAACTGGAGTCCCACAAGTGAGATAACGCGATGTACCGAAGTACACCTACAAGCCGGATGAGTCGCCGAGGTACACCAAGCATCACCTCACGATCAGACCGCTTGAGACACACTAAGCGTAATCCACCGGGAGTTACCGAAGTGACTCTTTGTCAGGTTGTTTGATGTTGACCCCGGCAGGAGTTTCCATTCAATCACCGAGGATCACAATTGTGAACCTCTCATAAATGTTCTCGACGTGATTACTAAGATCTGTGAAGGACTCGATAATGTACCACTGAAATTCTTATTGTTGAACGTCAAGTGATGAAATGTCAAGTGTACCTAAGAGATCTTTTGATGAATCTCGTGGCTCTAGACTCAATTGTGCGTTTTGGTTTTCCTGAGCGGAGACTAGGGAGAGGGTCTCCTTCTTCAATACCGGCAATCTCTAAGAGAAAGCCGATAGTTTACGTAGGGTTCCCCGTGAGAATGAAACAAGCTTCTATTGAGAGAAACTTGAGTGGCTAAGAAGGTTTAGTGCATGCGCCACCGGGTCCATGACGACTTTTAATCTTCAATACGGCTTCACTAAGTGACAACCAAGAGCATATGACTTGAACCCTGGTTCCGCCTCTAAGTTGAATAATCTAGAGGGCTATTTCTTTTCACCCTTTTCTTTGCATTTCTTTTAATTCTTCAACTCCTTCTTTCTCCGATTCTCATTTTCTCCTTTTTATAATCATACCTAAGGACATCTAAATTCTAACTGTTTGAGGTGTCCTTGGGTAGATCCCTTCGGCTCTGGCGGATCATAGGACGTTTATTCCTAACCTTAGTCACCTTATAACTCCATGACTAACCTATGTTTGCCAATAAAACCATTTTGTATCATCAAAATGAAATCTCTCACAGTGTTTATGAGTGAAAAACGTTTTGAACCACTGTGAAGATAAGGTTTTGCATAAATACTCCCCCTCCACATGTGCTTAAGAGTTTTAACGGTTAAATACACAGTGAGGTAAGAGCGCGACATTTAGAATTGATCCACTCGAGATAAACAACTCCCGCATGAGACACGGTTACGCTGCATAGTTAAAGAGTTACATTGTCGCCTTTTAGGTGACAACTAGTTCTAATAACTACCTTGAAGGTGTAGACAAACCTCGAAAGGTTGTCAAACCCGTCGAAGTTCATGTCTACCAAGAGTTTCTCGAAAGGTACATTCTACTCGACAAGTCCTTTCGTGACACGCTACATCACTAGCTTAACTAGCTTGAAATTATTACCCGTCGCCCAGACAAGTCTTTTCGAGTTACTAACAGCTTAAGCATCACATTCGTTGGTTAAGTCTCAAGCACAGATTCATTTGCATTTTACACAACATATTTCTTATCACACATTTTCTCCCCCTCAAAAATGGCATATAAAATGTTATTTTTGAAAAGTTTGAGAATAAATATGACAATTTCGAGTGTTGCGGGAAGAGTGACACAAAGAACAGTTTGTTGAACAAAGTTTCAAATACTCTCCCTCAACAAGTGATATAAACGGTTGAGGTTTTGAAAATCATAAGGGGAAGTACTTGTTCTTTTGAGCAAAACCGTGAAAAATGAAAGGTTTGATAGGTTTTACTCAAAAGTAAGAAGCTTTCGCTCCTTATATAAGGATTGTGGCACTGAAGCGTACCATAGGGTCCTTTATTTACAAGTGCGGGTTGTACACTGTAATGTGTGCACAAGCCATTTTAGGGAAAAGGTGAAATAAGTATGAAACAAATTAACCTTTCCCTAATTGACGATGTTTCTAAATTAGCTTCCCCCCAAACTGATAATTGTCTTTAGAACATTTGAAACTTTGATGAAGTCTACATTTCCTCTAACTTTTGAAGGTTTCAGTACGCAGCAAAATTTGTAGATGAGCAGTAAACCACACAAAGAAAATCTGACTAATTGTGGAAGATCCGTTCGAGGGTAACATGCCAGAAATCAACAAGATCTTCTCGCGTATGTAGACGCATCACACCAAACAAACCACGAAAGACGAAATGATACGACTTTCCCCTGAATGTTGTGGTCTTTTCGGAATACACATCACCTGTGAATATGCAATAACTTGATACCAAGACCGTGTGTGAGGCATCATAACATCATATTTGGGTAACTTCACACAAGATTACCTGTGAAAGTTGAGACGATAACACTGACTTAAGACGTTTGAACTACATTTCGTCTCATTTCTTCGCCCTAATTGAAGAAATTCAAGAAGGCATAGGGTTTTCGCGAAGCACGCGTGGAAAAACAAAAGAAGCAAAGGGCGCCTACACTCTCTCCCCTCGATGTTTTCAATGAATCAGAATCATACACCACGTATGTTGATGATGAATTGAAGACAGAAAAACCATGTATGAGGAGACAGTGAAACCATATATGTCCAAGCAATCGAACAAGTGTGAAGTACCATAAATATTTCGTGAGAATCAACTGCTGATAAAACATCTATGTTCATTATGTTGATCATCAGTTGTGTCATTGTTGTTGGAAGCAGTTTGATCTTCTGTGATAGAAGATTCGGTTGTTATTGTAGATTCAGGTGTATCTGAAATTAGAGTAGTATCGGTTGTGCAGCAGAAACATTCGATACATCTGAAGCACGACTTTTGGCAGAATCTTTAACCAGAGGAGCAAGCAATGTTTCCAATTCATGAAGATTAAGTACAACTTGTGATGCAGCTGATGGATCATGATAATTTTGACGGTGAGAAACGGGTCCTACGCTGTATTGCAGTAGAAGCCATAGCTGTTGTTGTACCTGCATAGAAAAATGGAAGGGGGGCAAGGAAGAGAAAACCATGGATCTCCAAGTGTAACTGGGTTCCCGATGTTAGAAGAATAAAGATGTAGTGTCAATTATCTTCTAGACACCTGAGCATGCTATTTTGACGATTTCCTTTCCTGCCTCAGGGATGGATGTTGTTGGTATCCCACTTGTTTTGGTGCAACTACTTAGTATCTTGCCTGTAGGAATCCACCTAAAACTAACAGTTTTGAAAATCCTACCCGTTGGTATCCATCTAAGGTTAGATCTAAGGGATGTTGAAACTTCTTTTGGGAAGAGTCTGCGTCCTATATTGATCCACCTATTAGGTTTCATGAGTTTACATTTAGATCAACGGGTTTATTTCTAACTGTTTGTTGAGTTAACTTAGGATTTGGTTTGCTACTACGTAGTGTTCAATACACTCGAAGGTGATACACTAGGTCGTGAACCTAAGATTCCATCCCTTTGAAGAAGTGCCCTTTTCCTAGCCTTTTCTAGATCATAGTTCTTGTATGCGTCATTTGAATCATATGAATTTTTAATTTTAATGCTCGGTTTAGACACTGTTCGAACTAATCCTAGATTTGCCAGAGCACCACAAGTTGAGGTTTAACAGAAACAGGTATAACAGAACAGTTTAACAGAAACATGTTTAATGAGACGAAACGAAGCATTATTCTTAGGCCAGGAATGTGGAGTGGCTGGTTTTATCAAATGATTATTCTCAACAACTTGGGAGGGAAACCGTGGTTTTGAAGATTTTGAACGTTCAGATTTAAATGCAGTTGGTTGTCTAACTACTGATTGTTTTCTGAAAGGTTGTAGAGACGATTTTCCCAAGATTGTTGGTTTAGCAAAATTAGTATCCACACTCTTGTCAGTTAATCTTCTCAGTTTGTTTTGTAAAGCAACATGTGCAAGCCCCTTTGCTTGAATTTGAGCCTTTAAAAGCTCATTTTCTTTTACTAATGTATCCACACGATTACTTTGTTCATTTGAAGACTGACCATTGTGTTCTGAAGAAAGAGATTTGTTTTGTAGTTTAAGTTCAAGAGAGATGTAATGTGCCTGTAGTTTTGAAAAATCTTTATGAAACTGAGCAATGGTCTTTTTGAGAAGAATGTTTTCAGATTCAAGAGTTTGAATTGACGTTTCAGTTGAATTGTTAACAAGTAAGGGCTCAGACATGAGATAGTTGTCTGGACATTGTGCAACACACTGGTCAACCTCTCCTTCATTACTAAATTCAGGTTTCTCAGTATGTTGTGTCGAATTTGCAGTCAGAATATGATCAACAGTAGATTTTACCTCGACCATATGTTCTGTGTTAGTGTTATAGGTGGGTAAGATATCTTCCTCAACCATTTGTTCTTTGTCATAGTTGGGCTCGGTGTCGTAGTTAAGTATGATATCTTCTCCAGATCTGCTGCTGTCATCCTGCTTTTCCAATGCTACAACCTCATTGTCCACATTACCGACGATTCGCAGAATCACAACATTCTCAACGCCCATTGAGCATTCCTTTCATGTATATCACCTCTGTCACCTTGCACGCACTGCGGGATATCGAATTTGATGATGTTCGATGCTTCAATGCCGAGCCCGAGCCATGATTCCTTCTTCCAATGCCACAAATGGATCTTTATGTTCAGAATCCATTTCACTCACCTGTAGAAGAATCAAAGAGAAGAAAAGGTGCAAAGTCGATATAGCACACAGAAGGTCGATATAGTGAATTGCAATTTTCCTCCAAAAATAATTTTGAAAAATTTTGACTCTCAAAATTTGAAATTCACTATAAAATTCAATTCTAAGGTTGCAAGAAAAATTTGAGGTATGACAATTTTGACGCCAAATTTTACCCGAAAAATTTGAATTTGGGCCCAAAAATTTGAATTTTTGACCAAAATTTTCACGGTTAAACCAAAATTTGAATCTCGCGTAAAAATTGAACGTTTAGTCTCCTTGAAAAATTAATTTTTTTTTTTTTTTTTTTTTATATTTTGTGTTGATGATGGATCTTTGTAGTCGAATGAAACTTTGTTTCTTGAAGAAGTCCTTAAGCGTAGAAAACCAGCTTATGCGTAGAAAGAACCTTACGCGTAGAAAGAACTTACGCGTAAAAACACCACCTTACGCGTAACAATGAGAAATTACGCGTAGGATTAGCTTACGCGTAAGAGTTGAGAAACACTAAAGTTATGCGTAAACTGAAAGTTA
>OU343216.1:74230207-74247969 GCA_910596185.1 Chrysanthemum makinoi | reverse complement strand
CATTTTAACGGTTTTACCTTAAACCTATTACTTACGCAACAGAGCTAACATGACAAACATTGCTCGAATATTTTCAGGGCGGATATTGAACATCCAGACGTGGATATTGAACTTATATCTGTAGATGGTGACCAGGATGGTGAGGACGACACCACAACTGACAAGAAGAAAATGAGACGGTAAGCCCATGTTGTATACCATATTTGGTCAGCTATGGTTTTATATCTGCCCACATATTAATACAACCCTCTTTGTATATTTTGTTGTCAGGTTTGTCATGGAAGATTCAGAGTGACCCTGACCCGGCTGTACCCGAATAAACCTTATCAAAATAAACAATTATGACATGAATAATAGACTGGATTAAAACTGATTTTGGGATCCTTTGTTTTTTCTGTTTGAAAGGCACAGAACTATTATGTTTTGTTGCATCAGATTTTATTTTTCTTTGATAATTTATTTTACATTTCTGTCATGGAAAATATTGTTTATTTTCTGCTTGATTTGGTTTCAGGTACATCCAATATGAACCGGCTGTCGTATGGACACTTTCCACAAAATACCAAATGAAAATGCCTGTTAACAAATATTGTCAAAAAAACAGAATTTGGGCAAATAACTATTACAAAAACTGATGAATTATATGGAATACCATTGGTTACCATTGCCTTTAAAAGTCCAACAATATCTTATTTCCATATTCATACTTAAACACATGGGGTTCAACTTGGTATTATGATAACAACAGTTCAATATGGTATCTTAAGTAATTACAAGTGTTAGGTTATGATTGGGGTTGGCAAACAAAAAATTGTGAATGTTTGGATATGATATTTCATCGCCATTTATTATTAATTATATGGGTTTCCAAAACTCTTTCTATTTATATGGTTTTATATCCTATGATACATCTGTTTAATTTCCATGTAAATTATTTCCTTTAACCATAACAGTTGTCTTATAAATAATTGCGTTATAACAGTAAAGAGTATTCTGTGTTCAGATACTTTGTAAATATAATGTATTATGGTGTAATTATTATATAACTCAAGTTTATAAAATTATCTGCTCACGGCCACTTCACCCACACTTTAATACATGTCTAAAAATGTTTTCCGTTGAATTTCGAATTTTTTGGAGTTAATTTATTATTTTTAACAAACAATATGCAATTGGTTGTTAAAACCGACCACAAACTCACATACTACAAAAGCATCAGACCCGCATAATCCATATTATAAAAATAACTTGGATGATCAAGATATTGAAGATGTTTATGCTACTTACTACATTGAACAAGATTGTCTGAAATTGTCTTTGTACCATCCCCAACAAACTAGACATTACATGCTAGATTATGCTATGTAAAGCTTTGTGGTTATGGTATCTTAAGTAATTACCAGTGTTAGGTTATGATTGGGGTTGGCAAACAAAAAATTGTGAATGTTTAGATATGATATTTCATCGCCATTTATTATTAATTATATGGGTTTCCAAAACTCTTTCTATTTATATGTTTTTATGTCCTATAATACATCTGTTTAATTTCCATGTAAATTATTTCCTTTAACCATAACAGTTGTCTTATAAATAATTGCGTTATAATAGTGAAGAGTATTCTGTGTTCAGATAATTTGTAAATATAATGTATTATGGTGTAATCATTATATAACTCAACTTTATAAAATTATCTGTTCACGGCCATTTCACCCACACTTTAATACATTTCTAAAAATGTTTTCCTTTGAATTTCGTATTTTTTGGAGTTAATTTATTATTTTTAACAAACAATATGCAATTGGTTGTCAAAACCGACCACAAACTCACATACTACAAAAGCATCAGACCCGCATAATCCATATTATAAAAATAACTTGGATGATCAAGATATTGAAGATGTTTATGCTACTTACTACATTGAACAAGATTGTCTGAAATTGTCTTTGTACCATCCCCAACAAACTAGACATTACATGCTAGATTATGATATGTAAAGCTTTGTGGTTATGGTATCTTAAGTAATTACCAGTGTTAGGTTATGATTGGGGTTGGCAAACAAAAAATTGTGAATGTTTAGATATGATATTTCACCGCCATTTATTATTAATTATATGGGTTTCCAAAAATCTTTCTATTTATATGTTTTTATGTCCTATAATACATCTGTTTAATTTCCATGTAAATTATTTCCTTTAACCATAATAGTTGTCTTATAAATAATTGCGTTATAACAGTGAAGAGTATTCTGTGTTAAGATAATTTGTAAATATAATGTATTATGGTGTAATCATTATATAACTCAACTTTATAAAATTATCTGCTCACGGCCATTTCACCCACACTTTAATACATGTCTAAAAATGTTTTCCGCCAATTGGTTGTCAAAACCGACCACAAACTGACTTCCAAATTCCAATCGTATAAATCACCATATTAAGAGTAGTTTTGTAAATCGGCACTTTTGAAATTCATGTAGACGATACTTTAATTTAAATATAGCAGTTTGAATCAAGTTGTGAGTATAAGTAACAAATGAGATATGACCAAATGAAGTGGAGTTATGTTTTTTGAAAGTAGACTAAAACACACTCATACTAGGCTTTTTAACCAAATTATTTCATAAAGCTCAATATCATTATTAAAACTTAATAAGAATCTATAATACATATAGATACTTACCATGAACTATAAGTATCTGCCTTTTCATTGTACACCACACTTATTGCATCACTTAAGCAGTAGAATCCCAATAGGTGATATACTAAACTTATTCATTCATTATCTTACCAAATATGCAATATGATCTGTTGCAAAGGTTAATCAGGTCCTTCAAGTATTAAATGGATACAGGTACATTTGACTTTTACAAGTTTACATACCTGGCGATTATGTATGTGATTAAAGTTGTATTTGTCTTTGCGTTGCAGGGTCACACGCTGAACATTCTGAAACTCCATCCCTGTCAGACATATTGAACAAAACTTTGTTTATTCATTCAAGAACAATTATCAATGGCAGTGGAAAGATGCAGAGTTTCTGTGGTTTACGGATGACACAAAATGTTGGACCATTTACAGGTTCGTCTCATTTATAAAACTTGACTTACATTATGCAATTACAATAAATCTGCAATAATGCATACCTACTTTTGCATTATCAACATACTTTGTTAGGACAAGAATCACACTCGGTTGGCACTTTGACAGACCTGCCACTGAACCAAATAGTTTCGACCTCCAAAAATCCCTTTGTTTATAAAAAAACAAGATCGGAAGGTAATTAGTACTAAAGTTGCGAGTTTATCGATTTCATAATATTGAATATTACCGTAATGGTTATTCCTATAGGAACACTTTCTCATCGTGCAGCTAAAAAAATCCCACATGGAGCTGCACATGCATCTGCAGGTAATTAAACATTTTATAAGTCTTGCATCCTGTTAATTAACTTATTATAATGTTGTTCTTCTCCATGATATTTACCTTTATTTGCAAGGTATTCCTGTGGTGTACCATGATATTGGCCCTCCAACATTTGAATGTCAAAATTGCAAGGCTGTTATGTGGTACCAGGAAAGAACTAACGTAACAAAAACCGTTGTCAACCCAACTTTCTCTGTTTGCTGCCAAGGGGGAAAAGTGCTTCTTCCGATATATAATGAAACACCTTCGCCTCTTAATGAGCTTATGGACTACAGCACTCCTGCAAGTTCAAGTTTCAAAGAACAGATCAGGGTATATAATGGTATGTTTTGTTACACATCTTTTGGAGCAAGAATAGACCATTCAATTAACACAGGCAGGGGTCCATATACCTTTAGAGTAAATGGCCAAAACTATCATCGAATAGGTTCTCTGCTTCCTAAACAGGGCACTCAGCCTAAATTTGCGCAGCTATACTTTTTTGACACTGGAAATGAACTTAAGAACCGAATGGGAGCTTTTGTAAGCAAAGATAGTGGAGAGGGCATGGATGCAAATATAGTAGCAAGCCTTTTGCAGATGTTCAATCAAACAAATCCAATCACCAAGGCATTTCGAATGGCAAGGGATTGGTCTGAGTCCCATAATTCAGCCCACTTTGAACTACGTCTCCTAAGTGGTCGAGGTGCATCTCGGCAATATAACGCCCCAACTGTACCGGAGATTGCAGCTCTGATTACTGCAGATTTTGGTGATGGTATTCCCATGAGAGATATTGTTGTAAGAAACAAGGAGGAAGGGCTGAAACGTATCTCTGAGCTGCATCCGGAATACATGGCCCTCCAATATCCATTATTATTTCGATATGGAGAGGACGGGTATCATTAAAAGATACTGTATCACAACAACAAAGGTGTGCGCAAAACCAAAAGGCCTTTTGTTACAATGAAAGAGTACTACTCATACATAATACAACATCGAAATAACCAAGGCACTACATTGCTTAGAGGTGGCCGATTATTGCAACAGTTTTAGGTTGACGCATATGCGGCTGTCGAGGAGTAAAGGCTTACATGGAATAGGAAAAATCAAGATACGTTACGTGTGGATTTATATCACAACGTGTGTGACGCTGTAACAAGAGGTGATACAAATGCATCAGGGTTGGGAAAGCGAATCGTCCTACCAAAAAGTTTTATAGGCGGCCCAAGGTATATGATGCAAAACTACCAGGACGCAATGGCTATCTGTCGAACATATGGAAACCCAGACCTGTTCATCACTTTCACTGCTAATACAAAGTGGCCTGAAATTTCAGAAATGTTAAAGCACATTCCGGGGCAAAAAGCACATGACCGTCCAGAAGTGTCCACGCGCGTTTTCAAGCTTAAGCTTACTGAACTGTTAAATGATCTTACAAAACACCATATTTTTGGCAAGTCCCGGGGAGGTAATGCACCTTACCTAATAATGGCAATATGTCTACTCTTTTATAACAAATTTATGTATTATCTTATTCGTTTCTCAATTTTCTTTCAGTTGTATATGTAATAGAATTTCAAAAACGTGGCCTACCTCATGCTCACATCCTACTATGGCTAGAAGAAGAATTGAAATGCAAAACCCCCTCCCAGATAAATGATATAATTACAGCAGAAATACCATGTCGAGAAAATGATCCGTGACGGGTATAAAGTGGTAACTGAATTTATGTTACATGGTCCTTGCGGTAAAGATGCTAAATACGCACCATGTACATCTGAGGGTAAATGCTCAAAACATTTTCCTAAACGTTTCGTGTGAAACAATGGTCGATAGTGATGGTTATGCTATTTATCGTCGGAGGGATAATAAAGCTTACCATATAAAAGGCAAATTCAAATATGACAACAAATATGTGGTTCCTCACAACCGTTATCTCCTTCTGAAATACCAGGCCCACATCAACGTAGAATGGTGCAACAGATCAAAGGCAATTAAGTACTTATTCAAGTACTTGAATAAAGGTCCTGATAGAGCCACAATTGTTATACAAGAAAATGTAAAAAACAATGGTGGTCAGGCAGATGTCCAGATTTTGGAGGTGGACGAAATAAAGAATTATTTGAATTGTCGTTTTTTAGCTCCATGTGAGGTGGTATGGCGTTTGTTTTCCTATGACATCCATTACTCAGATCCATCAGTCATTAAACTCAATTACCACCTGCCAAATCAGCATGCAATCACACTTCGTGACTCAGAAAGCTTACCAGCCCTAATTCAAAGGGAAGGCATCGATATAACCATGTTCACTGATTGGTTTGAATTAAACAAGCGTGATACAGAAGCGAATAAATACACGTATTCGGAGATACCTGCCCATTATGTGTGGCATGAGAAAGACAAAATGTGGAAAGAACGAAAGAAGCATAAATGCATTGGGAGGATTGTTTACTCGCATCCGACCTCTGGAGAACGATACTATCTTCGAATGTTGTTGAACATTGTCAGAGGACCTCGCTCCTTTGAGAAACTCATGATTGTTAACGACAGATTATGTTCCACGTTCAAGGAAGCTTGTTTTGCATATGGCCTTTTAAATGTTGACACAGAATGGACGCATGCTATTTCTGAAGCAAGTGTATGGATGTTCGGACCACAGCTACGTGACATGTTTGTGACAATTCTATTATTTTGTGATGTCAGCAGGCTTTTAAAATTATGGGAAGAAAACTGGCATTTTTTAGCAGAGGATATCCTACACAAGAAAAGGAAAATGTTCGATTACCCTAACTTGGAATTGACAAATGAACAACTTCGAAACTATTGTTTGCTTGAAATACAAGAGTTGTTAAATAGTTGTGGAAGATCTTTAGGAGATTTTCAAGATCTACCACTACCAGACCCAATGTTGCTAACCTACATGGACAATCGTCTCATAAGAGAAGCGCTGGCTTATGATATGAAGGAAAGTAAGATTCAACATCAACAACTCCATTCATTGTTAAATCCCCAACAACGTCTAATCTATGAGGAGGGTATTGAATCTGTAAATGATAACAAAGGGAAATTTTACTTTGTGTACGGACCAGGAGGAACCGGAAAGATATTTTTATACAAGACTATCATCTCAAGGTTGAGATCAGAACGTAAAATAGTGCTTGCCGTCGCATCTTCAGGTATATATTTATACTAAATTTAAATAAACAACTAACTTGCACAATTAAACAAATATGCAATTGATTAGTATCCTTAAATTGTATAGGGATTGCTTCATTGTTGCTACCAGGCGGGAGAACGACACATAGCCGTTTTGTTATACCACTTGAATTATTAGAAAACAGCACATGCGGCATAAAACAAAACACGCATATGTCAGAACTCATGCATCAAGTGAAACTAATTATCTGGGATGAAGCTCCAATGACCCAAAAATATGCTTTTGAGGCGTTGGACAAGACGCTGAGAGATATCTTAGGATATCATGACCTTGACAATAGAGATCGAATATTTGGGGGCGTGACGGTCTTGCTAGGAGGCGACTTTCGTCAAGTGCTGCCAGTTATACCAAAAGCCAGCAGGACAGTCATTGTTCAATCATGTATAAACCAGTCTGAGTTGTGGAAGCATTGCAAGGTATTTACCCTTACACGGAGTCTGCGTGTCAATGAGTATAGTGAAAATGGACTGCTTGATACTCGAAAACAGGATTTCAATACATGGGTATTGGCTGTGGGGGATGGCAATTTGCCAGCAAAATGCGAAGAAGATGAGGACGAGCCATCTTGGATCGACATTCCTGAAAGTTTCCTAATCGAATCATGGGATTGTCCTATCGAGAAAATTGTAGCCGAGACATACCCTGATTTTACAACAAGACAGACTGACGATGTGTATCTCAAAGAAAGGGCAATCCTAACTCCTCGGAATGATGATGCTGATACTATCAATGACTATATGTTTAAACAATTAAAAGGGGACTCTGTTACATACAATAGCGCGGATGAAGTTTGCAAGGCATCTACAGACAATCTAGATCAGCATGACATGTACCCAATTGAATTTCTAAATTCCTTAAATTTTCCTGGGATGCCCCCACATGAACTTCAATTAAAAAAGGAACTACCCCATTATGCTATTGCATAACATCAATCCAAGCAAAGGTATGTGTAATGGAACAAGATTGCTCATCATAGATTTAGACCAATTTGTTATTCACGCAAAGATCCTTACAGGTTCAAATATAGGAGACAATGTCATTATACACAGGATTGTACTAACATCAATGCAATCCAGATGGCCATTTATCCTAAAACGGCGACAATTCCCTGTAAGGTCATGTTATGCGATGACTATCAACAAAATTCAGGGCCAATCACTTACTTACGTTGTCCTCTATTTTCCTACTCCTGTGTTTACACATGGACAACTTTATGTGGCGCTATATAGAGTTACCACTCCTGACGGCCTTAAGATACTAATGATTGAAGACAAAGACCCTAGACTTAAGCACTGCACACGTAACATTGTTTTCAAAGAAGCTTTCAGTAGCCTGTCTTAGCATATCTATGTAATTTTCAAATATTAAATATAATAAAGTGGTACATTTTATTTTAGATACATTATTTGTGTTTCCATATTCAGATACACGTAATAAAATCTGAACGCCTACACCTATGCATAGTTCATCACATTTATTTATTATTACTTGATTACTTGCCACAAACACTCCTAAACTTTATAATATTGCTCCAATTCTTAATAGGTGTCCATTATCTGTATTCCCATGTTAAAAGACACATAATAAATTTTGACCACCAATACTTATTCATAGAGCATTGTTTCCTGATTTATGAAATAACCTCAAAACCTAACTGCATACTCATCAAGTGCTATTATTGAAGACAATATTAATAGTATGCACAAATGTTCACATAAATATATAATAAATTGATTTTATGGTTGATTAGGAGTTACATATCCTTTATTAACTTCAAGTCAGTTCAAAAGCTTGATGAGACATTTAAAAACCAACTTTTCTCAGTAATATAGACATATCAACTCCTTTATTATCATACAGAAATCAGCTATCGGCAGTCTAAAAGTATGTCATTCAGCAGGGATGTCATCTCACACTACTTTCATATGCCCTTACACCGAGCTGCAAAATGCTTTAATGTTGGTTCGTCTCTTTTTAAAGTGCATTGTCGATCGGTTGGAATTAAATCTTGGCCATATCGAAAACTCCTCAGTTTAGAAAAGTTGATTAACTATTTTCAGGTTAGCAATGAATTGACCCTAACTTTTTATTCTGATTTTCATACGACAAACCTGATTTAAGAGGAAAACGTTGATCTGCAAGTTTCAATATTTCCAAATAAAAGAATGATTTCAATATTATAGTAATGGTTTTCCCTATTTGCTAATATATACATATTTTTAGTCACAAACATTAACATTTAACTATGCTTTTTATAGTACACATTCATATGTTTTCTATATTGTGATATCCAAGTTTGTTTTCATTATAGGGCAAGGATGGTGATTCAAATACTAATGAAAATATGCAAGAGATAATTACAAAACTGCAGGAAGAAAAAAGACGGATAAAGGAAAATCCAGAATTAGCAATTACAAATAACACGAAAAAATTAAGACGACGGTTTTTCAAAGCTACCTACAAAAGAAAAAAAAACACATCAATTTGGAATTGTCGTTAGCACCACCAATAGTAGCAGATGTGGAACCGTTGCAGGTTATATATCCTAACAATCATGCAAGCTATGAACATATAGAGTTCTCTTATGGCAGCGACTATGAAGAGCAATAATAATGAAAAGCTTATTGATACCTAAACCTAAGTGTTCAAGTAGTTTTTTTAACAAGTTTTTTTCCTAGATTTCTTTCTTGAAGTTTGGTATGTTATTCTCTAAGTTTTTAAAATGAATAATGCTTAAACAACATGTTGCATCCTATGTTGTTTGGTCAGCTTTAATAAATCATACCCCAACTGTTGTTATCATAATACCAATTAAATCAGCATAAAATTTGAAAATTCAATAATTAATAAACTGCATACCTTATTGACTATTATGCGATCAGCGCACGCAGTTTTCTCCACTGTCTCATTGACGAATAATATCATTATTCGCGTATACTAAAGCGAAACACCCATCAAGCCTAAAACATCATTATAATTTGTGCTGCATTCACTAGCCCTAACAATATGAGCAAATCTCCCATTCATCTTACTCACCAACTCTCATATCATCGAAATATCCTCAACGCCCCCATCTTTTGCATCAGCTAAAGGCACATCGATATTCACCTACCCACTTGATAACGCTACACGCGTCGTTCGGGGTCAAAGGAACTTCCTTTTCTTTTAGCAAGTTTTATAACACCCTAGGCAGTGAACCTAATCGTTGTAGTGTAGTATTAGGGTAAGCCACGGGTATTGATATCGTTCTCTAGGGGAATAGGAATGCTAGTGAGAAGTTACTACGCTAAGGTTGGGGTTGAGGAAGATTATTTTTTTATCTTTTTATGTTTTTTAGGAAATGGAAAGGTACGAATCTCGGGTTTGGATTTGGGGGTTGGTATTGCTACCGATTACTCTACTTATCTAATTATCTAATCTAAGGTGTATGTAGTCTATGTCTAATTATTGTGTGCTCGTATGATAGTTTAAAGATGTGTTTACTTAGGTTTTACTACTCCTTAATTATCTTCTATTGGTGGTTGAATTGTCACGTCCTTATTCTTAATCGCGTTGTGTGTCTAAAGTCGTAGGGTATGCGTTTATCCCTAACTCTTTGAACTTACCAAAGGGTCTCGTCTACAAAACCCACTAGGGAATATAAACTCTAACTCTAAGGCCTCTTTGGATGGTTTAGCTTACAACCGCTCTAGGTGCTATAACCTAAGGTTCACAAAGATTAATCAAACATTAAGTACACAACGAATGACCTATCGCATTACTAGATCATTAACAATTAAGATAAGAGACAACCAATCAATATTCAATAATTAAGTTTCATATTCCCTAAGCAAACACACAAGTAAATTAGCCGGACATGGAGAACATGCAAGCATACACACAAATAATCAAAGACATAATTGAATTAATGAAGTAAAACACTTATCTTGATGTAAGATAGGGTTTGGAACCCTAAAATACTGTACAAGACAGCCTTGGTTCGGTTTAGGTTTTTACTCCAAAAGACTACACACAAATACTGAAAAATTCGGATTATATATATAAGATTACATATGCGACGGCGTCACCTTATGTTTTGTGACGCCGTCGGGTCGCCGTCATTAGGGTTTCGTCTTGGCCACGTTAGTCTTGCGACGGCGTCACCTTGTGCTTGTGACGCCGTCCTCTTTAGCTTATGACGCCGTCTGGATCAAATCTAGGCCGTCTGAGTTGCGACGGCCTACTCTTTTAAAGCACACCGTCACTTGAAAATAAGAAATTTCACTTCTGTCCCGTCACAAAATGCTCCGACGGCGTCGCAGTTAAGCAGTGACGCTGTCACCTTGTACTTCAAAGAACTTGAGTGTCTCGATTTCTTGACTTTGGCCATTTTCTTCGTATATCCGCCTTTTCGTCCAAATAAGTGCCATTACAGCAATTTGCCTTCAAGAGACCTAAAAAGTGAAAAGGAAAGATATTAAGTAATAACGGATACGAAAGTGATCAAATAAGGGCTTAAATGACCCCTCAAAAAGGTACATTTTAAAACCTTATCAAATATCCCTACACTTGGTATTTGCTTGTCCTCAAGCAAATGTGCTTTTAACCAATTAATTTATAAGTTAGGGGTCATGAATCATTGGTTTAAAACAGTCCACAACACATATAAGCCCCGCAAAAGTTATAACAAGCACGGAAATTACATACTAGCACCTCACAAGGGGTGTTTGGATACTCACATCTCTCTCGGGTGTATATGAAATATAACAAGTTGGAAATGGAAGATAAACACTCATTAACCGGTCCTAGTACATAGATTACCATAGGCTTGAGACTAGATCAAACCTCAATCGCTTTGGCGTAAGCACCTAGGAAAGACTATCAAAGAGGTTTTTAAAGGGTTGTAATGTTAGGCTTACGGTAGGGAAACAAAGGGTTTGGTGGGATAGGCTATTTAGTGGTGGCATGTTAAAAATCTTTATGTTACAAGCATACGAAGAATGGCGTTGCTAAGCCAAGACTCGACACTCTAAACTCTAGATAATTGAAACAAACAAACATAAATTTAAACGATAGATGTAGGATGGTAGCCCGTGTGTGTTTTTTTTTTTACACTTTTTTTTTCTCTTTTTTTTCTTTTTCTATTTTTTTTTTATTTTTTTTTCATACACTTTTACTCTACCATCCTCTAGGGTAACATCAAAATGATAGGGATTTATAGGCACATCCCTACACTTGAGTTTTTATTACTCTAACACTAATTTGACCCGAATTGAAAAGATCAAAACACTTGGGGTATGTTATTACGCAAATAAGGGAATTTAACGTTCCCTTATAATCATTTAAACTTTAACTTTTTCCCATGAGTCCCAATCGTCCCAAAACTGTATACAAAGGATATGACTCGACTTAGCAACTCATGCAAGCAACTAGATAATTGAACTAAGGGTTTAGGGTGATAACAATAATGCACTAAAAGTGAGTGCATACATGGTAGGCTAAGGCGATTTGGGTGTATATTTGGGGGTGGGGTGTAAACAATGCTCTTCATTGATATTCCGGAAAACCGAAAAATCAAGAGAACCGCAAAAAGGATAGGCTCTGAGGGGTTAACTAGGGGTATCGTGTACTAAAGATGTGTACAACGCAAAGGGTGTGGGGGAATTACTCAACCGATGTGGAAGAAGTAATTATATTACGGGTATCAAACAAGGGTTATCCTAATGCCTCTTATCATTTAGTTATTACTACACAAGTGTAGTCTTACTAGCGATCTCGGGATGCATCACAAAACAAGTTCTAGAATCTAATGTACTACCGATTCACACTCTAAGCATTAAAGATGAATGCTTTAATTCCTACTAATCTAAGGGTGATCCACACATTTTGGGTGGAATTTAGGTGGTAAAGGGTTTTTGTGCTAGTCATGCAACTTCCTATCCGTGAGACGCTTTTGTTAAGACTAATGGCCCACTCCTATATGTCATGAAAAATTAAAAATTTGGTGCCAAAATTACCCTAACCGACATTTTCTAATGGTTTATTACACAAATACAATTGGACAAAGCAAATAATCAAGGATAAGTATAGTTTCAAAGTTCCCGTTTTGTTTTCCCTCCCTACACTTAAACTGAACATTGTCCCCAATGTTCCCCGAAAGTATCAAAGTTATGATAATGGAAGGTAATTAAAAGCGAAAGAAACTAGTACTCCCCTGATTAGCTCGGTAGGATCCGTGTAAAGTGGTGGTTAAATCCTTTCCAAGAAAAATGTATGCGTGAAAAGCTCCTTCCAATCTTTTGTTTCTTTTTCTTGATAAATAAAACCTGCACATTCGAAGAAAACAAACGAAACCTTCGCGTAAAATCGGCGGTAATAATATATATAAGACTCTACTAAACTAAGATATAATGCTTGTGGAATGGATGTTTACAGAATTTCTGGAAAATTAAGATCTGGAAAATTCCAAAAATTTATAAGTAGCTCAAAAAACGAGAAAAAAATAATCTGTTGTTTTTACTCCTTCCTCGACGCCCGTTGCAATCCTGACGCCGTCAGTTATCCTGACAAAAACTGGTATGCGATTTTCTGGAAAAAATTCTGGAAAATTTACATCTTTAGATTCTGGAAAAATTTCTGCAAAACATCCATTATGACTCGATACAAGCATTTGACTCGAAAAAACACACATATATATCTTTTAATGAATTGTTATTCTCATGTTTACGTTTCTTTTGAAAACGTGTGTAATATTCCCTACACTTATCCTTTATGTAAAATACCTTTATATGCAATTAAGACGAGGTTAAAAACAAAATAAAGCATTTTTACAAATTTAAACATGAGAATAAACAATTAATAAAAGATATACGACACTAACAAGCAAACAATTAAGCATGGGTTGCCTCCCACGAAGCGCTTTTCTTTATTTAAGAGTCTTGTAGCTAGACTCGTAGTCGTGCCCTTACGTACCGATATAAGTAAGCTTATCCTTAACAATGTCTTAAGGATCAAACTTATCATTTAAGTTCCTAGTAGTACGTTTGGTTCGATATGCCTTTTCAAACTTCTCTCCATCGGGATCATAGATCGTTATTCTAATGTTCCATTCTCCATTACCATCACTAGGTGGTCTATTCCAATCCCATTTATGTTTAGGCTTATCGCTCTCAACTTTCCACTTTTTCATGACAAGGTTGATGGGCAAGCTTCCTAGAAACTCGGTCATCTTCCTAAATACTAAGGCGACCTCGAACGGGTTTATTTCCATGTCCCTAGCCATCTCTTTTTCATTGAAAGTTGCTTTACTAGCAAAGGCTTCATCTAAGTAGAAAGGTCGTTGGGGACCTATGAGGTTCTCATCTATCCAAGGTCCATATCTAGAGGGCGTTCTATCCAACCTAATCTCATGTGGGATTTCCTCTTCTTTGTAGTATGTATACTTTTTGACATCGTAGATTGACCTAGCACTTCCCTCTCCTACCACTATCTTGGACATCTTACAATCGATGATAGCACTAGCGGTAGCTAAGAATCCTCTTCCTACTAGTAATGGGCATGTCGGGTCCTTATTCATGTCTAGCACATGAAAGTCGGCCAAAAGAGTCAACTCTCCTACGTGTACTACCATGTCTTTAATTATCCCCACCGGATATGCAACACTACCGTCTGCTAGACCTAAGATGGTTTCCGTTGGTTCTATCTTACCTAAGTTAAGGCTTCTATGGAGGGACAACGGAACAAGATTGATGCATGATCCTAAGTCGGCTAGAGCATCGAGAGGTTTGGAAGTTCCAAGCCTACATGGAAGAGTAAATAGCCCGAGATCGTCTAACTTTTTAGGTAGATTATTTCGCACAAAATCGGACCCATGTTTTCCAAGTTTAAGTTCTAACTCATATTTTTCTTTTAAAGCATTATAATAAGGTGCATGAGCTAAGACTTCAAGAACCGGTTTTTCTTGATGGAGTTCCTTGTACTCCTCCTCTAGACTAGGTTTGGGTTCTTGGTTGACGGGTTTCTCAAGAGTAGGTTCTACCAATGGTGCAGGGCCTTGGTACCTCATTTTGGATGGCTTGGAACCCTTTTTGATAGCATTTACCGAGTGAACCGTTGGGTGTGAGGGACATGGATGTGCACTCTCCCATGGTGAACAAGAACATGAAGTCGACGAAATCGAATTCACTTTTGGGTTCTTTATAGTATCACTTGGGAGTGCTCCAATTTCCCGGTCATTAAAGGCTTTTAAGAGGGCATCAAGCTTGTTTGTCATCTCGCCTTGTCTTCGTTTAAAATCGGCTTCAAGCTTAGTCAATCGAGCCTCTTGAGATGACATGAATCTAGATGCAATTGCCTCAAGATTAGTGGGGTTCCCGATGTTTAGAGAATTGAACCTATTAGGTGGACTAGATGAGCTTTGGGGTGTGCTTGAGTTTTGGTTCCACTTAAAGTTAGGATGATTTCTCCACGAGGGATTGTAAGAGTTTCCTAAGTTGTTTTGTTCGAGCTTGAAAGTGTACCACTTCTCTCCCGCTCCGTTGGTACGCGTGGAGGCGTAGTCCGCAAAAGCTTGTTCGGGGAGTCTTGTGCAATCACGAGTGTCATGGGGACCACTACATAACTCACAAGGTAGAGTGATTTTATTCACTTGATGAGAAGACTTAGGATTTTCGTAGGAACTCATTAGGAATTTAACTTGATCTTCAAGTTCGATCATCCTAAGGTCGGAAGATTGTGAGTCAATGGGAGGCAAGGAGATTGCCTTAACGGTTTTGGGCAACTCACGGGGGTCATTCCAACTTTCGTAGTCATAGAGGGCAAGGTCCTCTATTATACCCCTTGATTCTTCCGCGGTGAGATCACTAAGTTTTCCACCGGCCGCTTGGTCAATGGATCTCTTTATGGGGAAATTGACATGATCATAAAAGATTTGGACTTGGAGCCAAAGATCAATACCGTGATGAGGGACTTTATGAAGTAAGTCCTTGAATCGAGCCTATGCTTCGTAAAGAGATTCACCTTGACGTTGTTGGAACATCAAGATATCATTCCTAAGCTTAGTGGTTCTCCCTGGTGGGAAAAATTGAGCAAGGAAGCGAGAGGTGAGATCATCCCAACTTGAGATTGAGCCGGCGGGAAGTCGCTCAAGCCAATTACTAGCTTGGTCCCGTAGAGAGAATTGGAAGAGACGCAGACGCGTGGTCTCCCGAGTAGTAGCATCAAGGTCGATGGAATCGACAATTTTAAGGAAATCCCTTAGATGCTGATTTGGATCTTCGGAGCGAAGTCCATGGAATGCACATCCGTTTTGCACCAACCGGATGGTGTCGGATCGCAGGGCCGTAGTTTAGGCTTGGTCGGGAAGCTCAATGGTGTTCCAATAGCCTAGGTGGCTTGGTCTCGAGTATTCACCAAGAGTACGGGCTCTTGGCGGGTCATTTGGTGGTAGGTTGATGAATGGTGGGTGGTTATCACCTTCCATGATGAAAAGTGATGGGTTTACGAACAAAGGTCACGAAGAAGGGGGATAGACTACGAGAAGGCTAAAAATGAGAAAAATTTACTTGATAGGAATCAAGCAAAGAAACCTAAACGAGGTGGACTACTAACTAGCTATTCTATTCCCCGGCAGCGGCGCCAAAAACTTGATAACGCTACACGCGTCGTTCGGGGTCAAAGGAACTTCCTTTTCTTCGAGCAAGTTTTATAACACCCTAGGCAGTGAACCTAATCGTTGTAGTGTAGTATTAGGGTAAGCCACGGGTATTGATATCGTTCTCTAGGGGAATAGGAATGCTAGTGAGAAGTTACTACGCTAAGGTTGGGGTTGAGGAAGATTATTTTTTATCTTTTTATGTTTTTTAGGAAATGGAAAGGTACGAATCACGGGGTTTGGATTTGGGGGTTGGTATTGCTACCGATTACTCTACTTATCTAATTATCTAATCTAAGGTGTATGTAGTCTATGTCTAATTATTGTGTGCTCGTATGATAGTTTAAAGATGTGTTTACTTAGGTTTTACTACTCCTTAATTATCTTCTATTGGTGGTTGAATTGTCACGTCCTTATTCTTAATCGCGTTGTGTGTCTAAAGTCGTAGGGTATGCGTTTATCCCTAACTCTTTGAACTTACCAAAGGGTCTCGTCTACAAAACCCACTAGGGAATATAAACTCTAACTCTAAGGCCTCTTTGGATGGTTTAGCTTACAACCGCTCTAGGTGCTATAACCTAAGGTTCACAAAGATTAATCAAGCATTAAGTACACAACGAATGACCTATCGCATTACTAGATCATTAACAATTAAGATAAGAGACAACCAATCAATATTCAATAATTAAGTTTCATATTCCCTAAGCAAACACATAAGTAAATTAGCCGGACATGGAGAACATGCAAGCATACACACAAATAATCAAAGACATAATTGAATTAATGAAGTAAAACACTTATCTTGATGTAAGATAGGGTTTGGAACCCTAAAATACTGTACAAGACAGCCTTGGTTCGGTTTAGGTTTTTACTCCAAAAGACTACACACAAATACTGAAAAATTCAGATTCTATATATAAGATTACATATGCGACGGCGTCACCTTATGTTTTGTGACGCCGTCGGATCGCCGTCATTAGGGTTTCGTCTTGGCCACGTTAGTCTTGCGACGGCGTCACCTTGTGCTTGTGACGCCGTCCTCTTCAGCTTATGACGCCGTCTGGATCAAATCTAGGCCGTCTGAGTTGCGACGGCCTACTCTTTTAAAGCTTGACACCGTCACTTGAAAATAAGAAATTTCACTTCTGTCCCGTCACAAAATGCTCCGACGGCGTCGCAGTTAAGCAGTGACGCCGTCACCTTGTACTTCAGCAGCTTGAGTGTCTCGATTTCTTGACTTTGGCCATTTTCTTCGTATATCCGCGCCTTTTCGTCCAAATAAGTGCCATTACAGCAATTTGCCTTCAAGAGACCTAAAAAGTGAAAAGGAACGATATTAAGTAATAACGGATACGAAAGTGATCAAATAAGGGCTTAAATGACTCCTCAAAAAGGTACATTTTAAAACCTTATCACCACTGCATGTATAACACGTAATCGTTATTAGCTCAACTAATGAGCCATGAATCAGCAAACAACTACGCTTTCCTATGCAAGTGACTAATACCTT
>OU343216.1:74142752-74229051 GCA_910596185.1 Chrysanthemum makinoi | reverse complement strand
ATGACCACCCTTAGGGGAGATTGTTAGCCTTAATAGTTTTTATTAGAAGTGATGGTCATTCACATTTAGGAACTTATATCGTGTGTTAGATATCGTGATAGAATAGTCAACGGGCGTGGATTGGCTAAGCTAAAATGGCTAGGCGTTATGATAAGCTTGCCTTGTATAAGCCAAGTAACCCATCCAATCCAACCCATATCCACGCCCAGCCCAAAGCCCATTTAGGGCGTTATGTAATGTACTATATAAACCCCTCAAAATGGTCATTGAGGGTCTGTGTTGAGTGTGTGTGTGTATGTTTTTCCTTTGAAATAAAAACATCTATGTTTTCATCTTCTTCACAACATACATGGTTTGTATAACATCAAGTCACCATCTTTCTCATCTTTATTTCTTTGGTTCAAGCATAGTTTGTTGTGTGTTAACGTGTTCTAAGCAAAACGTGTTGGGTTTGTGATAAGGTTGATAAAAGTAAGGTCCTACAATTGACCATTTGTATAACGTTTTCACAACTAAAAAAAAAACTAAAATGTTCTTTTATGTTCCAAGTGAGGACCTTATCACCATTTGATATGCTACTGATACCATCACTTTTATAAAACTTATCACAACTTTTATTTGATGTTTTACTTGGTATTCTATAAAAAAAAAAAAAAAAAAAAAAAAAAAAAAAAAAAAAAAGCAGTTGTGTTGGAGAAGATATTGCCGTTTGAGGTTTTCTGAAAGTCGTACTCGTAACCTTGGTTCTTAAAAAAATTTCGCCCAAAATTTGAAATTCACTATAAATATCAATTCTAAGAACGTATGAAAAATTTGAGTTATGATAATTTTATCAACCTTACTTTATACAAATAACTTATTTGTATACAAACGGTTTGATATTTTTGTTTCACAATTGAATAAAAAAATCACCAAAAACATTCTTCTCACGACATTCTTATTTTCCTTACTTTTATAATTGTTATTCAAACATTCTTATACTCAAAAAACTAAGAAATTATTCAAAAAACTAAGAAAAACATTCTTCTCACGACATTCTTCTCAAAAACATTCTCCTAAACGTGTTGGGTTTGTGTTGGGTTTTTTTGGATTGATAACCGTTTGTTTTATAGAAGTTTGTATACACGGGATAATCTATTCTATAAAACTTATCTTATTTGATAAGCTCAAGTTGGTATTACTTCAGTTTGTATAACGTGTTGAAAAGCAAGTGAGGGTATCAAAGACATGGAGAACAAGTTGCTAACTGAATGGGAAAGGTTTACTTACTCAGGAGAATCCATTGAATCCTACTATGGAAGGTTTTGCTTTGAGAATGAGCGACTCAGAAGAAGAAAACGCTGACACCCAGAACTATCGTTCAAAACATCAAGTTCCTGAACAATCTTCTAGAGGAATGGGGACGATATGTAACTATTGTCAACCAAACAAAAGACTTACATCAGGTGAACTTTGATCAACTCAACGATTTTTTGAAACAAAACCAAGCTGAAGTGAATGAAGTCAGGAAAGAAAGATTGGCAAAGAATCAAAATCCATTGGCACTCATTGCAAAGACTCAAACTTCAGTGAATACACAACAACAAGCTTCATCATATTCTAAAAAAAAACAACTTGCAGCAATACATTCCCACCACAACAACAATTATATCCAGCATCAACCATACCGGAAACCAAGGAATCACTGATCATGAAACTGACCCATAAGCACCTTGCAATAGATATATCTTTATTGGGTAACGCACTCAAAAGTCGCTATTCCACACCAACTAACAACAACCAAAGGATTTCATCAAACACTCGCAAAAGGAAAAATTCAACAAGCGGGTGTGAATGGGTACTCAAGGTCAAATGGTGGAGTATTGGAATCATCAGGATATGCACTTGGATTTCGTATGGGTAATCAGGGTTCCATCAGGGTAATAGATGAGACAGAATGTTGGGATAGAGCAGTGGGTAATCAGAATCGAAAGTTGCGAGCTCCAGTCGTTGGGAATCATGGAAATGTGAAATCAGGGTAATCAGATTTAAGTGTTTATAACTGTCAAGGAATGGGTCACATGGCAAGGAATTGTCTAATAAGAAGCGCCCAAGAACGATCTTGAGTATCTTCAGAAAACTATCCTGTTGGTACAAAAGGAACGCGCTGGATTTCAGTTGAGTGCTGAGGAACATGACTTTATGGCTATTATGGATGATTTGGAAGACCTCGAGGAAATCAATGCGAACTGCATCTGCATGGCAAATCTTCAGGAGACTAAGTACGACATGACTCTGACGCACTTTCCTTGTAATGCGCCAACGCAGTATCTGAGGTACCAATCATTGATCCATGCTATAACAATGTCATATTTGATGTGTTTACTCATGATAAACAGCATTCTGTGACATCAGCACCTACTTATGATACATACATGGACAATCCGAGTGTGTAGCATACTTACTCTGACTCCAGATGTGGATCCTAGTGGAGGCTGGTGGCACAAAATACTGAGACAGGAGGAACACGTGCTTATTTTGAATCATTAATCACAACTGTGGCATTGAAATAAAAAGGAGTAAGGTCAATCGCGAAGTTAAGGCCGCGAATGTTAAATTGACCAATGAGCTTGAGAGTTACAAGGAGCACGCCAAAGCTTTTGAATTTCATACTAACAAAATGTCAGAATTAGAAATTGGTTATCGAGATTCTGTTTTAAGAGAAAAAACAATTGCAACTCAAGTATGACACACTTGATGTGAATTTGAATTTGAAAATAAAATCTTTAAACAAGGAAATTTCTGATCTAAATGACCAACTTTCTAAACAAAATGCACTGTTTTCTGATCTTGAAAAAGAGAAGAAACAGTTGATTGCTGATTCTTCAAAACGAGAAGATTCTCTTCTTGATGAAATTCTTGATAAAACGGAAAAAATCAAAACATTGGACAATTTGCTTCTTACAATGGGTCATTCAGCTAAATCAAACAAGATGCTTTCTAACAAAGTAAATCCACGTTTTCATACTTCACATAAGATGGCACTTGGTAACGACCCTTCTTCGTTTCTCAAGAAAGCTCAGAAATCTCAGAATGTGTTGCACAATGGAAAACCTTTGCACAAACCCAAAACGTTTTGCTTAGAACACGTTAACACACAAACAAACTATGCGTGAAACCAAAGAAATAAAGATGAGAAAGATGGTGACTTGATGTTATACAAACCGTGTATGTTGTGAGAGAAAGATGAAAACAATAGATGTTTTATTTCAAAGGTAAAACACACACACACACACACACACTCAAGCACACCCCTCAAATGACCATTTGAGGGGTACTTATAGGTGGAATACATGAAAACCTAAAAGGCTTTCCTATGGGCTTCGTTGGACTTGGATTGGGCTTGGGATACTTAAACTTATAAACGGCTAAATACCCAAAGATTAACCAATTAGCTTAGCCCAATCCACGAGCCCGTTGACTATTCTATCACAATATCTAACACACGTTACAAAGTTCCTAAATGTGAATGACCATCACTTCTAATAAAAACTATTAAGGCTAACAATCTCCCCCTAAGGGGTGGTCATTCAAATGATGCTCCACTTGATAAGATCTTTACTTTCCTTGAGCTTGAACTTTGCGTGTAGATATAGAATAGTCTTGATTCTTTGTTCCTTCATGCTTTGTGATCAGATAATGTGGTTGACTGCCGTTGTCAACTTTGTTGGATAGGTATCTCCTCGTCTTTCTCCACCATGCTCACACTTCTATTTGTCTTTGGTTACAATGATGTAGTTCTCGAGTCTTTAGATTCATTGACGAAGAATCATCTTTAACTTTGTGTAGCCTTCGATTATGATGAGAACTTTCATGTGTTTTTGGTATGAGCATGTGGCGGGAGTGCCCGATCCATCCGCTCGGAGCTTCCATAAGAAAACATAAACAACAGTAATAAGCGGATTCCGACACTTACAAGTTTGAATTTCGAGGGTGTTAACAGCATAGTGTGAAAACACATCTCTAATTCTTACAAAGGCCGTTCCTGAACTGGAGTCCCACAAGTGAGATAACGCGATGTACCGAAATACATCTACAGTTCAGATGAGTCGCTGAGGTACACCGAAGCATCACCTCACGACTGTAGACCATTTGAGACACACTAAGCGTAATCCACAGGGAGTTACCGAAGTGTCATGCTGTCAGGGCTGCTTGAAGTTGACCCTGGCAGGAGTTTCCATTCAATCACTGAGGATCACAATTGTGAAACCTCTCATAAATGTTCTGGCAGATTGCTAAGACCTGCGTAGGACTCTAGAATATATCACTTGTGCCCTTAATGATGAACAACAAGCGATGAAATGTCATGTGTTCCTATGAGATCTTTTGATGAATCTCGTGGCTCTAGACTCAATTAGTGCATTTTGGTTTTCCTGAGCGGAGTCTAGGGAGAGGGTCTCCTTCTTCTATATCAATAATCTCTAAGAGAAAGTCGATAGATTATGTAGGGTTCCCAGTGAGAATGAAACAAATCCTTTTAAGAGGAATTGAGTGGCTAGAAGGTTTAGTGCAATGCGTCACTAGGTCCATGACGTCTTTGTCTTCAATACCAGTGTCATCTTAGTGACAACCGTAGGAAGATGAGTTGAACCCGGTTCTGCCTAAGGTTGAATATGGAGGGGATATTTCTTTTCACCATTATCATTACATTTCTTTTTAATTCTTCAACCCCTTCTTTCTCCTTTCTCATATTACTCCTTTTTTTCAATCATTCCTAAGGACTTCTAATACTAACTATTGTGATGTCTTGGGTAGATCCTCGGCTCTGCGGATCATAGGACGAATTCCTATCCTTAGTCACCTTATAACTCCATGACTGTCCTATTATTGCCATAAAACCATTTTCTTGAAAATCTCTCAAAGTGTTTATGATGAAAACATGTTTGGAACACTCGAGAGTTTTATTATTTTCAAGAAACACTCCCCCTTCACATGTGCTTATGAGTTTTAACAAAAATCTGCACATCGAGTGTAGAGTTTGAACTTTTTGAATTGATCGGCTTATGATAGACAATTCCCCACGAGACACGGTTACGTTGCCTAGTTAAAGAGTTCCATTGTCAGTTTTTAGGTGACAACTAGCTCTAATAACTAACTTGAAGTTGTAAACACTCCTTGAAAAGGAGGTTAGACCCATGAAGGTGCATATCTATCACAAGTTTCTCGAGATGGTACATTTACTGACTTAGATTCCTCGTCAATTCATTGGTTCCGTCTGAGTTGAGCTCATTTTGAGATTCAAACACCGATCATTAAACATTTTTTGATCACATTTTAATCACGTCTCCTCCCCCTAAAAAATAGCATATATGAGATATTTTTTACATCAATGGATTAAACAAACATTTTAGAATCTTTTGGGGAGACAAACGGATTTGATTTAAGCATGAATTTAGAACATTTTAGTTTTATACTCCCCTTTAATAAGGCATAATCAATTAAAGGGTTTTAGAGGGAGTTATCTTGAGCACAAAATATTTTGAAAGATTTTGAAAATCTTTTTGAACAATCTCGTAAAGGTGCTCAAGATGATGATGATTTCTCACCAGTTTAAATGTAGTGCACTGAAGCGTACACTTGATTTTTTCTTTAAAAAGCACGAGTTTTGATTTGAAAATAATCAAAAGTCATCATTATGGTCTGGGTTTCGTACTGAAGTATACGAAAGCCATTATTTAAGAAATTTGAGAAACGACATGTTTTGAAAAACATTTAAAGAACTCTCACTAAGCAGCTGTACATACCCGATCATTGTTGAATGACATTTCTAGAAGAAACGTAAGAATATCGATTATACGAGAGACATGTCGTGAGAAGAATGTTTTTGATTTTTGATTTTATATGTTTTTGTATTTTTTGAAAGTTTTATATTTTTATATTTTGCTTTTGTTGGTTTTCAAATTTTGTATTTTGTTTTTCAAAAATATTTACAGCGAAGCTTTTGGAAAATCATTTTCAAGAAGATTCGAGAAGACTTTCTAACTCCTCAGGGGTTAGGCTTCGCATTCCAATTCGTCTAACTAAATAGTCAAACCTCTTTGGAAGGGCTTTAGTTAATAGAGGGCGGTTGGTAATCAGTCTTCACGAAGAATAATTCAACAGTACCATTTTCGACCTACTCTTTGATGAAGTGATAGCGGACACGGATATGCTTAGTCTTTGAGTGATGAACAGGATTGCATGATATGGCTATGGCACTTTTCGAGTCACAATACATAGGTATTTTATCAAAAGTAAAGCAATAATCTGTGAGTTGTGTTCTCATCCATAGAACTTGAGCACAACACCCAGATAGAGACACATACTCAGCTTCAGCGGTTGAAAGTGCAGTGCAATCTTGTTTCTTTGAAGACCAGCTTACTAACTTTTCACCCAAAAATTGTGCTCCTCCAAATGTACTTTTTGCTGTAACTTGATCACCTGCGTGGTCTGCATAAAAGGCAATTAGATCAAATCCGGATTCCTTCGGATACTAAAGTCCCATGTGAATGGATGTCTTCAGGTACCGAAAGATCCGTTTACCTCTTTGAGGTGCAGTTCGGTAGGCTTTGCCTGAAACCGTGCTAATAAGCAAACCAGCAAAAATAAAATTCTGGTCGACTAGCAGTGAGGTACATGAGAGAACCAATCATGCTCCGATATTTCTTCGGATCAATAGGTTTCCCAAACAAATCGGCTCCAATTTTGGTGAAGTTACCATTGGTGTTCCGACCGAGTCACAATTATCCATACCATGATTTTTCAAAATCTCAGTAGTGTATTTAGCTTGATTTATAAAAATTCCACGAGGGGATTGATGTATTTTTAAACCAAGAAAGAATTTTAGTTCCCCCATCATGGACATTTCAAATTTGCTTTTCATGATATTTTCAAAATGTTTTGAAAGATTCGGATTAGTGGACCCATGAATAAAAAATCACCAAAAACATTCTTCTCACGACATTCTTATTTTCCTTACTTTTATAATTGTTATTCAAACATTCTTATACTCAAAAAACTAAGAAATTATTCAAAAAACTAAGAAAAACATTCTTCTCACGACATTCTTCTCAAAAACATTCTCCTAAACGTGTTGGGTTTGTGTTGGGTTTTTTTGGATTGATAACCGTTTGTTTTATAGAAGTTTGTATACACGGGATAATCTATTCTATAAAACTTATCTTATTTGATAAGCTCAAGTTGGTATTACTTCAGTTTGTATAACGTGTTGAAAAGCAAGTGAGGGTATCAAAGACATGGAGAACAAGTTGCTAACTGAATGGGAAAGGTTTACTTCTACTCCAGGAGAATCCATTGAATCCTACTATGGAAGGTTTTGCACTTTGATGAATGAGCTAATCAGAAACAAGCTGACACCCAGAACTATCGTTCAAAACATCAAGTTCCTGAACAATCTTCCAGAGGAATGGGGACGATATGTAACTATTGTCAACCAAACAAAAGACTTACATCAGGTGAACTTTGATCAACTCAACGATTTTCTGAAACAAAACCAAGCTGAAGTGAATGAAGTCAGGAAAGAAAGATTGGCAAAGAATCATGATCCATTGGCACTCATTGCAAAGACTCAAACTTCAGTGAATACACAACAACAAGCTTCATCATATTCCAACAACAACAACTTGCAGCAATACATTCCACAACCACAACAACAATTCTATCCAGATCAACAATACGAGGAACAAGGAATCACTGATCCTGAAACTGACCCAGAAGCGACCTTGCAACAGATATACTCTTTATTGGGTAACGCACTCAAAATTCGCTATTCCACACCAACTAACAACAACCAAAGGATTTCGTCAAACACTCGCAATAGGCAAATTGCACAGCCGGGTGTGAATATGGGTAATCAAGGTCAAATGGTTGGGGTTATTGGGAATCAGCGGGATATACTACGGATTTCGTCGGGTAATCAGCCGGTTCCATATCAGGGTAATCAGATGAGACAGAATGTTGGGAATAGAGCAGTGGGTAATCAGAATGGGAATGTTGCAGCCCATCGTTGGAATATGGAAATGTGAATCAGGGTAATCAGATTAAGTGTTATAACTGTCAAGGGATGGGTCACATGGCAAGGAATTGTCCTACTAAGCCGCACAAGAACGATCTTGAGTATCTTCAGAAAACTATCCTGTTGGTACAAAAGGAACGCGCTGGATTTCAGTTGAGTGCTGAGGAACATGACTTCATGGCTATTATGGATGATTTGGAAGAACTCGAGGAAATCAATGCGAACTGCATCTTCATGGCAAATCTTCAGGAGACTAAGTACGACATGACTGGACGCATCCGTCTATGACGCCAACGCAGTATCTGAGGTACCAATCATTGATCCATGCTATAACAATGTCATATTTGATGTGTTTACTCATGATAAACAGTATTCGGTGACATCAGCACCTACTTATGATACATATATGGACAATCCGAGTTGTAGCAATACTTACTCTGAAACTCCAGATGTGGATCCTAGTGGAGGCTGTGTGGCACAAAATACTGAGACTCATGAGGAAACACGTGCTTATTTTGAATCATTAATCAATAACTGTGGCATTGAAATTGAAAAAGTGAGTAAGGTCAATCACGAAGTTAAGGCCGCGAATGTTAAATTGACCACTGAGCTTGAGAGTTACAAGGAGCACGCCAAAGCTTTTGAATTTCATACTAACAAAATGTCCGAATTAGAAATTGGTTATCGAGATTCTGTTTTAAGAGAAAAACAATTGCAAATCAAGTATGACACACTTGATGTGAATGTGAACTTGAAAATAAATCTTTAAACAAGGAAATTCGATCTAAATGACCAACTTTCTAAACAAAAGCACGTTTTCTGATCTGAAAAAGAGAAGAAACAGTTGATTGCTGATTTTTCAAAACGAGAAGATTCTCTTCTTGATGAAATTCTTGATAAAACGGAAAAAATCAAAACATTGGACAATTTGCTTCTTACAACGGGTCATTCAGCTAAATCAAACAAGATGCTTTCTTACCAAGTAAATCCACGTTTCATATTCACATACGATGTTGCACTTCTAACGACCCTTGTTCTCAAGAAAGCTCAGAAATCTCAGAATGTGTTAAACAATGGAAAACCTTTGCATGAAACCATAATTGTGCATGATTCTCTTGAAACGTTGGAACTATCTGAGGAGAGTAGATCAAAAATGAAACAAAAACATTCGGAAATCAAACCAATTGATTATAACACATGGAACAAAATTAATGGTATTTCGTTTGTTTTTCAATCAACGTTTTCCACCAAACCAAGTGTTTCAAACAAAGTGTCAACACCTGTTTCAAAATCAGTTTCAAACCAGTTGTTGTCTCCAAATCTCTTTCGAACATTGAACAAATGTCTTCAAACAATCCTTTTAACACAAGTGATGCCAGAAGTAATTTGGAAAATGTGAAAATGAGAATTGCAGATCTTCAAGAGACCGTTAAAACGAAAACCAATATTACAACCAACATCTGGTTTAATAGTTTTGATATTGAACATAAAAAGTTTTTTGAAACTCAAATTGCCCCTCAGCTAACTAACATCAACTCAAGGGTAATTCATTTTGAACAAGCCTTTTTGAAAGAAACAGCTGACTTTGTCAAGGACCATAAATCCCTAGTAAAGCAAGCTAATGAAAGTGTTGAACATATCAAAGTTTTGGAAAATCTAAATGATTCACTCTTCGAAGATGGTCTGACTACTGATATTATGTCCATCATTTTGCAAACATCTTCTGTTGAAGATCATGAAAGACTCCAGTATGAGACCTCCGAAATTGTTTCAAAATATGAAAAAGCTCTTGAAAAACTTGAGAAAGAAAATGTCTCATATTTTAAACAACTTGATCGAAAAACTGAGGAATGCAAGTATGACAAACTGTCATATGAGCGTGCCTACAATGACATGAAAGCGAAAAATGATCTTTTGAGGGCTCAGCTGGAAAGTCAAAAAGGAAAGGCAGTGGATACTGTGATTAAAAAACCATTGACTGCGGAGAAAGCAAATGCTCCCAAACCGGTTTCCAAACCAAAAATGTCTGTTTCTATGCCTCCTCCAAAAGTCAATGAGAAAAATGTTTCATCAAAACCAGTCACTCCACCTGTCCTACCTAAACAACATGTTGATAAAGGAAAAGCGGTTATCGAGAAACCAAAAGTTTTAGCTCCTGGCCTTTTTAAGATGAGTACCACTAATGCGTCTGCCTCCACATCTAAAACATATGGAACAAACGACATAAGTTTAGAAAAGCACTCTAAAGAGACTAGGAAAGCTGAAACCACCTCCCTTGATAAAAATGTGAATCCTAATGCGTGTGCCTTACCTTCTACATGACTAGAAAGCACCTCTAGGAGCAGCAGACTAAAGCCTAAGAGCAATACAAAGAACAATAGAGTCTCGATTGCCTCTAGGTGTAGTAGCTTGAATAAAGAGAAGAAAGTAGAAGAACACCCTAGGAATTTACCGCTTTTGTATAAGAAAGACATTTCATTTGAATGTACTGAACCTATGAAATCTGCTAAGTTTAATGAATCTGTTGAATCTGTTTGTTTAACTTGCAAGAAATCTTTATCTAATGTTCATGATGATTATGTTTCGAAGAATGTGAATGATAAGCCTGTTAAGAAGAACGTTCCAAAAAGATCTTACGCTAAACAAGTAGGAAGACTAGTTGCAAAACTTAGGCTTTACACTACTGACAGGAACTATAGTGTATAATATAGGGATGATATTTGGAAACCCACAGGTAGAACTTTCACACTCTAGAATGGTACAATGAGTGATAAACCAGAATTCCCTGTAGAAAACCTCTCTGCGTGTGATAAGGATTTTACCTCTAACCCAAAGGAACCAAAATCAAAACGGTTTCCACAATATTCTTTTTCTGTTACTGGGAGGTTATCGAAATTTGTCTTTGGATCGTCGACTCGGTTGCTCCAAGCACATGACCGGGAATCTGAAGCTGCTGATCAATTTCGTCTGGATATTCATGGGAACCGTACATTCGGAAATGATCATGTAGCAGCTATCATGGGCTATGGAGATCTACCTTTTGGAAATTATTTGATTACTCGGGTTTACTATGTCGAAGGGTTGGGACACAATTTGTTTTCAGTCGGGCAGTTCTGTGATGCAGATTTAGAGGTTGCTTTAGGAAAAATGCTTGCTTCGTTAGAAACTTGGATGGCACTGATCTCTTAACTGGGAATCGTGATACAAACTTGTATTCTATCGACATCAATCAAATGGCCTCTTCATCACCAATATGTCTTATGACACGTGCATCGGGAACACAGTCCTGGTTGTGGCACAGAGGTTATCCCATCTCAATTTCGACACCATCAACAAAATTGCCAAAGACAACATCGTCAACGGACTTCCAAAGTTCAAATACACCAAGGATCACTTATGTCCATCATGCGAACAAGGAAAAAGCAAAAGAGCATCATATAAACCTAAATCCGTACCTAGTTCGGAAGCAAAGTTGCATATGTTGCACATGGACTTATGTGGCCCAATGAGAGTTGAAAGCATTAATGGGAAAAAGTATATTCTTGTCATTGTCGATGATTATTCAAGATATACATGGGTTAAGTTTCTGAGATCAAAAGACGAAGCCCCAAGCATCATCATCACCTTTCTGAAACGAATTCAAGTACTTCTTCAAACTCCAGTAAGGGTTATAAGAACAGACAACGCGGACATTCACTAATCAGGAGTTAAGAGCTTATTTTGAAGATGTTGGAATCACACATCAGACATCAGTTGTTAGAACTCCACAGCAGAATGGGGTCGTTGAAAGAAGAAATAGAACTCTTGTGGAAGCTGCTCGCACAATGCTAATCTATTCTAGTGCACTGTTGTTTCTATGGGCTGATGCTGTTGCCACTGCTTGTTTCACTCAGAACCGATCTCTCATCCATCCAAGATTCAATAAAACCCCATATGAGCTTGTGAACAACAGAAAACCGGATATCTCTTACTTTCACGTGTTTGGTGCTTTGTGCTATCCTACGAATGACAGAGAAGATCTTGGAAAACTGAAAGCAAAAGGCGATATTGGAATCTTCATTGGATATTCAGATAACTCGAGGGCATTCAGGGTGTATAACAGGAGAACTAGGAGGATCATGGAGACGATGAATGTGAAGTTTGACGAACTTTCACAAATGGCTTCTGAGAGACTCGCTCTAGAACCCACACTAAACCAGCAGACTTCTGGACACATCAGTTCAGGAGTCGTACCTCAAAGAGCTCAATCAACTTCGATTGACAATCCTAAAGAACAAGAATGGGAGAATTTCTTTGAGTTAATGTTCGATGAATACTATGGTGGAACTTCGACAAATGCATCAAACCATCATTCCGCTGCACCCGCTCAAAATCATCCTCCACCACCAACAGAAGATGCGTCTACAACGGTCAAAATCAATGCACCAACTCCATCTACATCATCTACATCTACTACAGTTATTGCACCCGTTCTACCAGCAGTTGATGAGCAAAACCAAAATCACAACGATGCAACGTTAGATGAAGACTTATTTGAAAACCCGTTTGCTACGGAATCAGCTGAATCATCTTCTAGCTTACGAGAACCATCTAATTCGCATACGTTTAACCAACGGTATCCTTCTACTCTGAAGTGGACTAAAGACCATCTGATTGAACAAGTTATTGGTGAACCTTCACGGCCAATTCAGACGAGACGCCAACTTGCCACCGATTGCGACTTATGCATTTACCTTTGCTCAATTAGCAATATAGAGCCAAAGAACATTCGCGAGGCAATGGCAGAACCCGCATGGATAGATGCGATGCAGGAGGAACTTCTCCAATACCGTCTACATGACTCTTGGGAAATACTTCCAAGACCCATTGACGTTCGTGTCATTGATCTTAAATGGTTATGGAAGAACAAACGGGATGAAGAAATTACTGTAATTCGCAACAAAGCTCGTCTTGTGGCCAAAGGATACAGACAAGAGGAAGGGATAGACTTTGAAGAGTCATTCGCGCCGGTAGCTAGACTAGAAGCAGTCAGGATATTCTTAGCCTATGCAGCTCACAAAAACATCACGGTTTATCAGATGGACATTAAGACCGCGTTCTTGAATGGAACTCTGAAAGAAGAAGTGTACGTGAGTCAGCCAGAAGGCTTCGTAGACATGGAACATCCAGACTACGTCTACAAACTCAAAAAGGCAATCTATGGATTGAAACAAGCTCCGAGAGCGTGGTATGACGAACTGTCCTCTTTCCTTATCCAAAACAATTTCACCAAAGGAACAGTTGATCCTACCTTGTTTACACAAAAATGCAAAAACGACATTTTGATTGTTCAGATTTACGTGGACGACATCATCTTTGGGTCCACTAATCCGAATCTTTCAAAACATTTTGAAAATCTCATGAAAAGTAAATTTGAAATGTCCATGATGGGGGAACTAAAATTCTTTCTTGGTTTACAAATACATCAGTCCCCTCGTGGAATTTTTATAAATCAAGCTAAATACACTACTGAGATTTTGAAAAATCATGGTATGGATAATTGTGACTCGGTTGGAACACCAATGGTAACTTCACCAAAAATTGGAGCCGATTTGTTTGGGAAACCTATTGATCCGAAGAAATATCGGAGCATGATTGGTTCTCTCATGTACCTCACTGCTAGTCGACCAGATATTCATTTTGTTGTTTGCTTATTATCACGGTTTCAGGCAAAGCCTACCGAACTGCACCTCAAAGAGGTTAAACGGATCTTTCGGTACCTGAAGACATCCATTCACATGGGACTTTGGTATCCGAAGGAATCCGGATTTGATCTAATTGCTTTTTCAGATGCAGACCACGCAGATGATCAAGTTACAGCAAAAAGTACATCTGGAGGAGCACAATTTTTGGGTGAAAAGTTAGTAAGCTGGTCTTCAAAGAAATAAGATTGCACTGCACTTTCAACCGCTGAAGCTGAGTATGTGTCTCTATCTGCGTGTTGTGCTCAAGTTCTATGGATGAGAAAACAACTCACAGATTATGGCTTTACTTTCAATAAAATACCTATGTATTGTGACTCGAAAAGTGCCATAGCCATATCATGCAATCCTGTTCATCACTCAAAGACTAAGCATATCCGTGTCCGCTATCACTTCATCAAAGAGTACGTCGAAAATGGTACTGTTGAATTATTCTTCGTGAAGACAGATTACCAACTCGCCGATTTATTTACTAAAGCCCTTCCAAAGAAAAGGTTTGACTATTTAGTTCGACGAATTGAAATGCGAAGCCTAACCCCTGAGGAGTTAGAACGTCTTCTCGATTCTTCTTGAAAATGATTTTACAAAAAGCTTCGTTGTAAATATTTTTGAAAAACAAAATACAAAATTTGAAAAACCAACAAAAGCAAAATATAAAAATATAAAATTTTTCAAAAATACAAAAACAATATAAAATCAAAAATCCAAAAATATTCTTCTCATGACATGTCTCTCGTATAATCGATATTCTGTACGTTTCTAGAAATGTCATTCAACAATGATACGGGTATGTACAGATGCTTGAGCGAGAGTTATTTTTTATGTTTTCTAAAACATGTCGTTTCTCAAAATTTCTTCAATAATGGCTTTCGTATACTTCAGTACGAAACCCGGACTATAATGATGACTTTTGATTATTTTACAAATCAAAACTCGTGCTTTTAAAGAAAAATCAAGTGTACGCTTCAGTGCACTACATTTAAAAATGGTGAGAAATCATCATCATCTTGAGCACCTTTTCAAGATTGTTCAAAAAGATTTTTCAAAATCTTTCAAAATACTTTGTGCTCAAGATAACTCCCTCTAAAACCCTTTAATTGATACTGCTTTATTAAAGGGGGAGTATAAAACAAAATGTTCCAAATTCATGCTTAAATCATATCCGTTTGTCTCCCTAAAAGATTCTAAAATGTTGTTTAATCCGTTGATATCAAAAATATCACGAATATGCTATTTTTGA
The DNA here is from genome assembly GCA_910596185.1 of Chrysanthemum makinoi. Classification (NCBI taxonomy): domain Eukaryota; kingdom Viridiplantae; phylum Streptophyta; class Magnoliopsida; order Asterales; family Asteraceae; genus Chrysanthemum; species Chrysanthemum makinoi. The sequence goes on along the minus strand of OU343216.1, from coordinate 74,214,017 downwards.
GGGGGAGGAGACGTGATTAAAATGTGATAAAAAATGTTTAATGATCGGTGTTTGAATCTCACAACGAGCTCGACTCAGACGGAACCAATGAATTGACGAGGAATCTAAGTCAGTAAATGTACCATCTCGAGAAACTTGTGATAGATATGCACCTTCATGGGTCTAACCTCCTTTTCAAGGAGTGTTTACAACTTCAAGTTAGTTATTAGAGCTAGTTGTCACCTAAAAACTGACAATGGAACTCTTTAACTAGGCAACGTAACCGTGTCTCGTGGGGAATTGTCTATCATAAGCCGATCAATTCAAAACGTGCAAACTCTACCCTCGATGTGCAGATTTTGTTAAAACTCATAAGCACATGTGAAGGGGGAGTGTTTCTGAAAATATAAAACTCTCAGAGTGTTCCAAACATGTTTTCATCATAAACACTTTGAGAGATTTTCAAGAAAAATGGTTTTGTGGCAACAATAGGACAGTCATGGAGTTATAAGGTGACTAAGGATAGGAAATTCGTCATATGATCAGCCAGAGCCGGAGGGATCTACCCAAGGACATCACAAATAGTTAGTATTAGAAGTCCTTAGGAATGATTGAAAAAAAAGGAGTAATATGAGAAAGGAGAAAGAAGGGGTTGAAGAATTAAAAAGAAACGTAATGATAAAGGGTGAAAAGAAATAGCCCTCCATATTCAACCTTAGGGCAGAAACCGGGTTCAACTCATCTGCTACTGGTTGTCACTAAGATGACACTGGTATTGAAGACAAAGACGTCATGGACCCAGTGACGCACTGCACTAAACCTTCTAGCCACTCAATTCCTCTTAAAAGGATTTGTTTCATTCTCACTGGGAACCCTACATAATCTATCGACTTTCTCTTAGAGATTGTTGATATTGAAGAAGGAGACCCTCTCCCTAGTCTCCGCTCAGGAAAACCAATATGCACTATTGAGTCTAGAGCCACGAGATTCATCAAAAGATCTCATAGGAACACATGACATTTCATCGCTTGTTGTTCATCAATAAGGGCACAAGTGATACATTCTAGAGTCCTACGCAGGTCTTAGCAATCTGCCAGAACATTTATGAGAAGTTTCACATATGTGATCTTCAGTGATTGAATGGAAACTCCTGCCAGGGTCAACATCAAGCAGCCCTGACAGCAGGTCACTTCGGTAACTCCCCGTGGATTACGCTTAGTGTGTCTCAAACGGTCTACAGTCGTGAGGTGATGCTTCGGTGTACCTCAGCGACTCATTTGAACTGTAGATGTATTTCGGTACATCGCGTTATCTCACTTGTGGGACTCCAGTTCAGGAACGGCCTTTGTAAGAATTAGAGATGTGTTTTCACACTATGCTGTTAACACCCTCGAAATTTAAACTTGTAAGTGCCGGAATCCGCTTATTACTGACCTGTTTTTATGTTTTCTTCTTATGGAAGCTCCGGAGCGGATGGATCGTGTAGACTCACCACATGCTCATACCAAAAACACATGAAAGTTCTCATCATAATCAAAGGCTACACAGAGTTAAAGATGATTCTTCGTCAATGAATCTAAAGACTCGAGAACTACATCATTGGTAACCAAAAGACAAATAGAAGTGTGAGCATGGTGGAGAAAGACGAGGAGATACCTATCCAACGAAGTTGACAACGGCAGTCAACCACATTATCTGATAACAAAGAATCAACACTATTCTATATCTACACACAAAGTTCAGGCTCAAGGAAAGTAAAGATCTTATCAAGTGGAGCATCATTTGAATGACCACCCCTTAGGGGGAGATTATTAGCCTTAATAGTTTTTATTAGAAGTGATGGTCATTCACATTTAGGAACTTTGTAACGTGTGTTAGATATCATGATAGAATAGTCAACGGGCTCGTGGATTGGGCTAAGCTAATTGGTTAATCTTTAGGGTATGTTAGCCGTTTATAAGCTTAAGTATCCCAAGCCCAATCCAAGTCCAACGAAGCCCATAGGAAAGCCTTTTAGGTTTTCATGTATTCCACCTATAAATACCCCTCAAATGGTCATTTGAGGGGTGTGCTTGAAAGTGTGTGTGTGTGTGTTTTTCCTTTGAAATAAAACATCTATTGTTTTCATCTTTCTCTCACAACATACACGGTTTGTGTCACATCAAGTCACCATCTTTCTCATCTTTATTTTTTTGGTTTCACGCATAGTTTTATGTGTGTTAACGTGTTCTAAGCAAAACGTGTTGGGTTTGTGATAAGAGTGATAAAAGTAAGGTCCTACAAGAAGAAATCATGATCCAGAATGTGAGCATGTCGGTCCAAAAGTCACAACATCACATAATGTCAACACTACAAAGGAAGAGTCAGAGATTTATGGTAGCTGATGATCTCAAAGCTGGCTCAAAATTCATTATAACATGGATCAGTTAAAGACCTCCACTCGGTTTAACGAAACATGCAAAACATGAAGAATCAAAGACTACGGGCTACAGAGCAAAGAACTTTAACAAGAATCCAAGAACAATCTTAATGTAATATCTGTTTGTATTCAATGTAATTTGAGGTGACCTCCCTTAGGGGGAGATTGTTAGGATTTAGTAAATCCAACAATAAAGTTTTGGTCACCTCAAGTATATGTAATCGTTAGAAAGCTCGTAGTCGTAGTTATTTAATGTTAGATAGTATTTAGTTAAGTAAGACCGTGGAGGACGGACGGGTCTTTACCCACGGTATGCCTGATCCACAGTCTGTAGGTGGCGTTTATGTGAGATACTATAAATAACCTCTACCTCCCAAGGTAGAGGGTTGGAGCTCATAATAATACTTTTACTTTCTCTCACTAAATTCCCTAAACCTCTAAACTTTCTCTCTCTAAAACTCATAGTGTACGCCCCTCTATCATCATGGTTTGATGTGTTTGTGAAATCCAATATGTTACATTGACCACAAAAATACTACACGGTTTTGGAAAAAAAAAGTCACATGTATGATAGTCAATAAAGCTATGAACTTGAGACAAAAAAAGACACTAGCAACAGAGCTGATATTAAAAGTGAGACTACCTTTTTTTACCACTTGATACACTAAAAGTTGTATGAGACTGTTTACCATAAGCATATAATAACAAATTTTGGACGAGATAAAAATATGATAAAAAAACAGCCTCAAAACAAAATACGAATCACAACATAAATCAACAAATGACAACCTGAGCTCTGATGCCAATTGTAGGATTGATAATATTATTGATTTTTGTAGTTCAGAGGGTCAGGGAAGCTCAAAATAAAGATAAGACATGGTATTATTAATATTATCGAAAGGGAAGATGTGTGTGTTTTTCTAGAGAGAGAGGGGAGAAAACCACATACACCTTAATGATACAAGTGAGACATCCACCCTCCTAGTTGTGACTAGGAGGTGTATTTATACTACATACACACCTAACTTACAAAATTGACTAAACTATTCCATGCGTATAAGTAAAAAAACGAAACTAGTGCAACTCTCGTAATGACTTCACTTTAACGAGGCTAACAAGCGTCCTTTGAATGCCTTTGTTAAATAAGCAAATTCTTGAGTCAAAGCTTTTGTTTGTTCTGATTCAATGTCTGTGAATTCGTGTTCCTGGTATTGTGGATAATATTTTTATTGAATCACTTGTTGTTGTTGTGGGATGACAGCAGCTTGTTGTTGTGGAATGTATTATTGCATGTAGTTGTTAGTGGAAGATGATGAAGGTTGATGTTGTGTGTACACTGAATGAGGAGCTTGTGTCTTAGCAATTAATGCAAGAGGATCAAGGTTCTTAGCAATTAGTTATTTGCAGACTTCATTTTCCTCAGCTTGATTGAGCTACAAGAAATCGTACAACTGATCATAGTTAACCTCATGCAAGTTCTTTGTCTGATAAACGATTGTGCCATATCATGCCCATTCAGGTTGTAGCTCGTTCAAGAACTTGGTGTTGTTAGCTATGTTTCTCTGTCATAGGTTTAATCTGGAGAGATCATTCATGATCTTACAAAATCTGTGATAGCACGACTCTATTGATTCCCCTGGAATGGATGTTAACTTATGTAACTCTTTCAGAAGTTGTGTTTCCATCGCTTGTTTTCCCGATGTTTGTCCGTACATTAACCACTTAATACATTAATTGCATAAGCACTTTCTTCACTATCCACTCATGAATAAACCTCAACAGGTAGTCCAAGTACAACAAGATGAAATGCCATGTCATCAGCTTCAATCTGCAATTTTTCTTCTTCAGTGTACTCATCTTTAGTCTGGTATCTAAAGAAAGGTGTTACTGGGGGTTTCATTAGGATCACCAGCATCTCGAACTTGTCGTAGTTTAAACGGTCCTTCCAAAATAGATTCGATGATAATCTTCCCATTTTGTCTGCTCTTAACATAGCGCATCATACGACTAGCCCACTGAACATATCCACCCTTTGACAGCATGGGAGGATGGTTTTCTGCACCGGCTGCATGAATGTCTTGCTGAGTTTCCATTGATGAAGGTATTTGTGATAAATTTGATATAGGATCAGTTCAACGCTAAAGGAGTTGTGATTGTTGTAAGGTAAGGTAAGTTGTTGGTGTGAAAATTTAGTCTAAAATTAGAAAATCTACAATAAGTTCTTTCTGGAGCATTTTTAGGCCTAAAAAATGTTGTTACCTGACATAGTAAGGTACGTCATTGTAGTACTCGTTCTCCTGACCATTTTGATATGCATTTTGCTAAAAACGGAGCTACGGCTTAAAAGTTATGAAGGTTTAAAGTTTTGCCGCAAAATATCCGATGAAGTGTAGAAACTCGGAAAACTCTTAATATTAGCACAAACTCGGAAAGACTATAATGTACCAAGCTCGAAAGTCCTTACTCGGAAGTATTACTTGAAATTCCTTACCAGGAATTCTTACTCGGAAGTCCTTACTAGAAAGTCTTACTTGGACGGTAGGTACAAAACGGGCAGAGTTTTGTTTCCTTACTTGGAATGATTAATAAATACCTGGAACCGTTCCTTAATCGGAGTACTCTTACTCGGAAACAAATAAAACTTTCGTTACTTAGAATCAAATCACTACTCGGACAGAGTGTCCTTTCCAAAGTGTAATGAAAATTAGATACTTGGAACTTCCTTGCTCGGAATGTGTTACTCGGAGACAATCACAAATTCTTACTCGGTAAATAAGGGTTTTACTACTCGGAAAATAAGGTTTTCTTACTCGGAGAAAATTGGTTTTCTTACTCGGTAAAACGCAACTTTTCATATTTTTTCAGATCGATAAAACCATCTTTTTCAACATTTTTACTCCAAATTTTTTGCGAAAACTTATTAAAATGACTGGATCTTTAATAAAAACAACAACTTTTAACCTAAAAACACATAAAAATTGAAACTTTTTTAATAAAAGTTCATGTTTTTATTGAATAAAAACGTGACCTTTTTGTGAAGCTTCAACAAAAAACGAGACACAATCACTCCTAAATCATTGTTAGGCGAATGATACCAATTGTAGGACCTTAAATCTATCAACTGAACATGCGACATAGAACTTGGTACCACAAGAGTAGCACGGCGAGAAGAGAAAAGAGATAATTTTTATTAAACCAAGCACACACCTTATACTCTTGAAGCACACCCTCAACACCCTCAAATGTGACCATTTGAGGGGTATTTATACTTAGACATGTGATGCCCTAGTGGGCTTTCTATGGGCTTGGATTGGGTGGACTTGGTTTACATGATTTATAATGCTTGCTTATTTTAACTAACTTACCAAGTTCCACAAGCCCATTTCATTAACTATTACAATTTCTATAACATGTTACAAAGTTCTAATACTAGAATGACTATCATGTTTCTTTAAAGCTAACAATGATTTTAAAGATAATGCTACAAGAAGCGACAAGATATCATATAAAACAATATGCAATGATTCTTACTAAATGAAAAATTATCACACTTGGAAAGTAAATTATTTTAGGGCAGACCAGAAAAAATATGGGACGGCAATAAGGTAGAAAAAATCATAGCTCCCACTTAACTAGACAACATTACAAGTATGTTATTTTCATAAATAAATTGCATTGCTCCCACTAAATTAGAAAAACATTACAAGTGTTTCTCTACTAATGAAAACCAAATAGCAATGTTTTGATTTTCCTTATCTTGAATATCTACACATTATTGCTAATGTAAACAAGTAAGCATGCACTTAGATATCCAATGAAGTGTGTCAAGTTCTATTACTTAGACAATGGACTAGCCATTTATGCTAATGTTAACTTGAAATTGACATTCAGTTCTTCCTTAATTTTTCCTACCTAGCCACAAGGGTGTAGTGTCTTTATTGGATTAAAGCAAACAACTAGGTAAATCATGCTAGTTATTTCTTTTACTATTTGCGGTAATATTTCCAATTCTAATTACAACTCATAAGATGTCTTGATATTAATAAGACATTATCATTTAATAGCTATAGAAACTCATTATATACTTATCAAAAAGTCTTATATGTTTCAAAGAGTTCAAAACCGAATAAGGGCACTGACACCTATTTTAAAGAATACGATTCGTAACCATACATAACCTTTTGACTTTGCAAGACAAAACGATCTCACGAGTATGTTCACATATGAGATTGATTAGAATTTTTGGTTAATTCAATCATTCCTATTATTTACCTTTTTAGCAAGAAAAAAGAATGGAATAAGTTTATTTATTTCTTACGAGAAAATGAGATTTAGTTTGTCTTTTTCAAAAAAATGCAAACTATCGTTTACAGTATATGTTGTAATATATACTTATCAGAGTAAAAAAAGTTCATATTTTAGTTTTTTTTATAATAAATTATTTTAAAAATTAATTATCCATGTTTTAAAGAAAAACAATTAGTTTATTAAAAGACAAAGATACTGCTTGAACTCCCACTCATTACGTTAGCCGCAATACTCTGGTAAGTCTTATCGGTGTAAGAGGTAAGTGACGGTCGATAATTGCATAGTGCAACTTGTAGGTCCAAAAGTTTATGGATCTAAGTAACCTTGAATGACTTACAGTAAACTTGAATAAATCCAAATTCACTATGTGAAGAACTCTTAACAAGATCTTAATGTGTTAATGCGGAATCTTAACCCACAAAGTATGAAGAACACAAGAATAAACTAATTTCGTATATTTTATTAATTACTTTGCTCAAAGGTTAAGGCTTACAACTCGTACCTTTAACCTAATACCTTAGGGATCCTTTTATACACTAAGGAAACCCTAATTGACTACAAGACTTGTAGAAGGGTAAAGATATCTCTTCCTAAGATATCTCTACGCGTACATATCTATTCCTAATATAACTCTAACAAACTATTCTGTTTTTATCATAAACAGACTTAACTATCAAACTATTGTTTTGCCAGACTTAACTACATTAGTACTGGAAGACTTAACCACTAACAGACTTAATTATGGCTTACCAGACTTAAACCACTAACACTACCAGAATTAATCCTAAACAGACTTAAACAAACTTAAATTTGTTTTACAAAACATAATTCCTACATCCTCCCTAATTGATCTTCACTTGTGAACTTCAAGTTCTTTTGTCTTTCTTGAGGATCTTGGAATTATCTTTGAGATGCATCTTGAAGTTGTCTTCATTATGTGTTCTGTGTAGCATCATATCAGAAACTATCAGCAATCCATTGTCTTTATGATCGTGACTATATGTACATCAAATGATAAAATTTTCATATTATTCTCATTACATCCAGGTGTGTTAACTTCTGTGAGAGGTGAATCATAGAAAATTTAATGGATTTGATGTCTCTTTACCAATTAGCCATTACTATTGGAGTAGCCAATGTTTTGGTGTATAAGACCATGGTACATTGATTACTATCTGATTTTTAACAAACCAACAGCTATCAACAAATTTGATTAGTCTTTACCAAAAGCTGTACCCTTTTGGATTAGTCATGGTTTTCCACTGCCTTTACCACAAGCCATGAACTTGTGGGCTAGCCAACTCTTCATCTATACAGATATGGTGAGTTGAGCACCATACAACTTTTGGCAAATTGTCAGCCATAAAAAGATTTGAGATATCTTTACTAGAGCCGTTTGCTCATGGAATAGTCAGTTCTTGTGTGGGTTAGACATGGTGAACTGATAACCATTTATTGTGATAGTGCAAAACACTTTAACCAAGTGAAACCCCTCAAAATCCATTTATACAGCTAAGAAAATTCTTTCAAACATATTACCTTATTCTCCTTCTTTTAGCTGCAGTCTCTTCTTCAATCTGATCACATATTATCGGATAGCAATTGATTACATGTCCTTTGAATGAGATTTTCAAGTACCTCAGATTCCTTTTCATACTGAAGTTTTGAAAGTATCATTACTTGAAGCACTTCAGCACATAGTGGATATTCCACCTCAGCAAGCATGAATAAATCCACTCCACCTTTTGTGGATAAGTGATGAACATCACACACATCATAAAATTTCCATGAAACACTGGAATCTTGACATGGAAAATTCCAATAGACATCTGTAGGATCTGGTTCATATAATCTTTGAAGTTCTGTCCAAATTTCTTGCTCCTTCACATATGACTTGTTAGCAATCTTGAGCTTTTGTTGAACCAAACTCCACAAAGTATCCAAGTCTTATCGATTACAAGATTTTATCAGATCTTCAAGATTCTTGACTATAGCAAACTTTCTACTAAATTTGATTACCTTCCAAGCTTTTCCAAAATTGTCCCTTTAGATCTCCCAATCCCAACTTGTACTTTTGGTCACTAAGTTGTATACCCTAAAGGCCTTACTGGTTAGGGAATACCCTATCAAGAAACCTTCATCAGATTTACCATCAAATTTTCCAAGGACACTAAGAGTATCTGGAATGGTAACATGGCACCCAAAAGGTCTTAGATAGCTAATGACGGGTTTATGTCCAAACATAAGCTCATAAGGAGTCTTGAATTGAGGTTTAGTCACCCTTACCCTATTGAAAACATAAGAAGAAAAATTCACTACTTCAGCCCAAAAAGTTGTTGGTAAGTGTGTGTCTGCTAGCATGGTCCTAACAGCCTCAATGAGGGTCCTGTTCATTCTTTCAGCAACTTCATTATGTTGTGGAGTTCTTGCAACATTATACTCTTCTTTAATGCCCTTATTTCCACAAAATTCAAGCATTTCCCTATTCTTAAACTCTGTGCATTGTCTGATCTAATAGTCTTAACCTTTTGATTCTGCTGGTTCTCTATCTGCCTAATAAAAGCTTGAAGGATTCCTGTAGTTTCATCCTTAGTAGACATAAAGAATACCCAACAAAACCTGGTGCAATCATCAGTGATAACAAGACAATAGCTAGCATGATTAATGCTTTTAACAGAAGTGGGGCCAAATAAGTCCATATGCAAGGTATGTAGTGGGTGAATAACAGATCTAGTCATTCTTAAAAGTATTATCAGGTAGTCCTCTAACTAGGTTTCCCCGCACAAGCTTGTTAAGATTTTTAAAATTGATATGACCAAGTTGAGAAAAGGTTAAAGTTAACACAAAGCATTCAGTTTCAGTAAAAAGAACCTTATGATGCTTATCAAAAATTTGTGATATTGAGAAAAGGTTAAAGTACCCAAGTTCTTTCACAAAAGATACACTCTCAAATTCTAAATTGCCCGCTTTAATTTTACCTCTACCAGTAATGTAGCCTTTGCTACCACCAAAAGTAACAGAACCTCCTTGGACTTCCTCAAACTCCTCCAAGTGATCCTTGTTACCAGAAATATGCCAGAGCATCCACTATCAACAATTCCTCTACTTCCTAGCTTCTAGTGTGGATGTTCCTGCATGTTAAGACTCTTCTTACAAAATCCTTTACTGTCATGGAATTGAAAGGCAGAAAATTCAATGGAATAGTCTTGAGAAGCAATTATTTCAGGATTTTTTTTGTTGTAATCAAATAAAGACTCATCAAACTTCTATTAAGGTTTAGGTGTGTAGTCCTCATTAAGTGGTGGTGGAACTCCTTTATAATTATCAGTTTTAAAAAATATATTATAAAGTGGTTTACCAACATAGTCTTCTTCTGAACTACCAAAAATACCAGGTTTCATCTCTTCTTCATAACTTAAAACTTCACTATCTGATTTAATCTCATGGCCTAGACCCACTTTACAGTTGGAGCTCATGCCAGAATTAATTAACATGTGTAGATTTTTAGAAGACTCTCCCCAGGACTTAACTATTTTCTTTAACTCATCTCTTTCTTGTTGAGCTTTCATACCTATTCTTCTATATTTCCTTAGCTTTTCATCCTTAGCAAAATTATCATTAGCTTGAAACATTAATTTTTCATTTAGAGATGAATTTTGCTTTTGAAGGTTTGAAATTTGTGTTTCTAAGGTTTTGACAGCATTGGAATAAGCTAGAATTTGAACTTCCTGTTCTCTCAACTGAGTTAATTGCTCATCACTTTGTGTTTTAATAAAATTATATGAATCAACACATAGTTTTGAACATAAAGATACCTCACTGTTAGAGCCAATGGCCATGAAAGCAGAGTGACTGGTAGACTCCTCATCAGCATGTTCTCCCCAATTGATAGCACCTCCATCCATGGTCAGCAGCCCAACCTTTTTGATCTTCCTTCTTCTCAGCTTCCTTTTTTTGATAGGGAGACTCCTTCTTTTTCCTATCAGTTGCACCAAGAGCCTTACATTCCCTTGCAAAGTGCCTAGTTTGATGACAGTTATAGCACTCAAGCTTCTTTTTATGAAAGCCAATTGGAGTCTTTGGATCATAATAGACTCTTCTACCATGTCTCTTAAAGAACCTGTTCATCCTGATAGCTATCATGGCTATCTTCCAATTAATATCCATCTCTTCAATATCTGCATCATTGATCTGCTCCAGATCTTCATCGAGCAAATCTATTTCTTCTGATGATCTAGCAAAGAGAGAGTAGATAACCTGATCAGCAACTCCAGTAGGTGCCCCTCTTTCTAAAGTACTTTTTGAAGAAGTACTATAACTACAACCAGACTTAACCTGGTTAGTACTGTCTTGCCATATGATACAAAAGTAAGATTCTGAGAGCAAGAAGAGGATGGTTTTGACACATTATTGATCTCCTGTTCAAAAAACCTTAGGTTGTTGTATAGATCATCAATTGATATGGTATCAATTTCAGGTCTGGTCCTCATGATCATTGCCAGACTTGACCATTCTTTTGGCAAAGACCTAAGGAATTTGTGGTTTGCATCCTCATCAGAAACACCAGCACCATGGGCCTCCAGCTGTGACAGAAGTTGTTGAAACCTGTCATAGCCCTTCTCTAATCCTTCAGAACTGGAAACAGTAAAGGCCTCAAATTGTTGTTTGTATACAGCCTTTTTCATCTTTTTTGAGTTGGCATTTCCTCCAAATCTTACCTTGATTGCCTCCCATATTTCCCTTGCATCATCCATCCCATGAAAACGCCTGATATGCTCCTTGGGAAGTGCCATTAGCAAGGATTTTGACCTTCTCTCCTTCTATACATCAAGGATCTCAGCAGTAGTGGCAGGTGGCAACACAGTATAAGTGCCATCTTTTCCTTTGGTAACTCTCTTTTTAGAGTTTCCCTTCTGTAACACCTTCCAAACTTCATTGTCTGTGTATTCTAAGTAATGCTCCATCTCCATAGCCCAGATGTCATATTCGTCTTTCTTCAGTGGTGGAAGCTTCATGTTGGAGATGTTTGTGGTGTTTGTGATTTGGGGTGGTTTGGGTTGAGAGTTGTCTGCTCCTTCTTCAGTTGCCTTTTCACTTAGTTTCTCTGACATGTTTGATGTTTTATGGTTGGAATGAGTGTTTGTTTTTGTGTATCTTCAACAACAGAGTCCTTCTACAGGCTCTGATACCACTTGTAGGTCCAAAAGTTTATGGATCTAAGTAGCCTTGAATGACTTATAGTAAACTTGAATAAATCCAAATTCACTATGTGAAAAACTCTTAACAAGATCTTAATGTGTTAATGCGGAATCTTAACACACAAAGTATGAAGAACACAAGAATAAACTAACTTCGTATATTCTATCAATTACTTTGCTCAAAGGTTAAGGCTTACAACTCGTACATTTAACCTAATACCTTAAGGATCCTTTTATACACTAAGGAAACCCTAATTGACTACAAGACCTGTAGAAGGGTAAAGATATCTCTTCCTACGATATCTCTACGCGTACATATCTATTCCTAATATAACTCTAACAAACTATTCTGTTTTTATCATAAACAGACTTAACTATCAAACATTTGTTCTGCCAGACTTAACTACATTAGTACTGGCATACTTAACCACTAACAGACTTAATTCTGGCTTACCAGACTTAACCACTAACACTACCAGAATTAATCCTAAACAAACTTAAATCTGTTTTACAAAATATAATTCCCTACACAACTCTTAGATTTATGAGACTTATGGCACTAGAGTACAAGCTACTAGTTTTATACATGCTTTGTCTCATCTTTTGCCTCAGGCTTAAGGATCTCACCCGCTTAACTCGATTAAGTCATCCAATTTTTAACTTGTGTAAATCACTCTAGGTCTCATGCGTAGAGCATAAACACATTGGGTTGCAATTCACCTACGTCTCACGCAGAGTAAAAGGAAATTGCAAGTGTCCTCATAATTGGATGGCAAAGACTTACATTTAAATTAGGTATTCACATAATTTGATAAAGACGTGTAGAAAGAAGCATGCATACAACTTCGTAACACAAGTTTGAAAGAAAAAAATCAACTTTTGGGTTCACTATTATCACGGAAAAATATTAAAGAATTACCAAACCCTATATTGTACTCTACAAGAGTCAAAAGACACAATTTCTTTCAATAATCCCCTCATATGCCGAAACATGTATTGGGGCGGAAATATATTAAAGGCCACGCAAACCCTAGACCATGTTTTGATAACTAATGTACTTGTGTGTTCGTAGCTGGAAACAATTACGGTATGTAAGCCCGACCAAATGCGTTATAAACACACAAAACACTTGGTTAATCAAATATTGGTCATTAATGAAAGCACAAAAACTTAAATTAACTAGTAGTTAAAGTTAATTAAACCAATATTCAAGCAAGTTCTTCGTGGGAGAAAATTATAGTGTAAACCTAACCTGACTTTACGACACATAAACTCGCAAGAACTAGTTTAATCAAATCAAATTACGATAATTTAGTGTATGTTTTAATTTCCAAAATCTTTTGCACATATAGATCAAGTCATAGGGAATCAAGTATAAGCAAATAAAACTGACAAACTGAAAAGATGAGGTGAAGACAAACTCTTATATAAAGCAGTAAACAAGTAAAGCAATAAAAAGTAAAACCCGAAAAGACCGTTTATGAATCTTCCCCAACTCTTGTTGTAACCAAAGGCCCCTACATGTTGTCGATAAATCTAGATAAGTAGTGCCACATGCATCGAGAAACTCGATTGCGAAGGCCTTGATTATCGGATTAAGTCTTCCCTAAGTTATTAACCAATTAATATCATGTCCAAAAAACAAGATTCACTTGACTTATCATCCATGACAAGTATGCATGTACTTGACATGGATTATAATCTATACTACTTATAATAGAGGAATGAATCTCTCTCCTCATGGTCTTAAAATTAAGACTTACAAAATACAAAGCCTATTGTACAATACATAATGCACTATTAATAATCTTTCTCATCAATCTTAATTTTAAGACTTACTAGTCTTAAAGCTTAATGTACAAAATATAAAGCACTATTAATGTGGTCAAGATATTTAATGTAGTTAACTAATTAATGGTCATAAATACAATTAATGCAGTTATTAAAACACCCTTACACAAGAAATACAAATTATCAAGCATATTGTACAACCAACTTAAACATAATTCCTACATTAAATTGTTACTAATACAAATAATAAAGAACATTATACAAATATTCAAGCCGAACGGGAAATGGTCCAAATTGGCCCGAGCCGAACGGGTCGATCAAAACGCAGTACGAGCCAAACGGGGTCGAGCCCGAGTTGGCACGGGCCAAACGGGGCTCGAGCCCGAACGGGCACGAGCTAAACGAAATTCTTACAATCCGTAAATTTATTATCAAAAAGAACATAATAAACTAAAATACATGATTCACCGAAAATTTTTATTTCAGGGTATCCGCTGTCGCAACGCACGGGAACCCTGCATTAAATGTCACTAATACAAATAATAAAGCACATTATACATATATTCAAGCCCGAACGGTCAACGGGCAAAATGGGCTTAAGCCCGAACTGGTGCGGGCCAAACGAGCTCGAGCCCGAACAGGCATGGGCCAAATAGGCACGGGCCAACGGGCACGGGCTAAACGAAATTCTTGATATCCGTAAATTTATTGTCAAAATGAACATAATAAACTTAAATACATGATTTACCGGAAAATTTTATTTCAGAGTATCTGCCGTCGCAACGCGCGGGTACCCTGCTAGTAACAAATAACACAAAATAAGCCAAATAAAATAAAAAATTTGTAACTTGTAAAGATATTTGATTTTAACCATGTAAATGCTAGATCTAGGGTTTTCAAGAAACTATAGTTTAGGACCTTTAGGGTTGAAATTTTGCAAGAAAAAATAACCCTAAGAGTTGTAAAAACAATTTCAAGGAAACACATAAAAACAAGTTTTTAAGATCTATTTACGGTTTTTAAGTGGTGCAACCCATAAACATCAAACGAATGGCTCATGATCCCACTGTTGAAATTTGACAAGCAATATTAACTATTATTCACCATGAGTACGCATCGAATTGGATCTAGCTTGATGATTATGGAAAACAAGTAAACCACATAAAGTTACTAACCTTTAACCAATTGAATTATCAAGACAATTGGTAGATTTTGAATCTTGAATTTGTTATCAACCTTGGATCGAAACCCTAATAACCAAAGTAGGTTATCTCTATCAAATGCACACACTAAACGTTAACCAACAACGTAAGATGATAGTCCTTGTCACTAACGAACAAACGAGACTTGCTTGGTTTGTTCTTGAGTTGCGATTGGAAATCCCCAAGGGATTTAGGTGTCGATATGTTACGTGAAGGAGAGGAAGGTGTCGAGTGTTTGCTTAGGGTTAGGTTTTAGTGATTAGTAAATAATGAATCATATGTATTCAATATATACTAAACATAACTTGCAATCCAAGTTAGAAACAAACTCCACCTCTTCATCTTTATGTTCGGCCCATCCTATGAAGAACCTAACATGAGCTTTTGGGCTCGTGTTGGACTTCTACCAAAATTAGCGTGTCCATCACACTTAAATTAGTTAGCCCGTTTCGTTAAATATGCATTTAACGGTTATTTAACGCCTGTTAATTCATTTCGTGACATATTAATATAATTAATACTTATACACTAATTATATTAAATATATTAATAAGTGTTCTTTAAATATATACGTGTATACATCAATAAGCTCACTTAATTTTTGGCCGTATAATTATGGATTTGACTTCGGTATAACCAATAATATGAACATTAGCTTGTATGACAACTGAACTTAAAAGTTGCACCCATCTAGAGAGAAACATTATATAAACGATTAAACAAATAAAAGCCTAAAAAGGGTCATTTGTATCTATATATATAGTAGTTAAGAGCATCATAGTTTAAGCCCATTCTGGTGTGGAAGTGAGTAGCCATGTCAAAAGCATCTTCCCAAAAGCAAAACTCTTTAACGGATTCCAAGACCACCATACACACTTCTAATGATCCAGACGACATATTTTTAGAAGAAGATTATGATGACGATAACACTAGCCGTGGTGTTAGCAGGCGGCTTTACTTGAAGCCCATACATGCAAGCGGAAATCTTGACAAACAAGTCGTCCTCAAGCGTATTCGTCGTCGCAAGAGAATGAACTTGGTGAAATCCACCATCAACTCTCTTTTCGCAACCAAAACCACCCCTCCAACGGGTAATTCCTCCCCTGTAAGATGAGGATGGATCGACGACCATTTGCTCCATAAGTTTATATCAAGGCGTAATTTGAAGGTTGCAGCAGAGTCTTAGTTAATTAGCTGAGACTTATGGATTCTGGTTTACGTGTTTTGTATGAACGGATTTGGAAGAATATTTTTATCTGATTCGGGTTCTTACAAATATGTAGTGTACTTTTAAAAAAACTTGTATTTCTTTACCTATATGTAACATATTACAAAAGATATGACAAATCTATGATAGTTCTTGTAGGAGTTGTATCTTTTCTTGTACTATTTTTTGGTTTTGACACATGTGACTTTACTTAGGCTATGTCTAGCTTCTTTTTTTTTTGTTAAGAATATCCAATAAATAAGTTGATATTAGTTAAAGTTTGAAATTTTTAATTACTCTGATTTATTAATTACACATTAAATTAAATCAAATTATGTGCAAAGGAGGATTCACGTGTGAGGTGCATATTTCTTTCGTCCTGAAAATATATTAAAGACAAAATTATACGGTTGGTCCATGTGGTTTGCTCGTATTACAAGTTTGGTCCCTAAGTCATTTTAATTACCCCACAGATACTTATTTTTGAAACGTTGCAGACTCTTTTTAGTCCCTATTTTGGATGGTAGTAGTGCAGTTTGGGGCGTTAAGTATTTTGCGCTCTTAGTCTTCGTTAATAAATTTTTAACGTCAGCCCTAAAGTTATTTGCATAAATCGTCCCTTGCGGTTGGCACGGTCAAAGCGGTTTAACGCCACGTGTCACCACTTGAGTGGCTGCCATGCATCGGGTCGGTCGGTCAACGGTCAAGTCGGGTCGGGTCGGTCAAGTCAGGGTCGTCACGCGTAATGAGGTGGTGCCACGTGGCATTGGTAAAATAATGCACCACTTTGTCACGCATGGGATTCGAACCCGGGTCGTTTGGGTGGAAAGCAATGCTTTGCCCAACTGGGCTAAGCATAGCTTCAATTATATTTCTCTAAATTTAATACATAACCCTTTCTAAACTTATATTATTAAAATGTTCAATTTAGTTTTTGGTCTATTAATTTACGGAGTTATATGGACCGTAAAAAAATAAATAAATATACCGTCGGACTCGCTTTTTCGTGCTCTTTCCAATGGTATGCTCAGGGGAATTTTTTTTTGACTCGTTATGAACCTCGAAAAATGCGAAAATCACCATTTTTCTTTGTTTTGCATTTTTCAAGTCTCAAACCAAGTCAAAAAAAAATTCACCAAACATACCGTCGGACTCGTTTTTTCGTGCTCTTTCCAATGGTGTGCTCGGGAATTTTTCTTGACTTCGTTTGAACCTCGAAAAATGCGAAAATCACCATTTTTTCTTTGTTTTTGCATTTTTCGAGGTCCAAACCAAGTCGAAAAAATTCACCAAACATACCGTCGGACTCGTTTGGTTGGTGAAAAAATTCACCAAAAATTCACCAAACGAGTCCGACGGTATGTTTGGTGAATTTTTTCGAGTCCGACGGAAAGGACAATATCACTATTCATTTCTTTTAAGAATTTTGTAAGTACTGTGTACAAAAAGATACTACTTCCGTCTCATATTAATTGTCTTATTTTGACTTTTTAAGTCTTTCTTTCTCAACTTTGACCTTAAATATTTTTATTTGTGTTATATTATATTTAATAAAAACTACACCAATAAAAAATACATTTAAAACTCAATCTATTCATATATTTTGCATCAAGTATTATATAACACAATGAAAAATATTTAAAGTCAAAGATGAAAATGAAAGACCTCGGAAAATCAAAGTGGACAGTTAATATGGGACGGAGGGAGTATATGTATATAAATGTGCAATTTATGATAAGAGCACTCTCATTGGTAACTTTTTTTTTGTTTTTTTTTTAATGGCGGAAAGTTTTATTAAACTAGCATAGGGGTGAGCATCGGTCCGGGACCGGACCGGACCGGACCGAGACCGACAAGACCGAGACCGAATTAGGGTAAAAACCGGGACCGAGACCGAGACCGAATGTGGTCGGTCCGGTCCGGTCTTCGGTCGGTCCGGTCCAAATAGGCAAGATTTTCGGTTTTTTGGTCGGACCGGACCGGAACGGATCGAGACCGACCGAACCGAGACCGAAATAAGGTAAAAATAGGGACCGAGACCGGACCGCCGGTCCATCGGTCCGGTCGGATTCGGTCTGGTCCGGTCGGTTTTTTCGGTCGGTCCGGTCGAAACGGTCGGAATGCTCAGCCCTAAACTAGCAAAATGCTAGAAACAACATTAAAAAAAATATGGTGGGGATTTTTTAACCAATCCTCCCATGAGAAAACTTTACGACAACGATTATTACAAAGAAATGAAAGCACAAAAAATAATATTATCAAAGACCTCGGAACGTCTGGGAAGAACTCCCTAAAAAATGATGCGATTCCTAATCCTTCATATATGCCACCACGCTACAAAAAAAGTGCCCTACAACAGCGACTTAGACATGGAAGCGAGTCTGATCGAAGAAAACCAAGCATATCCGTGTCACATCAAGTTATCATTTAACACCGTGTCACATCAACGCCACATTAGCTTTAATATTTTACCTTAACTCACCAAAAAAACACCCGCAATCATAACATTCCCAAGTTAAACCTTAACTCACCAACAATTTACAAAAATAACCCCTCATTTAGAAAAAAAAAAAAAAAAAAAAAAAAAACGTGCGTTATGGTGTTAACACCGGCACTTTAACGCCGGAATAACGCCAGCTTCGCAATGGTTTATGCCGGTTAACGCCGAAATAACACCGGTCCAGCGTTAACCATTAGGAGTGCTCTAAGTGTAGTATCTAACCCTCAACCTGATAAGTTACGAGTTTGTCTATACCTGCACAATGGTGGCCGTATCGTGGGAAAAATTGGTTAATTAGACAAAGGCAGCGACTATCATTAGTCATTAGTCAGTGGCAAAGGCTGAGGCGAGGATTCATCATCATCGTTGAAAGTTGGGTTAGAGGAGCATATCGATTGAATGGAGAGTCAATTTTGTGGGTGTTAGAGGATGGGTAGCATTGTAACTTGTAAGGCGACAATACAAGTATGTAAAGCGACGGGATAACTTCTGAAGACGACAAAACTGTTTCATTAAGTTTTGACTTATGAGTAAACACATCAAACGAGCTCAATAGGAACAAAGTAAATACGTACCACTTATCGATACATTGAAGTAGCTTAAATAAATTTGAAACTTACATAACATTTTATATATGTATTAAACGTGGAAAATTTAGGTTGCTCGTTGTAGCTGCTTTTGAAAATCTACATTTCGCAACGACTTTGTAAAACGTATATTTCTCAGCGTGTCGTGAATGTCATATTTTCAATTTGTTAAAATCAAACGACATAAAACTTGTTAAATAAGGAAACGTTTTGATTAACCACAATTAAACGAATATCGTAATATACGGAATAAAAGTTTTAATTAAATCTTTTACATAATAAAAGAATTACATCATTTCGGAGTGTTTTTGGAAAACCCTTCTTATTGAAAAAAAAAATTGGGCCAATAGGAGAGCTCGATTTTGCCACGTAAGCAAAATCATGTGATGTAATTGGTTAATAAAAGTCAAAATTAAATTGATTTTGGTCAAACTTTAATAAATTTGGTGGAGAAATTTGTTTAATAAAAAAAAAACACATAAAAATATAGGTGTCAAATTTGTGAAAACAAAAACTTAAAAAAAGATGAGGTAATTAATAAAACTTTAGTGGTTGATTTTTTAAAAATTATATAGAGTTAAGTGTAATATTATAAACCTTCACGTTTTTTAATAACTTAGGATTATAAACAAATACATCCTTATATTTTATACCCTTTAAACTTTATATCTTAAAAAATACAATGATATGTTGTTTTAAAATAACAACATATAAATTTAAATAAGATTATAAATATCAATTTTTTTACTATATACGTTCAATAAGGACTCATTTATTTCATTTTTAAAATAACCTACGTGGACCCGAGTTTATATTTTAAATACGGCTAAATTACTGAAAACGGGAATATAACTATCAAATTGTAAGCACAATTTAGTTTAATATAAAAATAAATATACACGATTGTACTTATAACAATGATTCATGTAATTCTTATTTATTTATATAAGGCTATCTAGAAAAACATTTTTATAAAACATAAGCATAATATCAACGCTTATTATAAAATAAGTATACTTTAACTTTATCAACACTCATTATATGCTATTAAACTTGCATCATGTGTATAACATAATATCAGTAGTGAAATTTAAATAACAACATCAACATCTTTGTCAGCTAAATAAAATTAAATCTTGAGTTACCTAACAGAAATTTTTACAAATATTTTACCAAATTCTAATGGATATTAATGCATAATGAAAAACTCATGCATAAGTATTAGTTGTACTTATATCATAATTTTCATGGGTAAAAATTCTTATATGTGTATATACTGAACTAAAATGTTAAAATAAATTTGATTTATGTGTAAATTTCGTGCGTGCACGAAACTTATAACTATATAATTATATGCAATTACATTTAAAGACACAATATTCATTATTAATACAGAATAAAACTTTTTGTCCAAACCCTGTGCGTGCACAGGTATTATAACTAGTAATATTATACAACAGATACAATTATGAACAAAAATCTCCTGTTTATAAAAAAATTAATTAAGTATTTAAATGTAATAAAATGAAATTAAGTTTATGGTCGTAAACTACCATAAAATAAGCGTGCTTATGCATATTTTATTTTATTTTTTCGTTTTAATCCTTAACTATGTTAACGGAAAACATATTACGTGCACTATCTCAATTTAGCTATTACGTAAACAAAAAAAGAAATTACTTTTTAATAAGTTTACCGTTTGAAAGGTATCAAAATACAATCAAAACGAGAACAATATTACACTACTAACAATATTTGCACGATTTTATAAAGCACAAATATATAAATCATCCATAAGATTTTTAATAGTTTAGGAAAGGTTCTTTTAAAAAATCACTTTAATTTTGACGTTTTTGGTATTTAAATTAATAGGGAAGAATTAAAAAGATAACTTGCATTTAACTCATAATTATTATTTTAATACTACCTCCGTTCAATAATAATTGTCCACTTTGACTTTTTTTAGTCTTTTTTATTCAACTTTGACCAATAATATTTTTATTTGTGTTATATAATACTTGATAAAAATTATACCAAGTGAAAATACATTTAAAACCTAATCTATTCGTATTATTTTCATCAAGTATTATATTACACAAATAAAAATATTTATGGTTTAAGTTGGATAAGAAAGACTTAAAAAGGTCAAAGTGGACAATTATTATGGGACGGAGGTAGTAAGTTAATATTATAGATAATAAATGAATCTATTTTCGTGTTCGAATTTGACTTTAATTGACTAAAAAAAACTGAATTCATCAAGAGGGTGTTTGTTGAAACTAGCGGTTAGCTGTTAGCAGTAAGTAGTTAGCACTTGCAGTTTAATTCATAAAAGTTTTTGGTAAAGTTATTGTATTTGTAATTTTAATGTGTAAAATAACGTAATACACTACTACAAAAAATGGCATAGAGCCCTATTGAAAAGTATCATAAAATCTAGTTTTACATACGGGCACAAAGGGGATAGGACTTTATGCGAAAATCAAATAGAGATCGGTTTTTAAAACGGGCTCTATTACCAGTTATAGAGCCCGTTTTTCAATCTAAAAACATGACTCTATTAAAAAAAAAAAAAAGTTTTACCTTTTTCTATTACAACAAAAAAATCACAAAATGAACATTGTATATATTTGAATTAAAAAGATACATTGAAATTACAACTTACTTTATGTTTATACAATGAGAAGCTACCAATCCAACTTAATTGACTACTTGCACAAAAATGAAGGCGAAAAATACACCATTCACATTGCTGTGAATTGCTGTTATTATGCAGTGCCTTTGAATATCCTAACTAAAGTTGATGACGTCCCAAATCCATCTTTAGAGTTGAGAATCACGCTAGATGACAATTACACAATAAGTCTTAACTTTGCCCATCCTAATACACGCTCCGAACCACAACAATACCTGCACAACACAACGTCGAACATCTGCAGAAACTAAAAAAAACATAGTGTACCTTTCTTGCAATATTCAGACGACCGAGAGAAATCCACAACATTGAGAAGATCACTTCATTTTGGAACTCTTCCTAAAAATTGCTAACAATATGCCTAATATCCGAAATTCAAAATGGGCCTTACAAATTTCAACTTCATGACCATATTCCTTTGATTGGCTTTTGCGCTTTTGTTCTAGTTTTATCTGTATCACTGTATGTATTTAACCTTTTTAGTTTATCTCGTTATATATAAACATAATTCAAATAAATATAATTCTGCTTTTATTTTGTAAACTAGCTCTATGACAAGGACTAAAAGCGTACATAAGTACCATTATATATTTCCTGAACAATCATTGACACCACTAAAAGCGTACATAAGTACCATTATATAGGAATCACCATCAACATACAACGAATTGTTAATAAATTTAGGATGATCCACAAGCCACTGTAAGAAAAGACATAGGAACCAAACATTTATCTCATGGTTGTCAGGATCCCGATCCTGATCTTAGGATATTACGATTTTACGATACTGTAAAGCAAAAACGATCCGGATCCTACATAGGATCTTTGCAAGCTTAAGATCTTATAGGATCCCGATCTTGACCATACGATCTTACGATCTAATCCGATCAGATCTTACTCTTCTCGGATTACAAACTAAAAACTACAAATTTATGGGTTGTTTGTTTGTAGAATTCAAAAAACAACATGTTAATCTTTTAAACATTTTATAATCATAATTTAGGACAACATTTATATGAAACATTCATAGTATTTTGTGGTTATAATGTATTAGAATTTATAGATTTGTATAAAATTACATAAACTATTAAGAAATAACATTAGAGTAGGATCTTAAGATCCCGATCCGATCTTACGATCACGATCTTGCAAAGACAAAAACGATCCTGGGTAGGATCCCGATCTTGACAACCTTGATTTATCTTATCTAAAATAGGTAAATTGCAATTCGCTCATGATATTCCAATGACATGAGATGCGCATCAATTACCTCAAATATTGATAAATTACTAAAGAGAGGGAAAACTAAGCCCTTTTATTAGGAAAACCACCATACCTTCCTCAGATAGTTGTAAGTGTCTATTGTTGATGATGTATCATTCATTATGTAACCTTTGGGAGTTCTTGCATATGAGAATCCTGACCCGGAAGGTTGATCAAGGAATATTAAGCTGGCAACCTAAAATAACTTGTTCTTGTAAGTCTGTTAGCATCGCATATATTTCACGCGTTTTATAATGAAATTACCACCTTACATTATGCAATTATTAAGTACAAAGATTATAAATAAGCCATCTCAAATTCATATACCTCTCTTTTTAATTGCTTTTTTAAATTTATACAGAAACTCATATTCATATATCTCAAATTCATATATCTCAAATTCATATACACAATTTATTCATATATCTCAAATATCATACTGGCATGAAATTCTTACTTCCTTAATAAGTGAGTAGCCATATTTTTTTGGGAAGTGAATGCAATTTTGCAGTCAAGTGATACTGTAGTTTGTATTGATGATTGTATATTGTACAAATGCTAAGCAAAAACAAGGTAAAAGTTAGATACATGTGTCCATCTGTGAGGGTTCATTTCAAGTATTGCCTTCTCCGATGTGGAATTAGCATAGTTAATGGTAAATGGACCTGCACAGAACCAGTAAGTGATTGCTAAATACAAATTACCTTGTAAAACATATGTTGCCTGATATGACCAGTGATAGCAGAAAAATCATAGCATAAGGTTCTACTATTTTTTTAAATTTTGTGCAGTGATGTATCCTATTGAATAAATTGTGATTGGTAATGAAGAAGTTATGAAACATGATTTACAAACTTCTACCATTCCAAACCAGAACTGAATTCAAAGAGATTATTTTACATGGCCAAATTTCAACCTAGATATATACAAACCACCCAAAATATACTATTCAGTAATGTAGTTATTAACCCATGTAAGCTCCGTTCAAAAGATTTTTATATTGTTAATATCAGTTAATTGTTTCTACGTATCCACAATCTTGTTTTGAAGTAAATAACTTAGACCTCTCCACTCATGTTCTTCAATGGTAAAACATAGATAAGTCACCCAATAAAATTTTCGTACTCACAAGAGTTTATTGATGTAGTGCAAGAGTTAACAGATACTTGGATGGAGCAATGGGATAAACGGGGCGGAAAACAACCCATCTTAAAAGAACCATAGCTTGGGATCCATTTGGATTGCACTAATTTTGACACTTTGTCCCTCAATTTCAAATTTGCCCCAAATTGAGCTACTATTCGAGCCACGACTACACCAATAGCATCGCAAAAAAGACACAACGTTTCGGGTGTAGGATCTTATGATAAATAGCAGAAAACATATATATATTACAACATGTAACTACCTTACAATATAAAGTTAAGCCACAATTATGCCTAAAACTAACCCTATGTTCCAATTAATCCCATATAAAATCTTAGTGCAAATATCACAAACACAATCCCTACTAAACTCTAACAAGTTACAAAAATCGCAAGACATCAGTAACTGATAAGGATTTAAAAGGTACACTTTTGAGGGGTCATTTAAGCCCTTAATCGACCACTTTTAAATCCGTTACTGCATAATTTCGTTCCTTTTCACTTTTTAGGTCTCTTGAAGCCAAATTGCTGGAACGACACTTATTCAGACGAAAAGGCGTGAATATATGAAAAAAATGGCCAAGTCAAGACCAAGACACTCAAGCTGCTGGAATTGAAGGTGACAGCGTCCACGTTAGCGGGCGATGCGCCGCAACGTGCTCCAAAATTGTGACGGCTCAGTAGCGAAATTGCTATTTTGTACCTGATGGCGTCAGGTTTTAAAGAGTAAGGTGTCACAACTCAAACGGCCTACATTCAGATCCCGACGGCGTCACAACCATAAGGTGACACCGTCACAAAGTTGACGTGGTCAAGACGAAACCCTAATGGCGGCGATCTGAAGGCGTCACATTTAAAGAGTGACGCCGTCGCATGTTGTAACTCTATATATAGAATTCGAATTTTCAGACTTTTAAAGAGGTAGTTTTGTGGAGTAAAACCTAATAACGATTTTTGGCCGTCTTGGGCAGTATCTTAGGGTTCTCATACCCTATTTTACAACAAGATAAGTAATTTACTTCATTAATTCAATTATGTCTTCAATTGTATGTGTGTATGCTTGCATGTTTTCCATGCCCGGCTAATTTACTTGTGTGTTTACTTAGATCTATGAAACCTAGGTATTGAATATTGATTGGTTGTCTCTTATCTTAATTGTATTTGACCTAGGATTGCGATAGGTCATTCGTTGTGTTTTAATGCTTGAATAATCTTTGTGAACATTAGTTTATAATCGCCTAGAGTTGTTGTAGGCTAAAAATCCAAAGATAACCTTAGAGTTAGTTTATGAATCCTAGAGATTTTGTAGGCAATAACCTTAAGGTAGTCTCAAAGAGTTAGGGAAGAAAGCATACCCTACGACCTTAGAAAACACAACGCGTTAAGAATAAGGACGTGACAATTCAACCATCAATAGGAGATAACTAGGGAGTAATAGCATCTAGGTAGACACATCTTTAATCGTCATATGAGCACACATCAATTAGACATAGACTACCCCTTAGCTTAGTTAATTAGAATAGATAATAGTAGAGTAATCGGTAGAAATACCAACCCCCCAAATCCAATTCCCCGAGATTCGTAATTTCAATTTTCTAAAATATATGAAAAAGATAAAAAATAATCGTCCTCAACCCCAACCTTAGCGTAATTTCAATTTTCTAAAATATATGAAAAAGATAAAAAATAAAATACACTACAACGATTAGGTTCACTTCCTAGGTGGTTGAAAAACTTGCTCGAAGAAAAGGCAGTTTCCTTTGACCCCAGGTGCGCTTGTATGCGTAGACAAGTTTTACCACAGGGAATAGAATATGTAGTTAGATTTCCAGCTCGTTTAGGTTCCCTTGCTTGATTCCTATCAAGTAATATTTTTTCTCATTTTTAGCTTCCTCGTAGTCTATCCCTCTTCTTCGTGACGTTTGTTAGTAATCCTATCACTTTTCATCATGGAAGGTGATAATCAACCCCCACTCATCAACCCACTACCAAATGACCCACCAAGAGGCCGTACTCTTGGTGAATACTCAAGACCAAGCCACCTAGGCTAGAGGAACACCATTGAGCTTCCCGACCAAGCCGAAACTACGGCCTTTCGGTCCAACACCATCCGGTTGGTGCAAAATGGATGTGCGTTCCATGGACTTCGTTCCGAAGATCCTAATCGCATCTTGTTTCCTTAAAATCGCCGATTCACGACCTCAATGGTACTACTCGGGAGACCACGCTGTTGCGTCTCTTCCAATTCTCTCTACGGGACCAAGCTAGTATTGGCTTGAGCGACTTCCCACCGGCTCCATCTCAAGTTGGGATGATCTCACCTCTCGTTTCCTTGCCCAATTTTTCCCACCAGGGAGAACTACTAAGCTTAGGAATAAAATCTTGATGTTCCAACAACGTCAAGGTGAATCTCTCTACGAAGCATGGCATTGATCTTTGGCTTCAAGTTCAACTCTTTTATGTTCATGTCAAATTCCCAACTAAGCGATCCATCGACCAAGCGGCCGGTGGTAAACTTAGTGATCGCACCGCGGAAGAATCATAGGGTATAATAGAGGACCTTGCTCTCTATGACAACAAAAGTTGGAATGAACCCCGAGTTGCCCCAAACCGTGTAAAGGCAATCTCTTGCCCCATTGACTCATAACGTTCTGACCATAGGATGATCGAGCTTGAAGATCAAGTCAAATTCCTAATGAGCTCCTACAAAAATCCTAATTCTTCACATCAAGTGAACAAAACCACTCTACCTTGTGAGTTGTGTAGTGGTCCCCACGACACTCGTGATTGCACAAGACTTCCCGAACAAGCTTTTGCAGACTACGCCTCCACGCTGCACGACGGAGCGGAGAGAAGTGGTACACTTTCAATCCTGAACAAAACAACTTAGGAAACTCCTATAACCTCTCATGGAGGAATCACCCTAACCTTAAGTGGAACCAAAATTCAAACCCACCCCAAAGCTCAGCTAGTCCACCTAATAGGTTCAACCCTCCAAACACCGGGAACCTCGCTAGTCTTGTGGCAATTGCAACTAGATTCATGTCATCTCAAGAAACTCGATTGACTAAGCTTGAAGCCAATTTCAAGCAACGACAAGGCGAGATGAAAAACAAGCTTGAGGCCCTCTTAAAAGCCTTTAATGACCGGGAAATTGGAGCACTCCCAAGTGATACTATAAAGAACCCAAAAGTGAATTCGATTTCATCGACTTCATGTTCTAGTTCACCATGGGAGAGTGCACATCCATGCCCCTCACACCCAAAGTTCCACTCGGTAAATGTTATCAACACGGGTTCCAAGCGATCCCAAATGAGGTACCAAGGATTAGCACCATTGGTACAACCCACTCTTGAGAAACTCGTCAACCAAGAACTGTAACATATTGGAATTTCACAAACACATCAAACCATAATCAAAAGAGGCGTATAAGATGAGGTTTTAGAGAGAGAAAGAGTTAGAGGTTTGGGAACTTAGTGAGAGAAAGTAAAAGTATTATTATGAGCTCCAACTCTCTACCTTGGGAGGTAGAGAGTATTTATAGTCTTACACAAATCGCCACCAACGGGCTGTGGATCAGGCATACAGTGGGTAAAGACCCGTCCGTCCTCCACGGTGTTACTTAAATAAATACTACTAAACATTAAATAATCTACGAATACGAGCTTTCTAACGATTACATATACTTGAGGTGACCGATTCTTTAATAACTGGATTTACTAAATCCTAACAATCTCCCCCTAAGGGAGGACACCTCAAAATGCATTGAATACAAACAGATATTACATTAAAATTGTTCTTGGATTCTTGTTAAAGTTCTTTGCTCTGTAGCTCGTAGTCATTGATTCATCATTGTTGCATGTTTGGTTAATCCAAGTGGAGGTCTTTAACTGCTCCACGCGGATAATGAGTTTTGAGCCAGCATTGAGATCATCACTAACATAAATCTCTCGACTCATCCGTGCAATGTTGGTATTATGTGATGTTGTGACTTATGGACCACATGCTCACATTCGGATCATGCTATATTCTCATCAGTAGCTAAAGCTTTCGTTGATTCATGATATAGGCGGCAATGTATGAAGCATGGAGTGAAATATCAGAGTCGCTGGACGACTTTTCATGATTTCTTTAGAGATGAATGTGTAGTGTGAGCATACGGCTATGGATTGACCGCTTCATTACGACAACTGCAAATGTCGGCACTCGCATACAACAGCTTAGCAATAAAGCGCACGAAAATTGTCTTTGATCACTTTCGTTGAATTGAGGTACACGGCCCACGGTTCCCCGTTGATCAGTACAAGTACTGTAAAACCCTAAAAATATAAACGCATAATAAGACTATTTTACCCTTGGAATAAAAAATTATAAAATACGTAAAATACGTTTATAATCATTTAACGAAATTAAAACTAAACTTACGAATAATTAAAAACTTAACGAAGGTGTGTACGTGATCGATTATGTGCGACGAAGATTTAAACGTCTCGCGTAAATAGTTGGGCCGTTCGTTTGGGCCTCGCTTTTCGTTTGTTTGTGAACCAAGATGGGCCGTGTTTGTTTTGTTCGTTTGGATCAAGCCGAGCCCACACACACCCCTAAAGCCCTAACCGATTGTACCACTATAAATACACACACAAACCTCAACTTTGGAACCCTAGTTTGCAAGTTAGGTATTTTCTTTGGCCTCCCTTTTCTTTTCTCTCGGCCATTGCTAAAACCCCTGGTCAGCGGAGTTTGTTTCCAACGTGAGCAAGGCTAAGGTATAACCAAGTCTTCCTCGTCTCATTTGATACACATAACGTTAATAATATGTTGTAATATGTCATGTTTGAATCGGGCCTTGTGTTTGTCGAACCGTATGAAACCGAATCACATATATATATAAATGTTATCATGCCTAATAAATTTCGAAACCCTAATTGGAATGGAACCCTAATTGTAATTAATGGTCTAAACATGTGATTATAGTGGTTTTAATAAAGCCTAAAACTGGACAGCATCATATGTCGAATTTGTGTGTGTTATAGATCCAATTTTATAAGTGCAATAATCTGGGTTTTGTGGGAAAAGCTTATTTTATGTCTTAGTTAAGTTTTCCAAGTGGTTTGGTCGAATTTGGAGTTGTCTAAGTCGTATTTTTGAATTTTACAAGATTGAGTGTCAAAGCTGAGAAAAGGGTCTGAAATTTGGTTGGATTGTTTGATTTTTCATTTTCAAACCATAAGGAATTGGGAGCTCTCCTTTTACAGGATTGACATTTAGGATATAAATGAATTTCTGGGAGTTTTGGAAATTTTTCCAAGGTGTCTAAACAGGTCCAATAAGTGTAAACTTTTAAGGTGTATTTTCTGATTTCTTTCTAGACAGGTCTGGACTTGTGATTTTCTATAGGCCATTTGGCATAGATATAGAACCCACCAATTTTTGTAGAGTCTTTTAACTCATATGGGAACCCCTGGAATTTTTCTTGATTTCATTTGAGCTAAGTAAGTATTTTATAAAAATCGCTAAAGTCTGGTCCGAATATGAGTTAAAGAAACTGAAAGATAAAATATGATATCAATAGGTAACACACTTACAAATGCATAAGAAGCTTATAAAATGAGAATATACTTATAACTCTAAGAATGTTAATGCGATTAATCCGTTATAGCTTTAATGATGCTAATAAGTATTAAATAAATCATAATCCGTGTAGATTCGTTGAAGGAGACGCGACGTTACATCTTCGTGTTCCTACATTCGTTTGCTTTCCTCTCATTTGCTTTAAGGTACAGATATTCTGACCTTTTTAGTAAAGGTTCCTTATGATGTTCTTTTCGTTCGCTTTTCTATTTTACTTATTAGGGTTTCCGATGCCATTGCTATGAATCCTTTCTGATTGTTTGATTACTTTGTAAAGTACATGTTCTAGTGAACTATGCAATATCCGAATGAACTTATGTTAGGAAGATTTTGATATGCATAATCGTTGAACATTGCTATGGTTGATTATGAACTACTCTTATGAATGTATGATATGCCACGCGTGATATAAACTTCGACTTCGAGTATCTGAATATGAACCTTATGATATGAACTATCTGATGTGTCATCTATGACCTTGTGTTTGACTATGATCCGTGCATATACGAAAATCTGTTTGACTTAAGTTAGTCGCACTGAGCCAAATATTTCACTAGTCATGGGGGTTCCATGTCCGTGTCAATGATGCACCTCCTCGATATGACTCTAGGGCAGTAGAGTGATGTTCTGCCACGTCTCTGGATGGTGAAGCATATTTGTATATGTAGGAAGGGGCGTATGGATGCATCCTAGATCCGATCTTATCGATATGATTTGTCGGTGAATGATGTCTGCAATAATGCTGGCCTTCACAAATTCTAGAGCTAGTTACCCATTTGTTATTGAGGTCTCCCTCATATTATATAAGTGTATTCCGAGGTCCCACAAGAAAGTTACTCGATATGATATGTTCTGGGCTCGTGGTAGATAACTAAACATGTATCTGTTATTTCGTGTTGATATTACGCTTATGATTCCAGATTTGTCAATGTTTCCGTTTATATACTTGAATTATTATATGTTTATTGAAGGTATTTATGTTTTGACATGATTATGTGACTACCGTCTACTATGCTAGGATATGTTTCATAGGTTTAAATGTGATTCGCATGTTGCCATCTGATTATGTGATAGTTTATCGTTATGTGAACTCGTTGATCTGTGTGATGACTATGTTGGTGGTAATCAATTGATCTGTATGTTTAGTGTGTATAATCTGTTCAGTTAATCTGGTAAACTTTTCCTATACGTTCGGGTACCTTTCTGTTTATGATTTGGTCTGCCATGTTAAAACTCTGTTGATGTTAAGATTCGATCTGAGAACTGGTTTAGCTTGTGATATCCGTTCGATAATTGCTAATGGCTATGTTATGTCTTTGTCTATTGAGTTATAGTTGGTCTACAGTGTTTTCTGTCTGTATGTGTGACCGCCATGTTAAATCTCGCTTATACTAAAGTTTGATCTGGGAAAATGGTTTAATTTATAATGTCTGGCCTGTTAACTTACTATCTGCTATGTTATGCCTATAGTTCATTTAATTATAGTTTTTGGTAAGGTGTTCTCATTGGTATGTGTGACTACTACGTTGTTGATGTTGTTTTCCGTCAAACAGGTTAAGTTTATTAAATGTAACTTATCCATTTGTGTGAATGTTATGTTTACTTCATAGAAATTGTTCTGTTAGTTTTGATATTTCGTTTGGCTTGTATGCACTCGAATTCCCTGATTTAGTTAAGGTCCTGTTATTTTAATGTGTTTGCATTTGTGTGAAATGTGCTATGTGTTTGCTCTTATTTGTTAATTGTTCTTCCGAATTTCTGTGTAATTGTGTTTCCGCAGAATCCTCCATGATTCATGATTCTCATTCCGTTGTGATTTCGTTATCCGTATCTTTGTTTTGTTTAGCTTTTGTTTCGTTATATCCGTTCACTGGGCTTTGTAAGCTCAGCCGCATTTCTTTTCCTGCGGCAGGTTTTAGGTATTCAAGATGAGCTTGTGGGATGGTTGATCTAGGTTTGAGAGTAGAGTTGAGAGCAAGACTTTACCCTAGAGATCTTATATTTATTTTGATTATTAAGTTATTTATGTTTTCTTTTGATTATTTTGTAAAGGCTTCCGCTATTGTATATTATTTAAAGTTCTGATATGAAACCGTATTGTGATATCTTTACCCTTGTCGGGTTGGGGTGTTACAATTTATGGTATCAGAGCTCTAGGTTTTAGGACCCTTAGAGCTTTGGCTATGACCGTGAGGACCTGGGTAGACATTAGGCTTCGCCTCTGCTTTATATTTTTCGATTCCTTTTATGGTCGCTCGTGATTTGACTTCATATCCTTTTGCCTTCACCGAATTGGCCCTCCTCCTGCTCGTGATCGAATTTTGTTATTTTGTTTTCGGGCCGGCCCGCTTGTCGATCGTTAGATGGAGACTACCCGTGGAGCCGAAGAAGATAGTGCCGACCTTGCATTGCCGCACGCCCTCGCGGGAGAGGTTCCGTGAAGCGATTACACCCGACTGCAGGCGGTTGGAGACATCGTGATGCTGGAGGAAGTCGGACGACCAAACCAAAGCAAGAGACAGAGACAAGATTCAACCGGTGGTGAAAAGATTCATCTACTTCATATGATTTAGCGACTTATGTCACTCAGATTTGTCGCGCGCCGAGGACGGTTTGATGTTTTGTTAAGTGATTTCGATCCGTATTGCCTTCTCTCATCGTTCGTAACTCAAAAGTAATCGAAGTTTTATCGTTTAGCATTCTGGTATATCTCAGTTTTTCTTTCTGGATCGTCAGTAATGAGTCATGAGGAAGAATACGAGGTGGACTCGGATTTAGAATCTACGGCTACTAGGAGGTTTAATCCGATACAAGAATAGAAATTGCGCTCCTGATTAGTTGTCCTCTTTATGAGAAATTCCTGACATTGGATTTTGAGTTTAGGTCCTTTTGTTTTCATTAAGATGATTGAATCTTTGATTATTAAGTCTTGTTTTGGAAGTTTATCTTATGACGATTTTGCAAATTTTGTTTGATTAGTGGGAATAAAACAAAATTTTGAAAGTATAGTTCCTGTTTGTTGTTTCTTTCTGATAGATTCGTTAAGTTTCCGTTCGTCCTCATAAGTTTCGTCTGCTATTTGTTTTCTTAATGATGTTGCTTAATCACATCTTGAAATAAAGTATGACCATCATGATGGTATACTCATGTGAATCTGGTTTGTTATAGTATGTTACTTGCTATATGTATGTGATCTGTATGTAATATATTTTGTTGTGATTCTGGTTATGTGGTTTGTCATGAACCGAGACAGAATATGATGACAATAAGAACTTGTTATGTGATGCAAGTATTATGATGCCTGATCAACGTGATAATACCGAGATCATATAATTTGAACTTATTGAAATCATATGACGTTTGGGGAAATGCATGTGGTTGATATGTGAATGGACTTTGACTTGTATCTGTTATCTGGCACTCCTCATGTTCGTTTGAAATTCTGTACTTAATGGTGAGGTTTTCGCCGATATCCTGCATGTATGAGTATTGTGCGCTTGGAACCGAAATTGTTATGATTTGTGTGAACTATGGATTGCTATGTTTGCTCTAAATGTGTACGTCTCCGTGTACCTTATTGTGATCATAGGATATTTCGTGAAGTGTTTGAGGAACATTAGATCCTTTTAGTTTGATTATCTGCGACTAGTGAGATCGTTAAGATTCGTTCTGTTTATGCATATGTTTGTTCTCATCATTAGATATCTGAATAAGTTAGAGCGTGTTGGTTGACTTGCTGTATCTCATCTGTTTTCTGCCATTACTTTGATAAGTATATAAATATCTGCTATAAGTATTTGATTATTGGTTCGATTTCCGAAAAGTATGAGATTAAATATTCTGATAAGAATCCGTTTGTTCTGAAATAAGATTCGTGTTTGCTTTATTTCCTTGAAATTCTGAAATCCGGTTTGTTTTCTCATTCCGTTCGTCTTGTTCAATTTTCGAGGACGAAATTTTCTTTTTAGAAGGGGAGAGTTGTAAAACCCTAAA
This sequence comes from Chrysanthemum makinoi, assembly GCA_910596185.1. NCBI lineage: Eukaryota > Viridiplantae > Streptophyta > Magnoliopsida > Asterales > Asteraceae > Chrysanthemum > Chrysanthemum makinoi. The sequence goes on along the minus strand of OU343216.1, from coordinate 74,180,099 downwards.
AATATAAACGCATAATAAGACTATTTTACCCTTGGAATCAAAAATTATAAAATACGAAAAAATCGTTTATAATCATTTAACGAAATTAAAACTAAACTACGAATAATTAAAACTTAACGAGGGTGTAATGCGGATCGATTTTGTACCATCGAAGATTTAAACGTCTCGCGTAAATAGTTGGCCGTTCGTTTGGCCCCGCTTCGTTTGTTTGTGAACCAAGATGGGCCGGTTTGTTTTGTTCGTTTGGATCGCCGAGCCTCCACACACACCCCTAAAGCCCTAACCGATTGTACCACTATAAATACACACACAAACCTCAACTTTGGAACCCTAGTTTGCAAGTTAGGTATTTTTGTGCCTCCCTTTTCTTTTCTCTCTCTCGCCGATTGGCTAAACCCCTTGGTGTCGCGAGTTTGTTTCCAACGTGAGCAAGGCTAAGGTATAACCAAGTCTTCCTCGTCTCATTTGATACACATAACGTTAATAATATGTTGTAATATGTCATGTTTGAATCGAGCCTTGTGTTTGTCGAACCGTATGAAACCGCAATCACTATATATATAAATTTTATCATGCCTAATAAATTCGAAACCCTAATTGGAATGGAACCCTAATTGTAATTAATGGTCTAAACATGTGATTATAGTGGTTTTAATAAAGCCTAAAACTGGACAGCATCATATGTCGAATTTGTGTGTGTTATAGATCCAATTTTATAAGTGCAATAATCTGGGTTTTGTGGGAAAAGCTTATTTTATGTCTTAGTTAAGTTTTCCAAGTGGTTTGGTCGAATTTGGAGTTGTCTAAGTCGTATTTTTGAATTTTACAAGATTGAGTGTCAAAGCTGAGAAAACGGGTCTGAAATTTGGTTGGATTGTTTGATTTTTCATTTTCAAACCATAAGGAATTGGGAGCTCTCCTTTTACAGGATTGACATTTAGGATATAAATGAATTTCTGGGAGTTTTGGAAATTTTTCCAAGGTGTCTAAACAGGTCCAATAAGTGTAAACTTTGAAGGTGTATTTTCTGATTTCTTTCTAGACAGGTCTGGACTTGTGATTTTCTATAGGCCGCATAGATATAGAACCCACCAATTTTTGTAGAGTCTTTTAACTCATATGGGAACCCCTAGAATTTTGCTTGATTTCATTTGAGCTAAGTAAGTATTTTATAAAAATCGCTAAAGTCTGGTCCGAATATGAGTTAAAGAAACTGAAAGATAAAATATAATATCAATAGGTAACACACTTACAAATGCATAAGAAGCTTATAAAATGAGAATATACTTATAACTCTAAGAATGTTAATGCGATTAACCCGTTATAGCTTTAATGATGCTAATAAGTATTAAATAAATCATAATCCGTGTAGATTCGTTGAAGGAGACGCGACGTTACATCTTCGTGTTCCTACATTCGTTTGCTTTTCTCTCATTTGCTTTAAGGCAGATATTCCGACCTTTAGTAAAAGGTTCCTTATGATGTTCTTTTCGTTCGCTTTTCTATTTTACTTATTAGGGTTTCTGATGCCATTGCTATGAACCCTTTCTGATTGTTTGATCTGTTACTTGTGTAAAGTACATGTTCTAGTGAACTATGCAATATCTGACGTGAACTTATGTTAGGAAGATTTTGATATGCACACTCGTTGAACTTTGCTATGGTTGATTATGAACTTCTCATGAATGTATGATATGCCACCGTGATATGAACTCTGACTTCGAGTATCCGAATATGAACCTTATGATATGAACTATCCGATGTGTCATCTCGTGACCTTGTGTTTGACTATGATCTCAGCCATATCTGAAAATTTGTTTGATTTAAGTTAGTCGTTACCTCGAGCCAAATATTTCACTAGTCATGGGGGTTCCATGTCCGTATCAGTGATGCACCTATGATATGACTCTAGGCGTAGAGTGATGTTCTACGCCTCTGGATGGTGAAGCATATTTTGTATATGTAGGAAGGGGCGTATGGATGCATCCTAGATGCGATCTGTTATCGATATGATTTGTGCGGTGAATGATGTCGTGGTGCAATACGCTCACAAAATTCCGGGAGCTAGTTACTCCATTTGTTATTGAGGTCTCCCTCATATTATATAAGGTATTCCGAAGGTTCAATAAGAAAGTTACTTCGATATGATATGTTCGGGCTCGTAGATAACTAAACCTGTACTGTTATTTCTGTTAGATATTCGTTTATGATTCCGTATTTGTCAATGTTTCCACATACCTGAATTATTATATATGTTTATTGAAGGTATTTATGTTTTGACATGATTATGTGACTACCGTCTACTATGCTAGGATATGTTTCATAGGTTTAAATGTAATTCGCATGTTGCCATCTGATTATGTGATAGTTTATCGTTATGTGAACTCGTTGATCTGTGTGATGACTATGTTGGTGGTAATCAATTGATCTGTATGTTTAGTGTGTATAATCTGTTCAGTTAATCTGGTAAACTTTTCCTATACGTTCGGGTACCTTCGCTTTATGATTTGTGCGCCATGTTAAAACTCGCTGATGTTAAGATTCGATCTGAGAACTGGTTTAGCTTGTGATATCTGTCTGATAATTGCTAATGGCTATGTTATGTCTTTGTCTATTGAGTTATAGTTGGTCTACTGTGTTTTCTGTCTGTATGTGTGATCTGCCATGTTAAAATTCGCTTATACTAAAGTTTGATCCGGGAAAATGGTTTAATTTATAATGTCCGACTGTTAACTTACTATCTGCTATGTTATGCCTCTAGTTCATTTAATTATAGTTTTTGTAAGGTGTTCTCACTGGTATGTGTGACTACTACGTGTTGGATGTTGTTTTTCGCTGCTACGACACCGGTTAAGTTTATTAAATGTAACTTATCTGATTTGTGTGAATGTCATGTTTACTTCATAGAAATTGTTCTGTTAGTTTTGATATTTCGTTTGGCTTGTAAGCACTCGAATTCCCTGATTTAGTTAAGGTCTGGTTATTTTAATGTGTTTGCATTTGTGTCAGCAATGTGCTATGTGTTTGCTCTTATTTGTTAATTGTTCTTCCATTTCGTGTAATTTGTTTCCCAGAATCCTCCATGATTCATGATTCTCATTCCGTTGTGATTTCGTTATCCGTATCTTTGTTTTGTTAGCTTTTGTTTCAATATCTGTCTCACCGGGCTTTGTAAGCTCACCGCATTTCTTTTCCTGCTGCGGGTTTTAGGTATTCAAGATGAGCTTGTGGGATGGTTGATCTGGTTTCAGAGTAGAGCAGAGCAAGACTTTACCCTAGAGATCTTATATTTATTTTGATTATTAAGTTATTTATGTTTTCTTTTGATTATTTTGTAAAGAAGCTTCGCTATTGTATATTATTTAAAGTTCTGATATGAAACCGTATTTGTGATATCTTTACCCTTGTCGGTCGGTGTTACAAGTCTTGATGTGATCATGTATAATCTCAAGAATTTCTCGATTGGGTTTCGCACCGCTCTAGCTGTTTCAAACGGAACGTCTCAAAGAAGACAACACGAGTGAGTGAACAAATAATTGAGATTCACCGATTGATGAAAAAGATTTGAAAACAATCGTAAACCGCTCAATAGAAATTGTTTTTGCAATACAACGACGGTTTTAATGAAAATCAATTATCAATCATAAACACCTTTTATTTTGAAATATTAGTGCATAGTCAATGTGCTAAAGTAAAGAGTTTTTAAGCACAACGACTAGTTTTTCAAAGGTATCCGTCAATCCATAACTGAACGGGATTGATTCATAATTATGAATCGCCCCATTGTTTCTGTTCGTTGTCACATGGTTGATCTATTGGATAGATCTCACATGCCACCCACCAAGAGCTTGTTTTGATGTTGGCTCCGTAAGCTTTCCATCTTCATTGTGAATATGTTTGCATATCACTCAGATGTTCTGGCAATACCACAAGGATAATGCGTAGGACTCATAAGATATAAACTCTCTTTCCACATAGTGTGAAATAGAGAGTCTTCATTGACAGTTTCCTAAAGAGATTTATAAATGATCTCGTGGCTCTAAACTCAATTGTGCATATTTTGGTTCCTATGCCGGAGACTAGGGGGAGGGTCTCCTTCTTCAATATCAACAAACTCTAAGAGAAAGTCGATAGATAATGTAGGTTCCCCGTGAGAATGAAACAAGCCATTTTAATAGGAACTTGAGTAGCTTGGGAAGTTGAAGTGCAGTGCGTCACTAGGTCCATGACGTCTTGTCTTCAATACCGATGTTACCTTGGTAACCACCAGTATCATATGAATTGAACCGGTTCGGCCCTAAGGTTGAATAAATGGAGGGCTATTTCTTTTCAACCCTTTTCACATCAATTCTTTTTCATTCTTCAACCCTTCAGGCTTACCGAGACTTCATAACTAGAACCTTGTTGGGTTTATTCCAGTACTAGCTTATCTCATCCGCACTCTTCACATATCTCATTTTTCTCCTTTCATCATCATACATAAGAACTATACACTATCTAGTGGATTGTCCCTGGGTAGATCCCTCCGGTTCTGGCCGATCATGTGAACAAATACCTAACCTTATCATCCTTATATCACCATACATAAAGTAAATTTGGTCGGTCTATTTGGTATTGTTCATCCGCCATTGGAACCAATCGAAAACCATTTGAAAACCAATCCAGATACTTGTGATATATTATCAAAGCATTTTGTACCTCAATTGTTTTTGATATTTTTAGAAAAAGAGCTCCCCCTCAACATGTGCATCATGTATTTGAAATCGTTTTAGATCTCACACCTGGCAAAGAGGAAGGATTAACTTCTTTGATTACCATTTTCTAAAAGATATCAACATCACTTCCCTGATTAGATCAAGTAGATAAAGCATATTAGGGAAGGATGAGGTTTTCATAATTTTGCTCCCCCTCAATATGTGCCTCGAGGTTTGAAAGAATTCTGCACATACTAAAGGGAACCTCAGACTTAGAGACAAATCAATCATGTTTCAATTCTTTGTGGTTTTAAAAAGATGCTCCCTCTCAACATGTGCATGGAAAATTTGAAATCATTTGGCACATGCGGGGAGGAAAGCTTGCTAAACACTTATGAAACCATTTATCAAATTATCAGTTTAAATCCAATTTAAATCACAAATTCTCCCCCGATCACAATTTTCAAATCATTTGAGATTTGTGATCTCTGTAGATTTAAATTGATTTTGAAAGCTTTCTAGGAGAATTGTGACTTGATTATGAAAACATTTTAACTGATAAGGATCGGATTTTGAGACTTTACACTCCATTGATTAAACATGCATGAATATCTTCTGAAAACAATTGTATGACGAACAACCTTTTGATTTAATTGAAATCATTCTCCCCCTCAATCAATGACATAAGTTGTTGATTGAGAGATACATATTTTGACAAAAGTAAAGTCCAGATGATTTTCAAAAATAGAGTTCGAGTTATTTAACAAAGCAATTAGTTTTCATTATATGGTAAGTAATTGTTTTAAAGAATCAGATCATGAGATTTGAAAAACAAGATAAAGCATGGCTCTGTTCTTTCTTTGAAAAACGGGTTACTGCCTGAAATGACAATAAACTATAGTTTCGCTTTCTCCCAAATTTTTTTTAAGAGCATTTGAACAATATCTAAAGTCCCGTGTCATTTTTTGAATGACATCACAAAGACCGTAGATATTTTCGAATCGAGAAAAACATGACAAAATGACAAATTTTATTTATTTATTTATTTATTTTTTTTTTCAAGATTTTTCAAATTTTTATGGATTTTTGAAAGTTTTATATTTTTCTATTTGCTTTTCGAAGGTTTTGAAATTTTGTATTTTGCTTTTCGAATAACTATTTACAAGAGATGGATGAAGAAAGACCTTTACTCCTCGTCTTCCTCAAGACGAAGGCTTTGAGTGTTTCTATTGAAGACTCTTAGACCAAGTCGGGGAGGATAAAACTCAAACGTATGAAATTGATTTGTAGTTGCAATGCTGTTGCATGAGAGAGCAATGGCACTTTTTATTATCACAAAGATGAGGGGATTTTGTTGAATTCAAAGCCATAGTTCGATAATTGGGATCTCATCCATAGGATTTGAGCACAACAAGATGACATGGCTATGTATTCAAATTCTGTAGAGGAAATAGAAGTACTCATTTGTTTCTTTGAAGACCAACTCACAAGCTTATCGCCCAAAAACTAAGCACCTCCGTGACGTGCATTCTTGACGCATGTATCTTGCATAGGTCGTTAGTGACATACCGGTGTCCTTCGGGTACCAAAGTCCCATATTGATGGTTCCTTGAGATACCGAAAGACCCGTTTAACCGCTTCAAGGTGCTTTTTGGTAGGCTTAGCCCGGATATCTAGCACACATGCAAACAACGAACGAATGTCCGTCTACGGGTGTGGAGGTACATCGATCCGATCATACTACGATATTTCGTTTGGTCTACCATGATCCCTGAGTGGTTCTCATCCAGTTTAGTACGCTCTATCATGGGAGTGTCAACATGGTCACTAGAATCAAATCCAAATTTCTTTAAAATCTCATTTGCATATTTAGATTGATTTATGAAAATGCCTCCGGGACTTTGTGAAATTTGTAATCCAAAGAAAAATGACATTTGTCCCATCATTGACATTTGAAATTTGGAACTCATTTTATTTGAAAAACGATCACATTCATTGGGGTCAATCGAGGCAAAAATAATATCATCAACATATATTTGAACGTGAATTAAATGTTTGCCCGACTTTCTGGTGAACAATGTCGGATCAACGCTCTTTGTTGAATCCAGTGATAGAAGAAACTTTGATAGCGTATCATACCATGCCCTTGGAGCTTGCTTTAAACCGTAAAGAGCCTTCAAACGATAGACGAGTAGGATGCCTGATTCACAAATCCTTCTGGTTACCGACGTGATACCACTTCTTTAAGATCTCCATTAATTAAAGCCTTCTTTACATCCATCTGATAGACTACCATGTTCTTACTTGCGATTAGCCAAGAAGATCTTGATTGCCTCTACATGTAGCAGAGCAAATGATTCTTCAAAGTCAATACCCTCCTCTCGACGGTATCCTTTTGCAACCAATCGAGCCTTGTTCTTTAATACATCACCATGCTCATCAAGTTTCACTTTGAAGATCCACTTTAGAGCAATGATCATAGCACAACTGAGGGTGTACTATTCCCATACATCTAGTCGATCAAACTCATGAATTTCTTCTTGCATGGCATTGAACCAACTGTCTTCATTCATGGCCGTTTTAACATCTTTTGGTTCGACCTTAGAGAGTATGGAGTTGAAGAAGCACCATAAGCATGGGTTGCAAGTTGTTTCCTGTGATACTGGACGAGAAGGCCAATGATGTTGTCAATGGATGATCATGTGTCCACTTTCTAAGGTGTTCATGTGGTTGTAGTTGAGGAACTGATGAAGATGGTTCTGATGATGATTCAGGAGTAAATATGTATTCAAATGGAGAACCTTCGGGAGTAACAAAGGGATTAACTTCATCATAGGTGCCGGAAACAATTCCATGATGTACATTCGATGATTGATGATTTCTGATGAGACGAGTGATCAGCAGCGCTTCTTGACTTAATGATATTGAAACTGAAGGTTGACTTCATGGAGGGATAGGAGCACCTCTGTTGATGGAATTGACATTTCATTAGCATTTGGCTCATAGTGTTCATCAAACATTGGATCAAACAATTTCTTTAAATCATCTTCTGATGGAGGTACATAAGGAGTTGCTAGAGAGGGATTATAGACAAGAGTAGAACTGATAGGACTACTTGATGAAGTTTGAAATGCGGTTCCAGAACTGGATTGTCCCGGAGCCCATTTCTGAGCTCATCAACGTGGCGTGAATAGTTTCCATGATATCTCGAGTTCTTTTGTTGTAGATTCGGTAACCCTCTTGTTAGATGCATAACCTACAAAACTCCAATGTCGCCTTTAGCTCTTAATTTACCTAAATATTGACCGTCATTGGGTAGCACAAAGCACCAAACACAAGGTAGTAGAGATCGTGTTTTCGTTTATGGACAAGTTCATATGGAGTTTTCCATGAGAGGTATGTATAAGGGAACGATTTTGAGTGTAGCAAGTAGTGGCAATGGCTTCAGTCCATAGAAACATTGGAACCTTTGAATAAATTAGCATTGTTCTTGCGACTTCCACAAGAGTTCGATTTCGTCTTTCAACTACACCGTTCTGTTGAGGAGTTCGTGGAACACTTCTTTGATGACTGATCCCAACACTTTCATAAAACTGAATTAAGTCTTTGTTAACAAAACCTGTATATAGTCGGTTCGAACAATTCTAACAGTATTGTTGAGTCGAACCTGAAGATGTTTGATAAGTTTGATGATGACATCTGGAGTTTCATCCTTTGTCCTCAAAAACTTTACCCACGTAAATCGAGAGTAGTCATCAACAATGACTAGAATGTATTTCTTCCCATTTATCGTTTGCACTCTCATTGGTCTGCATAGATCCATATGAAGGGTATGAAGAACTTCCATTACCGAGTTTGTGGGTTTTGGTTTGTGGGCATATTTCGTGCTTTTTCCCAATTGGCAAGCTGAGCAAAGATGAAATTTTTCATATTTTAATCCGGGTAAGCCTCCATAAGGTCCTTTCGGAAAGTTATTAATGGTGCCGAAGTTCAAGTGATTGAGACGGCGATGCCATAACCATGACTTTGTTTTCGAAGCCTTTGACAACAAGCAGATTGGAGGGGACTTCATCATGTCTTCGATAGAGATGGTGTATAGATTTGAACCACGGGTTCCTCTTAATAGTTCCACACCATCGAGTTCTCTAACAAAACCAATATGTTTTCTAAATGCCACTTCTAGATCGAATCACGAATTGACCAACGAAAATATGTTATGACCAAGACCTTCAACTTAATATACCCTGAAGATTACACTTTTGTCAACTACATAGTCACCATAACCCATAATTGCTCCAAAATGGTTCGTTCCCGACCCTTGATTCCGATGAATTTACTCACGGTTCATGAGTCATGAGCCTCACCTCAGTCATATATGCTTGGAAACACTGAGTCCGGTACCACAGAATCGATTTGAACGATCTGTGAATTTGAAGAGCACAAGAATGGATAACTGGATAATTGGGAACCCATGCAAGAATGGGTTCCATTTGGTTAATACAAAGTGATTGGAACACCCACATCGGTAGAAACAATGGAATCATTAGAAATAGATGCAGTGTTAGTGTCATATTTGTCTATTCAAGTATGTTCACTTTAAGGGAATAGTTCCACCGGAGGCATCCATTTTCTAGTGGGCATTGACTTAGCAAATTTAGGGCAAAACTCATTAACCTTAATGCCAAGAGGTATCCATTGATAACCTATATTACAAATTTCCTTCCCTGTGGGTTTCCACTGTTTCTAACTTTCTTTTCGCCATTGCCTTTAGCCTCTTAGCTTGATTTTTTAGTATTAAGGTTTTAACAGGGCATTTGACAGCATTAGACAAAACATTCACACCACATTCATGATTAGTAATGAGAAATCAAAATAATATCATTACATGGTTTTGAATAGTAGCAGAATTCAAATTAATTACAGATGCTTTTATAGCTAATACTAGAATCAACACGATTCGTTTTATTCAACTCAAACTTAATATTCCTAGGGTGATCTTCTACTCTCTTCCAAAGCACATTCTTAGCTTCATGAGGTCCCATCTTGCTTGGTATTGCCCTGGAGGCTTTGACCGCTTGCTTTATTGTCACCGATTACTCCCAGAGAGGGAATTATGGGAACATTAGTTGGTTGATCTACTCTTTTGCATTCTTGAATTAGAAGTGTAAGGATCTGAACTACTTGAAGGCACATTAATGCTTAATTTCTTAAAATCGGGCATATAATGGTTTTGTATGCTTGGCACTAGGCATAGAACAAGGCTACAGCTTACCTTCGTGACTGAGGATTTAGGACATGTTGCTATTAAACATTCTAGCAACTCTTGAGATCGTTTGGCCTGAATGCAAGCTGTAACATATTGGATTTCACATACACATCAAACCATAAACAAAGTAGGCGTACACTATGGTTTTAGAGAGAGAAAGTTAGAGGTTTGGGAACTTTAGTGAGAGAAAGAAAAATCTTATTATGAGCTCCAACTCTACCTTGGGAGGTAGAGAGTATTTATAGTCTTACAATAAAACGCCACCGACGGGTCGTGGATCGTGCATACAAGGGTAAAGACCGTCCGGCCCTCCACGGTGTTAAAAACTAAATACTACTTAACATCAAATAACTACGACTACGAGCTTTCTAACGATTACATATACTTGAGGTGACCGACACTTTAATAATTGGATTTAATAAATCCTAACAATCTCCTGGGCTGGAGGTCACCTCAATCACACATTAAAATTACATACAAATACAAAACAGATATTACATTGAGATTGTTCTTGGATTCTTGGTCATGTGTCTTTGTTCCGTAGCTCGTAGTCTTTGATTCTTCATTTTGCATGTTTGGATAACTGGTGGAGGTCTTTAACGATCCACGTGATATGAAGTTTTGAGTCAACTTTGAGATCATCACCTATATTAAATCTCCGACTCATCCATTGTGGTGTTGGTATTATGTGATGTTGTGACTTTAGGACCGACATGCTCACATTCTGGATCATGATATATTCTTATCGAGTAGGAAGCTTTCGTTGATTCATGATATTGGCGCAGCAGAAAGGTAAGCATGGAGTGAAAATATCAGAGTCATTGATGCACTAATCATTATTTCTTTGGAACAGAATGTGTTGAGTGAGCATGCGGCTATGGATTGACCGCTTCATTCCTGATCACCGCAAACGCCGGGTGTACCGCATAAGACAGCTTAGCAATAAATCGCACGAAAGTGTCTTTGATCACTTTCGATGAATTGAGGTATACGGCCCACGGTTCCTCGCTGATCACAATCGCATGTGATCGTATAATTCAAGAATTTCCTTGACATGGTTTCGCAACGCTTCTAGCCGTTCTCAAACCGAACCTCAAAGAAGAAAACACGGAGAGTGAACCAAATAATGAGATTCATGATTGATGAAAAGAGATTTGAAAACAATCGTGTATTGCTCAATAGAAATTGTTTTGCAATACAACGAAGGTTTTAATGAAAATCAATTATCAATCATAAACACCTTTTAGTATGAGAAATAAGTACACGTCGATGCTAAAGAAAAGAGTTTTTAAGCACAACGACCGGTTTTTCAAAGGTATCCGCAATCCATAACCTCGAACGTGATTGATTCAAAAGATTGAATCGCCCATTGTTTCGCTCAGTTGTCACATGGTTGATCTATTTGATAGATCTCACATGCCACCTACCAGGAGCTTGTTTGATGTTGGCTTCAGAATGCTTTCCATCTTCATTGTGAATATGTTTGCATATCACTCAGATGTTCTGGCAATACCACAAGGATAATGCGTAGGACTCATAAGATATAATTTCTCTTTCCACATTGTGTGAAACAGAGAGTCTTCATTGAAAGTGTCCTAATGAGATTTATTGATGATCTCGTGGCTCTAGACTCAATTGTGCATATTTGGTTCCTATGTCGGAGACTAGGGAGAGGGTCTCCTTCTTCAATATCAACAATCTCTAAGAGAAAGTCGATAGATTATGTCGGTTCCCCGTGAGAATGAAACAAGTCCTTTTAAGAGGAACTTGAGTGGTTAAGAAAGTTGAAGTGCATAAGGCCACTGGGTCCATGACGCCTTGTCTTCAATACCGATGTTACCTTGTAACCACCAAGTAGTATATGAATTGAACTTTCCGCGCCTAAGGTTGAATAAATTGAGGGCTATTTATTTTCACCCTTTTCACATTCAATTCTTTTTCATTCTTCAACCCCTTCAAGTGCTTACCGAGAATTCATTACTAGAACCTTGTTGGGTTTATTCCAAGACTAGCTCGACTCAGTCCAAGACTCTTCCCATATCTCACTTTTTCTCCTTTTTTCATCATACCTAAGGACTTCTACACTATCTAGTGGATTGTCCCTCGGTAGATCCCTCTCGCTCAGCGGATCATGGGAACTCAACCTAACCTTATCATCCTTATATCACCATACATAAAGTAAAGTTGGTTGGTCTTTTTGGTATAGTTCATTCCGCCATTGGAACCAATTGAAAACCATTTGAAAATCAATCTAGATACTTGTGATATAGAATCAAAGCATTTTGTATCTTAATTGTTTTTATAATTTTAGAAATGCTCAACATATGCATCAAAATTTAGAATTTGTTTGCACATGGAGGCAAGAGATCTTTGAAATCGTTAGATTAAGAATGAAAGGTCCAATCTTTGGATTAACATTTTCTAAAATGATCATCATCACTTCCTAATCAATCAATTTGAGTAGATAAAACATTTTGAGGAAGGATGAGGTTTTCAAAATTTTGCTCCCCTCAATATGTGCCTCGAAGTTTGAAAGAGTTTTGCACATATTAGAGGGAACCTGCACTTAGAGATAAATCAATCACGCTTCAATAATTTGAGGTTTAAAGTAGATGCTCCCCCTCAACATGTGCATGGAAAATTTGAAATCGCTTGTCACATGCGGGGAGGAAAACATGCTAAACACTTATGAAACCATTTATCGAATTATCACTTTAAATCCAATTTAAATCACAAATTCTCCCCCGATCACAATTATCAAATCATTTGAGATTTGTGATCTCTTAGAGATTTAAATTGATTTTGAAAGCTTTTAAGGAGAATTGTGACTTGATTATGAAAACGTTTTAACCGATAAGGATCGAATTTTGAGACTTTAAACTCCATTGATTAAACATGCATGATTATCTTTAGAAAACATAATAATAACCAAGGTCCTGAACCAATTGTAAAATATTGTAAAACATTTAGAGTAGACCTTGCTCATTTAAGTGCAAATTGTTTGAAAAGAAAACTTTTTGATTTAATTGAAAAATCATTCTCCCCTCAATCAATGACGTAAGTTGTTGATTGATGGATTGAGATTTTGACACTTGATAAGTTCTTTTGATTTTCAAAAATAGAGTCCAAGTGTTTTCAAAACAATTGAGTTTTCATAAGATTGCAAATATTTTCGTAGAATCATTTAGAAGAAAAATATTTGAAATTAAACATTTGTCTTGTTAATGACAAACATTTGTTTTAGAATCAGAGCATTAGGTTTGAAACATGATAAAGCATGGCTCGTTTTTCTTTGAAAAGCGGGTTATTGCCTGAAATGACAATAAACCATTGTTTCTCTTTCTCCCAAAAATAATTTTTTATTTTTTGATTTTTTAAAACATTCAACAACATCTAAAGACCCGTGTCATTCTTTGAATGACAACACAAAGACCGTAGATATTATCGAATCAAGAAAAAAGTATGACAAAATGACAATATTTTGAGATTTTTCGAAGTTTTTCGATTTTTATGGATTTTGAAAGTTTTATATTTTTCTATTTTCTTTTGTTGGTTTTATAATTTTGTATTTTGCTTTTTGAATAAATATATACAAAATATAGATGAAGAATAGACCTTTACTCCTCGCCTTCCTCCTCAAGACGCTTTGAGTGTTTCTCGGGTTGAAGGCTTTTCAGCCAAGTCGAGGAAGAATAAACTCAAAACGCTCTCTTGGAAGAGCTTTGGTGAAGATGTCGCTAACCGTATTCGACTTCACAAAATAGAGTTCCACCACACCGCTTTTCCACTTGTTCCTCGATGAAATGATGTCGAATGTCGATGTGCTTTGCTCTTGAGTGTTGTACGGTGTTGCATGAGAGAGCAATAGTACTTTTATTATCACAGTAAGTAGGGATTTTGTTGAATTCAAAGCCATAGTCCGATAATTGGGATCTCATCCAAAGGATTTGAGCACAACAAGATGACATGGCTATGTATTCAAATCCTCCTCAGAGGAAATAGAAGTACTCATTTGCTTCTTTGACGACCAGCTCACTAGCTTATCACCCAAAAATCGAAAGCACCTCCTCGACGTACTTCGACGGTATCTTGACATCCTCGCATGATCAAGATCCGTGATAGGTCGTTAGTGACATACCGGTGTCCTTCGGGTACCATAGTCCCATATTGATGGTTCCTTGGAGATACCGAAAGACCCGCTTAACCGCTTCAAGGTGCTTTTGGGTAGGCTTAGCCTGATATCTAGCACACATGCACACAAATAACAAGATGTTAACCGGTCTATTGAGGTACATCGTGGATCCAATCATACTACGATATTTCGTTTGATCTACCATGATCCCTGAGTGGTCCTCATCCAGCTTAGTTCGCTCAATCATGGGAGTGTCAACGGTGTCACATGAATCAAATCCAAATTTCTTTAAAATCTCATTTGTATATTTAGATTGATTTTATAAAATGCTCTCCGGACTTTGTGAAATTTGTAATCCCACAAAAAATGACATTTGTCCCATCATTGACATTTGAAATTTGGAACCCATTTCATTTGAAAGACGATCACATTCATTGGGTCCCCGAGGCAAAGATAATATCATCAACATAAATTTGAACGGAATTAAATGTTTGCTCCGACTTCCTCGGTGAACAATGTAGGATCAATCGCCCTTTGTGAATCCAAGGATAGAAGAAACTTTGATAGCGTATCATACCATGCCCTTGGAGCTTGCTTTAAACCGTAAAGAGCCTTATTCAAACGATAAACGGAGTAGGATGCTCGATTCACAAAGCCTTCAGTTGGCCGACGATATGACTTCTTTTTAAGATCTCCCATTCAAGAAATGCCGCCTTTACATCCATCCGATAGACTACCATGTTCTTACTTGCATTAGCCAAGAAGATTCGATTGCCTCGATTCGAAAGCAACATGTGAGCAAATGATTCTTCAAAGTCAATACCCTCCTCTTGACGATATCCTTTGGCAACCAATCGAGCCTTGTTCTTTAAGACATCACCATGCTCATCAAGTTTCACTTTGAAGATCCATTTCTGAGCAATGATCATAGTATCAACTGAGCAGTACTAATTCCCATACATCAAGTCGATCAAACTCATGAATTTCTTCTTGCATGGCATTGAACCAGCTGTCTTCATTCATGGCAGTTTTAACGTCTTTGGTTCGACCTTAGAGAGTACGGAGTTGAAGAAGCACCATAAGGCATCACGTGTTGCTTTCCGAGTGGATACCGACGAGAGGTTTCCAATGATGTTGTCCAATGGATGATCATGTGTCCATTTTCTAAGGTGTTCATATGGCTGTTGTTGAGGAACCGGCAGAGTCGATGTCTCCCATGAAGATGGTTCGATGATGATTCAGAGCAAATATATTTTCAAATGGAGCATCTTCTGAGTAGCAAAGGATTAATCATCATTGATGCCGTAAACAATTCCATGATGTACATTGATGATTGATGATTTGTTGATGAAGGAGTGATCGCCACAGCGTTTGACTTAATGATATTGAGATCAAGGGTTGACTTCATTCAATGTGGATAGAGCAACCTTGTTGATGGAATTGACATTTCATTAGCATTTGGTTCATAGTGTTCATCAAACATTGGATCAAACAATTTCTTTAAATAATCTTCAGATGGAGGTACATATGAGTTGCTGAGAAGGATTTGAAACAAGGAGTAGAACCGATAGGACTACTTGATGAAATTGAGCTGGGTCCAGAATCGGATTGTCCCGGAGCCATTTGACCGGCCTCATCAACGAACGGAATTGTTTCCATGATATTTCGTTCTTCTTGTTGTAGATTCGAACTTTCCTTTTGGTGCATAACCAACAAAAACTCCAATATTTGCCTTTGCTCTTAATTTACCTAAGTCTTGACCGTCATTCGTTGGATAGCACAAAGCACCAAACACACGAAGGTAGGAGAGATCAGGTTTTCGCTTATGAACAAGTTCATATGGAGTTTTTCCATGAGAGGTGTGTATAAGGGAACGATTTGGGTGTAGCAAGCAGTGGCAATGGCTTCAGCCCATAGAAACATTGGAACCTTTGAATAAATTAGCATTGTTCTTGCGGCCTCCACAAGAGTTCGATTGCCTTTCAACTACACCGCTCGTTGAGGAGTTCGGGAACACTTCTTTGATGACTGATTGCAACACTTTCATAAAACTGAATTAAGTATTTGTTAACAAACTCGTCCATTGTCCGCTCAACAATTCATCGTATTGTTGAGTCAAACCAAGTTGTTTGATTAGTTTGATGATGACATCTCGAGTTTCATCCTTTGTCCTCAAAAACTTTACCCAAGTAAATCGAGAGTAGTCATCAACAACTACTAGAATGTAATTCTTCCCATTTATCGTTTGCACTCTCATTGTCCGCGCATATCCATATATGAAGGGTATGAAGAACTTCCATTAATGAATTTGTGGGTTTTGGTTTGTGGGCATATTTCGTGCTTTTACCCAACCATGTCAACAAAGATGATCTTTTCATATTTTAATCAGGTAAGCCTCCTCGACAAGGTCCTTTCGAAAGATTATTAATGGTGCCGAGGTTCAAGTGATTGAGACGACGATGCCATAACCATGACTTTGTTTTAGAAGCTTTGACAAGAAGCGATTGGAGAAGACTTCATCATGTCTTCGATAGAGATGGTGTATAGACTTAAACCACGAGTTCCTCATTTCCACACCATCAAGTTCTCTAACGAAGCAAGTATGTTTCTAAAGGCCACTTCTAGATCTAATCACGAATTGACCAACAGAGAACAAATTATGACCAAGACCTTCCACATAATATACCCTGGAGATTACACTTTGCCAACTACATAATCACCATAACCCATAATTGCTCCAAAATGATCATTCCCGAATCTAACAGTTCCGATGAATTTACTCATGAAGTTCATGAGCCGCGACGGTCTCCACCATATGCTTGGAATGTACCGAGTCCAAGTACCACGTAACGATTTGAACATCTGCATTGAACACGGACAAGAATGGATAATCGATAATTGGGATCCCCATGCAAGAATGGGTTCCACTTGGTTAGTAATGTTGATTGGAACACCACACGTAAATGAAACACCCATACAATGAAGACAATCATGAAATAGATGCAAGCTAGTCCAGATTTGACCTATTCAAAGTATGTTCACTTCTTAAAGGAATAGTTCTACCGTAGGGCATCCATTTTCTAGGGGCATGATTTTAGCTTGAGAGGGAAAACTCATTAACCTTATGGCCAAAAGGTATCCATTGATAACCTATCTACTAAATGTTCTTCCCTGGTTTCCACTATTTTCTAACTTTCTTTCGCTTTTGCCTTTTAGCCTTCTTAGCTTGATTTTTAACATTAATGCTTTTAATCGGGCATTTGACAAAGAAATCATTCACACCACATTCATGATTAGTAACGAAACCACGCGATCATCATTACATGTTTTGCTAAAGTAGTAGAATTCGAATTAATTACAAGACGCTTAGAGCTAATACTAGAATCAACACGATTCGCTTTATTCAAATTTTCCTAGGTGATCTTCTACTTTCTTCCAATGCATATTCTTAGCATGCGAGGTCCTATCATTCCTTGTATTGCCTGAGACTTTGACCGCCGCTTTAATGTCACCGATTACTCTAGAGGGAATGGAACATTAGTTGGTTGATACTTTTGCATTCCCTCGCTTGATGTGCCGGATGAACTATTTGAAGGCACATTAGGTTTACTTTCTAATACTATGCCGGATCAACTACTAAGGCATACTAAAGTTCACATTCATAACATTGGGCACAATGACTTGTATATTGGCACTAGGTAGAACAGGTATCAAGGATTGCTTTGCTCACCTAAGGATTTAGGACATGTTGTAATTAAACATTCTAGAATTTCTTGAGATCGCTTTGGCCTATAAGCAAGCAAACCTAATTTATTATCAATGGTTTATTAACAAATCCTCTTCACAATCTCACGAGACATTCTAGGACTATCCTTAAGGTGAGCAAATAGTTTGAATAGCAAGTTCATTATTCCTAAGATGAGGAGGAATATATTTAACAGATAAAGATATTTATTACAAGGATGACTTTGAAGCAACATTTTCCCATGGTCAAGTGGCATTTTCCTTTTTCCTCGACTCTTCATTCTCATTTCCTTTTGTAAAGACGTTATTTTTTTTTTGGTCACGAGTGACTTTCATTGAATCATATAACTTCTTTAAATGTCGTTTAACCTTTTCATTTTCTTCTAGAAAACTCTTGTTTTCCTTTTGTAAAGCATTAACTAAGTTTTGAAGATGAAAGTTTGAGAATTCGAGAATCTAAAGGAGGAGGCATTTGGGAGCCAATACATTGTTCTTTTCACCCTTTAATTAGAAATTTGGGCTTTCAACTTTCTCGATCGTGTTACAATGAGCTTGAATCACATCACGCTTTGTTTATTTCAAAAATCGCATCAAACTCGAACATCCGAGGATGTCTTGATATTAGAGGTTTTAAAATTTTCTTTGAGATGTTGATATTTTAGTTGTAAATCAAAATGTTCAACTTCTAGTTTAGAAAAATGTTTTACCAAATTATCGTCATCATCTCAATTTCTCATTTAGTTTAGAGTTTTTTTCAAGCTCAATGACACGATCATGGGAGACTTTCAAAGCAACAGATAATTCATGAAATTGAGAAGCATTAATAGAACAATTAGTGGTAGTATAAAACACATCTTGAGAATACATTCGAAATAAGATTCTCATTCAAGGTATGTAAGTTCTTCCTCTCAATCTCTTTATATTTTAATGCTCGCCATAGTCACTAACTCAACTATCATTGCATCAAATTCCTTTTCCATTCCTTTAATATCTGAATCTATCCCCTTTTAAGACTCTCAAAATGATCTTTTAGTTGTTTAAAGAAAGGCATGACCTCGCTAAATAACATTCTTTGTTTGCTCAAAACCCCTTTCCCTTGCTATCCCAAGGTGTGATCCTTTTCTTACAAGTTTTCTCAAAATCAACAAATAATTGAAATATAACATATTGACTGATTAAGGTCTTGCTTTAGTGGCAATAGTTCTAGGAACTAAATGCATTGGTGTATTTGGAGGATACACAGCTGTCAAGGCATTTTCCTAAGGGAGGGTTTGTTACAACAAGATTCTCTTTTGTTTATCTAAATCCTTTTCCAACACTTGTTCGGGAGTTAACTACATTTGAGGCTTAAACTTGTTCAAGGAAATCCAATTTTCCTTCTTGTAATCATGGGGTTTGATCGTTATGTTATTCTTTTTACATTCGGGATCTTCTAGCTTCTTATTCATTTTTTCTCCCTAGATATCATCTAATTTTCTATCTTCTCTGCACTCAACGCAACTAGGTTTCGCCTAGGTTAAGGATCTCATTTCCATCATAGATCACCTTATTAGCCTTCTAGCCTTTTTAATGACCTCCGGATTTGGTTCCTCAACAAGGGGAATGCTATGCTTATCGCTTAAGACTCTATTTTTAGTGATCAAGTGAGTACCGAATGGTATTCCCTTTGTATGCATAACTTATTTTCAAGCTTGTTTTTCAAAGTTTTAGATTGGAAAAATCATTCAAAAGTTTTGATTCCTTAGCATGAATTCTTGCTTAAGCATTTTAACATTTTCTTGAAGTTCTTGTTTTTGCTTAGCATTTAGAAAGCTTTTCTTGTAAGGAGTTTAACTCTTGTTTTAACACTTCTTCTCTAAAATTATTTTTCTAATAATTGCATTGTCATTTGGTATTCAACTCGCTCACCAGTGGTTAACTCAAACTTAGCACGTTGTTCATAAATAGCAACACGTTCTTTATAGGAATTTAGTTCAGAGATAACAATCATCAGCACATGCAGGTATCATCAAAAATGTCATCATCATTGATCATAAGATGCATCACTTGGTACAATTCACTTTCACTTTGTTTCACATATTGATCATATTGGACAACATTGATATTACCCATATTTCAATATCGACTCAATAGTTTCGTTGATTGTACTTTGTCATGCATCTTTGCACATCAACATCATCATATAGTTTTAATACCTCATAGATGATTTTGTCTTTGGATGGACCAGCTTGTGGTGATGAAGAGACTTTAGAGGACCATTGAGAAATGCTAGCCATGAAAATGGTTTGCGAGGGTTCATCATCACAGAAGTCGTATGCATCACAATCACGACTTGAAAGGCATTTGATGATTGTGCTATCTCCCGATTATTGCCATCAACATCCGCATCATATGTTCATTTTCCTCAGAAGAAAACAACAACTCTTCATCCAAAGCTTCACCATTATCCCGAAGCTTGCACAAGCAACATCTTATCCTCAAGTACTCTGATTCTGAGGACGCTTTTGGAGATGTGCGTTCTTACAATATGTCTCCACCACGCTTGTAGCACTTGATTGGCTTTGCTTGTCCCTGATTTCCATTCCTTCCTATTCGATTTGCACATATAACTCTACCAACTCCACCTCTTCCTTGTTCATATTGCTTTCTTGAACGGTTGCACCATAACCTTCCCATCTCCGGATAAAGGTTTTGATTGTGTGGATTGATGTCATATGAGTTGTTGTTGGGGTGTGGGAGAGAGTTCATGTTTGACTAATCATGAGAGCAGTTGATTAATGAAGTTTCCACGGCCATCATGACTTGTTTGAACATTGATCAGAATGAGTTTGTGATTACCATTACCCATGGGTATAACTTAAGATGCTTTGGTGGTAATTCCATTGTTGAGTGAAGGCAGTTGAATCATTTGATGAGCTTGTCTCTCCCCTGGTTGGTTGAACCGATTCAAGAACTTTTTTCAAACATAGCATGTCTCTCATTCTAAGAAGGAAGGCATAGAGTTGCTCATAGTTTGTATTCTTCAATCCTTTGGTTAGCTTCTTAGAGGTGACAAACTTGTGCCATTCGGGATTCATGTTGTTCACAAACTTTGAGTTCATCTGAATGTTTGGCATAGTCATTCTGATGTTCCTCATGTCATTAACAAGCTTGTGGAATCTCAATGTAATACTATAGACACTCTGGTTTCATCTTGAAGTGCTCAAATTCATCATAGAGTTGTGACGCCTTCCATAGTTAATCTGTAACTGCAGAAGCATCTTGACATTATCCCACACCTTTGTTGCATGATTGATAAGCTTGTAGATATCTTTTGGAAGACCTGAAGTATGATGAAGCCCGATGCACGATCGATCCCTTTTCTCCTTATCATTGCTCATCATATGTTTTGGTCCGTCTATTCCATAGATCATTGTTCCATCTGCATTAGATCAATTAAGTCTCTTGTAGTCTCAATCGATAAGGTCCTTCATCAATTGATTTGAGAATGTTGACCCCATTTTCCTTTCCAAGACAATACAATCCGATTCTTTGAGCCCAAGAGTCAGAAGTTCTGCATGGGTGGACGAAAGTATCTGAACCACCGCTTGAACATCCTCAACAAGTGGAGATGATTGTAGGTACGGTAGACATATTTAAAGATTACAGGATTTTATAACTCATGATTAAACCGAAATAGATTCTTTCACGGATTTTACTAAATCAAGAGAAAACCGTGACAAACAAATGTCAACCAAGTCGCAGAAATCCTTGAACCAAGTCGCTAAGCACTAAGTTGCTAAGTAATAACAAAACAAGTCGCTAAGTTCTAAATCGCTAGAAATTTTTGATAACAAGTCGCTATGCACCAAGTCGCTAAGATATCAAGTCGCTAAATAGCAACTCGCTAAGGTCCAAATCGCTAACACCAAGTCGCTAAGAAACTTAAAGTACAAGTCGCTATCAAATTGAAGCAAGTCGCTAATTACCAAGTCGCTACCAGTGGAGAATCCACTATGTATCTTTGTCGGCTTGTCTCAAAAGACAAGTCGCTATGACCAAGTCGCACAAAAACACACTACAACTCGCTACTTTATCAAGCAAGTCGCTACCAAGAAAATTCACCCGAGAGCCAAGTCGCTACCAAGAAAAACTTAAAAAAACACACTTTTCAATCCAAAACAAGCTCAACCATTGATTCAAGCTACCAAATCAAAACCCACATACAATGATTCTAAACACCAAAGTACACCCAAAATTCAAACTTTAACACAAGAAATGATCCAAATGATGCAAAACCACTAAACTTTTTCAAACTCAAAACCATCTAAAAACCACTAGAAATCCAAGGATATGTAAGAGATGATCTAAACCTGGCTCTTGATACCATTTGTAACATATTATTTCAATACACATCAAAACCATAAACAAAGTAGGCGATACTATGGTTTTAGAGAGAGAAAGTTAGAGGTTTGGGAACTTAGTGAGAGAAAGAAAAATCTTATTATGAGCTCCAACTCTCTACCTTGGGAGGTAGAGAGTATTTATAGTCTTATAATAAAACGCCACCGGGACGTGGATCGTGCATACAAAGGTAAAGACCCGTCCGGCCCTCCACGGTGTTACAAAACTAAATACTACTTAACTTAAAATAACTACGACTACGAGCTTTCTAACGAATACAAATACTTGAGGTGACCGACTCTTTAATACCTGGAATTTCTAATTCCTAACATCCTTATAGTTCAGATTTGATAATAGTACAATGATGCATTCTTGGCGCATCTACCATCACCTTCGAAAGGAGGATCAGAGTCTCAATTCCTTTGGCATTCTCTTATATGGTTGTTATGAAGAAAGGCGAACACGAAAAGGAATGTTATGAAGAATATAATAGTTCAATGATGCATTCTTGGCTCATCTACCATCGCCATTGATTTTACGAGAAAAAAATGAACGAGTCAGACACTAGCATGTAACCTAACAAAATAGGTCATGAAGAATATTTTTGTTTTCTGTCTGTTTGTTTAGATGAACGAGTCAGACACTAGCATGTAACCTACTGAAAATAGGTCATGAAGAATATTATTGTTTTCTGTCTGTTTTTTTAGTTTGGTTTCAAATTTTGAAAATGTGTTTTGATAACCTTTTGTTGCTCAGTTTTTTGTGATTGAAATGAATGAACGTCCGAGATGACGTGTATCGTACTCAAAATAGCTTATGAAAAATATTATACCCTGGGATTCTGATATATTCTTAATATACTATTAAGAATATCATTAATTATGCAGCTAGTATTAATTTTTTTCTTTTATTATTTTTTCTTTTATTATTAAGAATATTATTAAAAAAACAAAATTCAAAATAAAAATAAAAAAATAACACTAGAACAGTGGCACTTGTACTTTTAAAAATAACGCATATAGCCTTTAATATGAAAATAAAAAAATTTAATATGAACAAATAAAGTAAGCAGTTGTACAATAAATATTATTTATTTTTTAAGGGCTCTCTTTAATCGTTTGTACAAATCATTGTCTTTTTTGCCTATAAATATTTTATCAATCACACATAGAAAAACAGAACAAAATTTTCATTTCATTTCATGTTTGCAACTTTAATATAATGATTGTTTTTTATATTGAAAATCTATTTTTCAGATCATCCATATTTTATTATCTTTGGAAAAGAATTTTATTTTTATATTTTTTAAATCGAAATCTAGATATTCTACCGAAAGTATTTGTTCTTGAAGAAAAAAATGTTTATCAATCATCATATTTCAGGACCCTGTAAGTTTTTCTGCAAGTAACTTTTCAACTTTTGTTTTCTAACAAAGCATTTGTTGATAACATTCGTTTCAAATGCACTTTTAAGACAATCATATCCAGTTTGGGTAGAAGGTGATGAGTTATTCCATACTACATAATGTTTCACTTGTAAAAGAAAGGGTTTACTCATAATTGTACAACTTGGTTCGTATATTTGTGAAAACGACATTATGTATCATGATCAGATGGAAGACGATATTTTTTGAAGGTGTATGTTCTTCATCAAAAACTACCAAAAATCGACCATAGATCAAGTCGTGAAGATTTTATATATGAAGATTATAATTTATCTGCGGCCTAATCAAGATATTAATTTGTAAGTTCTTGTTTGAAGATATTTAACAAGATTATTTGCCTGTTCTTGTATATTTCTTATTCCTCTTAAGATAAAATTTTAATTTTATTAAATTGAACATGACAATTTTATTGATATCACATTCACTTTTTTCGATTTAAGAGTTTCTTTTGATATTATGAGAATAAGTGAAGTAAAATAACATAGAATTAACATTACATTAGATTTTCAAACAAGAATTAACATTACATAAGAATTAACATTAGTGTGATATTAAATAGTACTTCTACATTTTCAGTCCGATACTTTTACATAATGGACAGATGTTTTTGTGTAGCATCCAACCTCTAATACAATCTGCATGAAACTCATGGCTGCAAATCAATGTGCTTATGATTTCATTTTCTTGGTATTCTTCTAAACAAATCGCACAAACGCGTTCAAACTTTTCAATCATTATATTCTCATGAAGATTTTTCCTTACGCTTTTAGTCAAACCCGAACAATCAAAAATCATATTTGTTCTGAAACAACAATTCTTCAACTATATCTTGTTCTTCAAGTTGGTGAACATCTTAGCGTACCTTCCATGATAAAATGAACTAAATATGATGGTATACTGTGATACTTTCTATTATCTCCTCGAAATGGTTCCTATCACGAAGTTGAATTGTATGTAGATTTTAAGATATGAATAATAATCGATGGAGGTACCTCTGAATGGCATCAAACCATTACTCATTTTGAAAAAAGAGTTTATTTTTTTAGTTCTTAACAAGACAAGTTGATAAATGAAACATTACTTTCAATATCAATGTTATATATAGATTTACTCATGGCATGTGACTTATTAAAATAAACTTTATTTAATGTTGGTATCAATAAATATTATTTTTAAATACTTTAATATAGTCTTAATATCAAAGTAAGTTGTTTTATTAGTTATAGTAATATTAATCTTTTTATTGTCTTTATATCAAAACCTTAAACGCGGGGTAATTTTATTTGCACGTTAAATTTCATGTTTAAATAAATAAAAAAAAAATATCTAATTTAATATTAACTTAAGAATAATAATATTAATTATATTTAGTTAAAAAAATATGATTTTAATTTTTGAATATTTATTTAATTAAATATGTTTAATTTAAAATTTCATTTTTAAATATTTCACTAATATTCAATATCTCAGTAACTTAATATTATATTATTGTCTTAGAATCACACTAAAAAAAATATTCAAAAAGAGCTAAAATAAAATTAAACTTACTATGAGACATACATATTTGAGTATATGTTGAAAACATAGATGCATAACACGCTGTCATACATGTCAGATTTTATAATGATGAAAAATACCTCCCCGAGACTCAAAATATGACATATATTTCCAACTGACATATATGTCATAGAAAATTAAAGAAATTGAAGTAATATCCAACTTACATATATGCCAGATAATCTTTAAAATTGATTTTGACCATACACATGACATTAATGAATATAATTATCACATTTCATAAATATAGTTATTTAAAATATTAAATATAACACATATTATTTTTTAACTTATTATTGTCTTAATATCGGAGTTAGTTGTCTTAATAAAGATTTATTAATATTGTCTTAATATTAGAGTTAGTTGTCAGAAAGAAAATATTAATTTTAACCTTCTATTTAAAGACAAAATCAAAATTTTAATATCATAGCTGTCTTAATATATTAATTTTGTCTTAATATCAGATTTAGTTGTCTTAATATATTTAAATTACTTAAATAATTTTACTTAAGTTATGATGTTTATCAGAGTTATGATGTGTTTTATTAGAGTTATGAGCTGTTTAACCATTGGGGGATGCTCTATGACGTATACATATTTATATTGTCTTTAATATCAAAGTTAGTTGTCTTAATATATGATGTTCTGTTAATATCAGAGTTAGTTGGCCTATGACGTATACATATTTATATTATCTTAATATCAGAGTTTATGTAACATATTGGATTTCACATACACATCATAACACAAACACTTTTAGGCGTATAGATGATTTTAGAGAGAGAGAAAGTGGGAAATTCTAGAAAGAGAAACTCATGTAAGGTTAGATTACCAAAGAACATCCAACCCTCTACCTTGCAAGGTAGAGGGTATTTAAAGGTTACAAAATAAACGACTGACGCTCATTGTGGATCGTGTATACAATGGGTAAAGACCCGTCCTTCCTCCACGGTGTTGCACTAAACTAAATAGCTAACTAAATAACGTAATGTCTACGAGCTAACTTATGCTAGATAGTATTTGGGGTGACCGATACTTCATTATGGAATTTTCTAATTCCTAACAATCTCCCCCTAAGGGTGGTCACCCCATGTTTTACATTTTGAATTCTAGCATTCTAATTAATCTTCAGTCTTGAGCTCGCAGACTTTTCTTCATCAAAGTATTCAAACTATGTGCACTGTGTTGATTTCTCATTGTTCAACTATGATGTATGTTTCGTGGAGGTTGTTGAGCTGATCCACCATGATGACCTTTTGAGCATTACTAGAGATCATCATCCACTGCAAATCTCAAGATCACCCATTGTTGTGTTTCCAGCATATGATGTTGTGAAATTGACCGACATGCTCATATTCGATCATGATTTCTTCTTATCGTGGTAGCTTAAAGCTTGATTCATGATATTGGCGTTAGCCAGAAAGGAAGCATGGAGTGATAATATCGAGTCATTGATGCACTAATCATGATTTCTTTAGATATGAATGTGTTGTGCGAGCATGCAGCTATGGATTGACCGCCTCATTCCGATCACCGCAACGTCGAGGAGTACTCGCATAAAAGCATAGCAATAAGCGACGAAGTGTCTTTGATCACTTTTGATGAATGAGGCATGGCCCACGGCCCCCTCGCTGATCAAGACAAGTAATTCTGTGAACAAGTATAATTCAAGAATTTCCTTGGATTGTGGCTCTTAGTTGCTCTAGTGTTTGATCTGTATTTTACATACCCTCATAGCATGTTAATTACGCATTGTTGCATCATTATTCATTGTTATACATGTACTTTGAGGGTGTTTTGTGATTATGTAGGCTATGCGCAAAAATGAGCTAAAGTTGTGATATTATGTTTAAAATGAAGACATGCAAGTTTTGAACGTTGTCGTTGTTTTGCTCGTGACAAGCCCATGTCATCAAAAAAAAAAAAGAAAAGAAAAAAAAAAAGAAAAAGATCTAAAATATTTGGGCTCAACCGAAGTGTAGAGAAGAGAAAAAGAAGAAAAATATTTGGGCCTTGACTTGAGGTGTTGACGCAGCAAGCAAAGAAGAAAAAAAGGGTTTTAATCCATTATATAAAAGGAATGTCTAACCAATGCCCTTAAGGCATTGGTTAAGATTTGTCATTTTGTGGTTTATAATAACTATTCATGTGGGTCCTCCGTTCAAATATGTAATTATGTG
The DNA here is from genome assembly GCA_910596185.1 of Chrysanthemum makinoi. NCBI lineage: Eukaryota > Viridiplantae > Streptophyta > Magnoliopsida > Asterales > Asteraceae > Chrysanthemum > Chrysanthemum makinoi. Next base: position 74,152,699 of record OU343216.1, on the reverse strand, counting down.
TCAACTATAAGGACCATTTGTGTAACTAAAAACCACAAAATGACAAATCTTAACCAATGCCCTTAGGGCATTGGTTAGACACTCCCTTATAAAAACGATGCGACAAAGGGAGGACATCATCAGCCGACATTTTCTTTTGCTCCATCTCATTTGTTATTCACAATTCACCAACATAAAAACAAAGGATCACCGCTTTTTTTTTATATCATTGACAAGCCACAATATTCTTTATCTCATTTTATGTTACTATATAGATATCTCACGATCGTACAACAAGGTTTTAATCATTATTTAGTCTTGATCATATTTGTACGTACCATGCATATTCGAATAAATATGATATCTACGTTTGTCATGTGCGGCTAAGCCTCTTGTAATCTCCCTAAGAAAAGATATATTTGGTTTGATCATGTTTATGGATTATAATTTATTTGTCAAACATTAATTCATATGATTTTATTGCATATCATTTGTTTGAATTTAATGTTTTAGCATAATTATTTTATTGAATTATTGTGAGACAATTTATTGCGAGTCAACGATTGTGCCAGTTTAAGTAGCATAAGGGTTAAGATGGTCGATGTTTAAAATATAATTTGTTCCCATAATTGTTCATTAAATAATTATAAAATTAATTGATAGGATTATTAGAAGACATGTTATTGCTAGTCAACGAATTGTGCCGAGTCCAACTAGTTTAGGTATTAAGACAATTTGTGTGGTAAACATAACTTGCCTACAAAATTATCCTTTTCAATTAATACAAAGCAAACATTAGTAATAATCCGTAACTTAGTCATATCAATATATCCGAGCCGAGGGATTACTTTTCACCAATTGTTCACAACTTCGCTTATTTGCTTATTTAATTTTATTTGTTTATTTGTTTTTCGTTAATTAGTAGTTTTAGTATTAAGTGTTAAACTAGTTATTTATTTCATAGAATTTAGTTTAATTAGTAATTTAGTTATTAAGATTTCAAAACCAAAACTTTTATTGATCAAGGATCACCCCAAAACTTACATTAAAACCACATACTCCGTGGATACGAGCACCGCTGCCCTATCTAGTATAAGGTAATTAGTTATTTTTGATTGGTACAACGAGCTCTATCAAATTTTGTATGCCATTTAGGGAGTTGAGTGCTTTTGGTTTAAGTTTTGTTAATAGTTTTAAAAATAAAATACAAAAAAGATTTTTTTCTTTGTTTTGTTTGTTTGTTTTGTTGATTGTGAGTGTGCAAGTTAGTGTATGCTACACGCCAGAGATCGGGACGCACATCACCGTTAGCTACGATCCTGAGGTAGAGAGAAGCGCAAGGTTGAAGAGGAAAGCAGCTAGACAGTTTTCTACTAACCTTGACTTTGCAAGTTTAGAAGAGCTTTACACGAAATGCCAGTGACGACGATGCACGGGTGCGAATCTCCACCACGAGGTGTGGATTCCTATTATAGACCGGGAACTTCGATGATCCCTCCCCGATTGTCATCCGACTACGCTAATGGGCCGTGAGCAACTTCAAGATCCAAATAACCTCATAGCGATCTTACCCGTGGTTTAGAGGTCATGAGGAGCCGCGACGCACATCCGGGAGTTTTTCCATTGCGATACATATGAGTTAATAACACCACTAAAGATGGGGTAAGACTTCGCTTTTCCTTTTTCTCTTAAAGATCAGCTAAGGCCTGGTTCACATCTCAACCGTAGTATTAACTCATGGTCTCAAATGCACCCGCATTTCTTGATGAATTCTATTCTATAAGCAAAACTGCTGCCATTAGAAATAAGATTAAATCCTTTCACAAATCCCGTGCGAGTTTCAATGGCTTTTAGTGACTCAAAGAGTTGTTAAGAACTTGCCCTCACCACGATGTTCCAAAATGGGAGCTTGTTAAAGTCTTCATGATGGGTTGATTATCACAACCAACAATTTGTGATGGCAACTAGTGGAGGAACGTTTTCACGCCCATGGAGGAAGAATGTTCTTGAAAAAGTCGAAAGCAAGGGTTCCAAGACCAGCTTCAAATGATCGAAACAACAAATCTTCCGCCAATTCTGCGGTCTAACCAACATGGCACAAATTCTGAAATTAGTGAGTTAAGTAAGAAAGTCGATCTTTTGTTGAGAAATCTAGGAAAAGTTGCCTCAAATGTCGCATGTAACGATGATGTGTGCTCATGTGTTGATCCGAGTCATTCAAATTATAATTGTCAAAGTTGGGGCGCCAATCAATGGATGTAAATGGAGTCTATGGAAAACTATCCACCTAAACGACCCATTCTCCAATATAGTTACAATCCGTGGATATGTAATCATCCCAACTTCCGTTGGAAGGATGACGCATACTTCCTTAACAATTCCCCAACAAAGGCCACAACAATACCAAAGTCAAAGTCAAGGTCAAGGTTCAAACAATTGCCAACAATCCAATGTTGACCAAAAGTTTGACTTGATCCAAGCGAAGTTGGCCAAGTCTAATCAAGGTGCAAACCTAAAGTTTGAGTCCCTTCCAAATCAGAGTAAATCTTGAAAGACAATCAAGGGCCAACAAGAGGTGCACAAACGAGAAGCAGTAAGCTTCCAAGCTATCCCACTCTTAATCCAAAGCATAAGCCGATGGTCCCGAGCATGTGAATATGGTGACATCTCTTCGAAATGGTAAAACCTACAACAATGACATCAAAATTCCAAGTGTTCATGATTTTTCGCATGATGTCGAGGATTTCGCTATCTGATGACCTAAATTGTTGTTAAGGTAAAAAGTGAAAATGTTAAGTTCGATTCTGAGTTAGTAAATGATCTGTCAATCTAGCAGATGCCGATTTTTCCAAAGCTGCGGGGTAAGGAGTGGTTGTGCTTGACACACCACCCTCCCCAACTTTGGGTGATTGAGTAGCTTCAGGATTCTGAGTTGGTGGTTTTGGAAAATCTTTGGTCAATCATTCAAAGTCTGTTTGGTCACTGAAAGTGTTAAAAGATGCATCGAAACTAATCTAGTGCTTAGTTGGGAGAAGAGCCATTTCATGGTTCGAGAGGGAATTGTATTAGGACACGTGTTTCGAAAAAAGGATTTGAGGTTGAACGCCAAGGTGCAAATAATTTCAACCCTTCCTCCCACTAACATTAAAGCCGTATGATCTTTTCTTGGTCATGCAGGTCTTACTGTGCGATTTATTAAAGATTTCAGTGCTATATCAAAGCCTCTTTGTAATTTACTCTCAAAAGAGGCACGATTTGACTTTAATGAATCATGTCTTAAAGCATTTAATATGCTTAAGCAAAAGCTTGTAGAAGCCCCACTTCATAGTCACCGATTGGTCGAAGCCTTTCGAGATCATGTGTGATGCAAGCGATATGCCGTCAAGGGAATTCTGGGACAACAAGTCGATAAGAACCCTTGTGATCTTTTATGCTAGTAAGACTTTTTCAGAAGCTCAAATGAATTACACCACTACTGAAAAGGAATTGCTAACTGTGGTTTTTGCTCTCATAAGTTCGTCATATATTTGGGGGCACTCTAAGGTGATAGTATTTTCAGATCATAGTGCCTTGAAACATTTATTAACCAAGAAAGAGACAAAACCGAGGTTGCTTAGGTGATTCGCTGTTACAAGAATTTAACTGAAATTTATAAAAATGGTCGTGGTTGCCGACCATTTGTCCGAGATTATCCTCCACCGTTCAATCCATCTGACAACGTGATTAAAGAAGCTTTCGATGAAAGCTTATTCCAAGTTTCTAAGATCCTGGTATGCAAACATTGTTAACTACCTTGTACAAAAAGCTCCTGACATCTGGTCCAAACAACAAAGACAATACTTCTTTTCTCAATTGAAGCATTATTTTTGGGAGGATCCGGATCTTTATAAAGTGTGTGCAGACCAAGTTGTTAGGAGGTGTGTTCCCGATGACGAGCATATGGACATATTGGCTCGTTGCCATTCTTATGCTGGGACACTTTGGTGCGATTTAAAAATCTGGGCACAAAGTCCTCATAGAGCGGCTTTGGCCGACTATATTCAAGGATGCACAGCTTTTGTGAAAGCATGTATCAAGCCAACAAGTTGGTGGGATTTCAAGGCGTGATCAGATGCCTATGAATCCAATACTTGTTGTTGAGATCTTTGACGTGTGGGGTATTGATTTTATGGGACCATTCCCTACCTCTCATGGTAATATGTATATTTTGGTGGCTTTTTGACTATGTCTCTAAGTGGGTAGAAGCTGAGGCTACAAGAACAAATGACCATAGTGTAGTTCTTAAGTTTGTTAAGAAAAATATATTTGCTAGGCATGGAATCCCCAAGGCGATCATTAGTGATGGGGGTTCCCACTTTAAGAACTTCAAGTTTGGAAAATTATTGAAACACTATGGGGTTAATCATAGAATAGCTACTCCTTATCACCCAATGACTAGTGGACAGTAGAAGTATCTAATAGGGAGATTAAGAGAATATTAAAAAGACCGTCAGAGTTGATAGGAAGGATTGGTCCGTGAGGTTAGATGATGCCTTGTGGGCATATAGGACGGCTTTTAAGACCCCTATTGGAATGTCACCGTATAGGTTGGTATATGGCAAGGCGTGTCATTTAATGGTTGAGATTGAGCATAGGGCTGAGTGGGCAATTAAGCAGGTTAATATGGACTTAGATAATGCCGGTAATTCTAGGAAACTTCAATTATCTGAATTAGATGAGATTAGACGCGATGCTTATGAGAGTGCCCGGATTTATAAGGAGAAAACTAAGGCTTTTCATGACCGACACATCACCAAGAAATCTTTCTCTGTGGGTCAAAAAGTTTGGTTATTCAATGCTAGACTTAAGCTCTTTCCAGAAAATTAAGTAAATGGACGGGTCCATACGTTGTGACTCAAGTCTCTCCACATGGAGCCATTGAAAATAAAATATGGTAGGTGGAGAGTCGTTTAAAGTCAATGGACACCGTTTGAAGCCGTATGTTGTGTTGGATAGTGATCATATGGCCACGGTTGATGTGGTTTATTTGGAACCACTCCAACCGTCTCAATAGCTCCAATGAGTTATGTCGGGTGACGACGAACTTAGCGCCAAGGAGGCAACCCGGGTTGTAGTATGTATGTTAAAACTTGTGGGTGTGTTAACTACAAACCCTCACGAGACTAAAGTCGTCCACTCGGGCTACCGAAAGTGGTTTAAAAAGGCTTGTTGCATGCTTAAATGCAACCGTGATTCCTACTAAAGTGAGTTAGGTTTTGTGTGTGTTTGTTTGTCAAAGTGATTTTTAACCAAAATTTCAACTTAAAGTTTTTACATTGGGGACAATGCAATGCTTTAAGTTGAGGGGGTGTCACATGACATGTGTTTGTGTGAAATTGTAGTAAAAAAAATGGGTCAAAATGTGATTTTTGAAAAAAAAAAAAAAAAAAGTCCATTATAAGAGTTTTTGCTAATTGATGTGGAAGTTTCTTCACATATATTTGTTGAGTGTTTGCGATTCTGAAGATTAGCTTGTGGATGACTTATTGAGGAAACCGTAAGACCCAACCATGATTATAAGGTGCACCCAATTTCATTGTATAATTTGGTTATAAATTGATTTGATAGTTTGCATGTAGTTAGGCATATGTATATTTAGTAGATGATCAAACCATACCCGATTGAATTTCCTCACTTACTTTTGCTTAAAACAGGAAGAAAGTTAAAATAATATAATATGAAATATAATAATGTAATAGTTGGGTTAGGACACTTAAATTGATCTTATCCGCTTGTCACCGCCAAGACGTGCAATAGAAAAGTTGGAGAACTGTCATAATTATTGGTGGTAGTCATATGTTGGGCTTGCCTATCTCGATTCGTCACCAAGCAAGGTGATATTTTAGTTGTTAGCATTGGGTCGACGTCGATTTTATGATGGATAGCATTGCACTTAGCTGAGACAATTTTATGTGAATAACCCAACCTTGTATTATTGATAATGAAATTAGGAAGGTTGGTTTAATTTAGTGCATTAACTAATTACTCTATGTGGTAGATAACTCCATCATATGATATACCAAGAGGCACGGCATAGCTGCCCATTTAATTAAAACGGACTAAATTAACCGTTCCGTGGTGCCCATGTGTCTTAGTATGCACCTATAGGATAGATATTCATAATCTCAAATGATTGGTCTTTTTATCAACCTTAAAAGGAGTGTATAAAGCATTCGGGATGACATGTATAAAACGGTCCCGATGGCTAAAAAAGAGCTTATGTATGTTATGAGCAAAAATGCTTGAAATGTAAGTGAAATTCATGCAAAAAAAAAAAAAGTGAAAATATGTGTTGATGTATGATGGCTAATGTGCTCTTTAAAAGTTTGCTCCTATGGTATAAAAACTCCGCTATTATAAAAGGTGTAAGGTATTCTCACCTCTCGTTTTGGATCTATGTTTAGATTGATTATAGGGGTGTACTAAGTTTGTTGGGCACATGGTTAATTATATGAAACATAAAGTAAATGGAACCAATGGGAGCGGTTATGCTAAGTGTTTAAGAAGGACAAAAATATTGGTAATCATTTTGGATTATTTGCTACATAGGATGGTTATTAGTGTACTTGGTTGAATTTAATCTTTTTGATGGAATTTCAATGTTATGATTAAAAATTATGTAATTAACATGCCAAGATATAGTAGATTTCTTCCTCGGGAGAGTAAGAGTTAAGTTGAGGGGGTTTGATCGGTGTATTTTACATACCCCTCATAGCATGTTAATTACGCATTGTTGCATCATTATTCATTGTTATACATGTACTTTGAGGGTGTTTTGTGATTATGTAGGCTATGCGCAAAAACTAGCTAAAGTTGTGACATTATAAGCTTAAAATGAAGACATGCAAGTTTTGAACGTTGTCGTGTTGTTTTGCTCGTGACAAGCCCAATGTCATCAAAAAAAAGAAAAGAAAAAAAAAAAGAAAAGACGAAAAATATTTGGGCTTTCAACCGAAGTGTAGAGAAGAGAAAAAGAAGAAAAATATTTGGGCCTTGACTTGAGGTGTTGACGCAGCAAGCAAAGAAGAAAAAAAAAGGGTTTTTAATCCGTTGCACGATACAAAGGGAGGACATCATCAGCCGACATTTTCTTTTGCTCCATCTCATTTGTTATTCACAATTCACCAACATAAACAGTGATCAGCCGTTTTTTTTTTATATCATTGACAAGCCACAATATTCTTTATCTCATTTTATGTTGGGTAGAGTTATTGATACGGTGGCTATGTTTTTATTCATACGGTGGCTATTTTTTTTTTATTTTTTTTTATTTTATTTTTATTTTTATAATTTTGTTTACATCAAAAAGCTATAAACCTGAAAATGCGAACTCGTAATATAAAGTTTAATAAGCCAAACGCTAAAACTGCCGAAATACTGTAACGTAAAACTGACAAAAATCAGGTTGACTGGAAAAAAGCGGGGAAGGACAAAAAGGGCGGTGGGCTATGGATCATATTTGTAATGCACATATTCGAATAAATATGATATCTACGTTTGTCATGTGCGGCTAAGCCTCTTGTAATCTCTCCCGGTAAAAGATATATTTGGTTTGATCATGTTTATGGATTATAATTTATTTGTCAAACATTAATTCATATGATTTTATTGCATATCATTTGTTTGAATTTAATGTTTTAGCATAATTATTTTATTGAATTATTGTGAGACAATTTATTTAGTCAACGAGTGCCAAGCCTAAGTAGCATAAGGGTTAAGACGGTCGTATGTTTAACATAATTTGTTCCCATAATTGTTCATTAAATAATTATAAAATTAATTGATAGGATTATTAGAAGACATGTTATTGCTAGTCAACGAATTGTGCCGAGTCCAACTAGTTTAAGTATTAAGACAATTCGTTGGAAACATAACTTGCGCCCAAAATTATCCTTTTCAATTAATAGCAAACATTAGTAATAACCGTAACTTAGTCATATCAATATATCCGAGCCGGAGGGATTACTTTTCACTCAATTGTTCACAACTTCGCTTTTATTTGCTTATTTAATTTTTATTTGTTTATTTGCTTTTTCGTTAATTAGTAGTTTTAGTATTAAGTGTTAAACTAGTTATTTATTTCATAGAATTTAGTTTAATTAGTAATTTAGTTATTCAGATTTCAAAACCAAAACTTTTATTGATCAGTGATCACCCCAAAACTTACATTAAAACCACATACTCCTCGTGATACGATACCCGCTTGCCCTATCTAGTATAAGGTAATTAGGTTTATTTTTTATTGGTACAACGAGCCTGTCACTATTCTCAAACCGGAATGTCTCAAAGAAGACAACACTGAAAGGAGTGAACCAGCGAATAGCGATTCACTGATTGATGAAAAGAGATTTGAAAAACAATCATGTATTGCTCAATAGAGATTGTTTTTGCAATACAACGAAGGTTTTAATGAAAATCAATTATCAATCATAAACACCTTTAATTTTGAGAAATAAGTACACATCCAATGTGCTAAAGAAAAGAGTTTGAAAGCACAACGACCGGTTTTTCAAAGGTATCCGTCAATCCATAACCTGAACCAGGATTGATTCAAAATATTGAATCGCCCCATCGTTTCTGTTCAGTTGTCACATAGTTGATCTATTGGATATATCTCACATGCCACCTACCAGGAGCTTGTTTGATGTTGGCTCCAGAAGGCTTTCCATCTTCATTGTAAGTATGTTAGCATATCACTCAGATGTTCTGGCAATACCACAAGGATACCATGAGGACTCATATGATATAATCTCTCTTTCCACATTGTGTGAGACAGAAAGTCTTCATTAAAAGTGTCCTAATGAGATTTATTGATGATCTCGTGGCTCTAGACTCAATTTGTGCATATTTGGATCCTATATCGGAGACTAAGGAGAGGGTCTCCTTCTTCAATATCAATAATCTCTAAGAGAAAGTCGATAGATAATGTCAGTTCCCCATGAGAATGAAACAAGCCCTTTTAAGAGGAACTTGAGTAGTTTTGGAAGTTTTAGTGCAGTGCGTCACTAGGTCCATGACGTCTTGTCTTCAATACTGATGTTACCATCAGTAGCATATGAATTGCACCCGGTTTCTACCCTAAGGTTGAATAAATGGAGGGCTATTTCTTTTCACCCTTTTTCATATTCAATTATTTTTAATTCTTCAACCCCTTCAGTGCTTACCAAGACTTCATAACTAGAACCCTGTTGGGTTTATTCCAAAGCATAGCTCGCCTCACCCACACTTTTCCCATATCTCATTTTTTCCTTTTATCATCATACTAAGAACTCTACACTAACTAGTGGATAGTCCTGGGTAGATCCCTCCTCGCTCACTTCGATCATGGGAACACATACCTAACCTTATCGTCCTTATATCACCATACATAATGAAAAGTTGGTCGGTCTTTTTTTGGTATCGTTCATCTGCCATTGGAACCAATTGAAAACCATTTGAAAAATCAATCAAGATACTTGTGATATAGAATCAAAGCATTTTGTATCTTAATTGTTTTGATATTTTAGAAATGCTCCCCCTTAACATATGCATAAAGATTTAGAAATTGTTTAGCACATGGAGGCAAGAGATCTTTGAAATCGTTAGATTAAGAGTGAAAGGTCCAATATTTTGATTAACATTTTCTAAAATGATCATCATCACTTCCCAATCAATTTGAATAGATAAAACATTTTGAGGAAGGATGAGGTTTTCAAAAGTTTGCTCCCCCGCAATATGTGCCTCGAGGTTTGAAAGAATTTTGCACATATAAGAAGGAAGTTCTTTGAAGTACAACCATGATCACCAAACATTTAGAAACCATTTAACACACAATCAAGGTGCCTTATGTAAAAGCATGGAAAACTTTGTACCCTGAAGGTTTGAATTTGTTTTGAAATGCTCCCCCTTAATATATGCTTCGAAAATTGTTTAGCACATATTTAGAGAAA
>OU343216.1:74101474-74142652 GCA_910596185.1 Chrysanthemum makinoi | reverse complement strand
ATCCCAACTTGAGATGGATCGATGCGGGGAAGTCAGCTGAAACCAATTACTAGCTTGGTTAGTAGAGAATTGGAAGAGACGCAAGCGCGTGATCTCCCTTGTGGTAGCTTCAAGGTCGATAGAGTCAACGATTTTAAGGAAGTCCTTGAGATGCTGATTAGGATCTTCAGAACAAAGTCCATGGAATGCACATCCGTTTTGCACCAACCGGATGGTGTCAGAATCGCGAGGGCCGTAGTTGTGATCTTGATGGGAGCTCAATGGTGTTCCTATAGCCTTGATGGCTTGGTCTAGAGTATTCACCAAGAGTATGGCCTCTTGGCGGGTCAATTGGTGGTGGTTTGATTGGAAGTGGTTGATTTGGTGATGGGTTATCGCCTTCTATGATGAAAAGTGATAAGGTTCTGAACAAAAACACGAAGAAGAGGGATGGACTACAAGGAAGCTAATGAAAATGAGAAAAAATCTTACTTGATAGGAATCAAGCAAGGTAACCTAAACGAGATAAAGATCAAACTAGCTATTCTATTCTTTCGGCGGTGGCGTAAAACTGTCTGTATGGAAAGCGGTTCGGGTCAGAAACTTCCTTTTCTTGAGCAAGTTTTTCCTTCTCCTAGGCAGTGAACCTAATCATTGTAGTGTAGTATGGGGTAAGCCTGGTGATTGATATGGTTCTAGGCCCGAAAATAGGAATGCTAGTAGAAATATATGTGAGAAGGTGGGGTTGAAGATGATTCTTTTATCTATTTTATGATTTTTTAGAAACTAATGTAAAATCTTGGGAAGTGGTTTGGGACCGATTACTCTACTTTAACTAATTATCTAATTACACTACGGTATATGTCTGATGAGGTGTCTTTCATTATGATGATTAAAAAGATGTGTTCACTAGATACTATTACTCCCTAGTTATCTTTTATTGGTCGGTTGAGTTGTCACGTCCTTTATTTTAACACGTTGTATTCCTAAAGGTGAAATAGGTATCGTGGTCCCTAGTTCTTTGAGGTTATCTCTCGTATATGACCTACAGAGCGGCAAGCCTAAGCTATTTCATCCATAGACCATATCATCATAAAGCATACTCAAGCATAAAATACAACGAAGATGTAGGTTGCACTCTAAGCCAATTTCAATTAAGATAAGAAACAACCTAACAATAATCAATAACTATGTTTCATAGATCTAAGCAAACACACAAGTAATTTAGCTAGACATGACAGACAAGCAAGCATACACACAATCAATCGAATATGAGATAGACATAATGATAATTTGGATTAATAAACTTATCTCGATGTGTAAAATTGGGTATGGGACCCTAACGTACTGTCTAAGTCGGACTACAAATGAATTAGGGTTTTTTCTCCAAAAGTCTACCTCTACAAATACAGAAAAATCAAATTCTATATATAGATTTACAATCGCGACGGCGTCACCTTTTGCATAGGATGCCGTCAGCTCGCCGTCAGCTCGCCATCTTTAGGGTTTCGTTTGGGCCAAGTCATCGATGGGACGGTGTCACCTTAGAATTGTGACGTCGTCGGTCTTGAGTTGGGACGTCGTCTTGATTCTATATCTGGGTCGATGCGGGTGAAAACGTGAGTGATGCGTTCATAATTAAAGTAGCGCCGTCAAATTATGTGACGAATTTCCAGTACATGGGTGTGCATGTTTTGATCAAGTATTCATTGAGGGATGACGTCGCCCTTTGGATGGGATGCCGTCTGGTACTGTTGATCAGTCTTGAGTGGCTTTGATCTTGACTTTGCCATTTTCTTCATGTATTTGCTCCTTTTTGTCCATATGTGTTTCATTCTAGCATTTTGCTTACAAAAGACCTAAAAAGTAAAAAGGAACGAAATTAAGCAGTAAAGGATATAAAATGTGTCGAAATAGGGCTTAAATGACCCCCTAAAAGCGGAAGTTTCAAATCTTTATCACAAAACTAGGTAAAGATCATAAAATATAAATAACGTTTAATGACGATATTTGTATTAACAGTTTCTATGTTTCAATCAAACCAATAACATATTATATTTTAAAATATGAGTATGGCAAGAAGAACCGTACTGCATAACGCCATTGGTAGGTCTTTGCTTAACAAGATGCCTAAAGTATAAATTGTTACTTCAACTTAATTTTGTAAAAAAGAAGATATATTGACATTTTTCATTTTATTAGTCTCATAATTTTGAAACTATTATTTTTCCTAGTAAGAGTTACATTCAAATCTACATATGATCATTAGCAATAAGTTGTCATGTTAATGAGCAGGTTAGGCATATTAGTATAAGATCAGCATTAGTACTTTCTATATGAAAGGTTTACTACAAGATAGTGGTAAATAGTAGGTCATGCTGTTATATGTTTGAGCCTTCAAAATGTAAGAAGATGAAATAAAGATGGAACTGTAGCAAAGATTGACAGCAATTTAGTGTTTAGTCAATTTACAAGATGTTATTCAGTGTTCTATAGCAATTTAATCTATGTCACTATCTCAGTGGATCACAAGTTATGCATACAGTCAAAATGCAAGAACTTCATGTTCACACAAAAATTGTGTATAGTCAGACCTTTTATACCTTATGATCGTCTAAATTTGTTCATTAAGCATGTCCAAAATGGTTGGTCAATATTATCTTCTTTTAGTAACAGTATGAAGGATATAGGATCTCACAAACACACTAAACCATAATCACTATGGGGCGTACAAAGGTGTTTAGAGAGAAGTTCTAGTGAGAGAAAGGAAGAGATTTGGGAACTATGTGAAACAAAGAAAAATGGTATGGCTCCAACCCTCCTTGGGGTAGAGGGTATTTATATCTTACACGCCACCTACGGGCTGTGGATCAGGCATACAGTGGGTAAAGACCCGTCCGTCCTCCACGGTGTTACTAAACTAAATACAACTTAATCATAAAATAACAATGACTATGAGCTCTCTAGCGATTACATATACTTGAGGTGACCGACTCTTTAATACCTAGAATTTCTAATTCCTAACAATCTCCCCCTAAGGGAGGTCACCTCAAACACACATTAAACTTACATTGAATACAAACTAATATTACATTATAAATTGTTCTTGCACTCTTGATGAATTACTTTGCTCTGAAGCTCGTAGTCATTGATTCTTCACAGTGCATGTTTGGTTAAACGGGTGGAGGTATTTCTTGATCCACGTGATAATGAGTTTTGAGCCATCTTTGAGATCATCGGCCACATTAAATCTACGACTCTTCCTATGTGGTGTTGATAATATTTGATGTTGTGACATTTGGACGACATGCTCCTTCTTGATCATGATATCTTCTTATCGAGTAGCGAGCTTTGTTGATTCATGATATTGGCGGCCGCGTAGCGAGAAGCATGGAGAATAATATCGAGAATCTTTGATGCACTTATCATGATTTCTTAAGAAATGAATGTGTTGTGTGAGCATGCGGCTATAGATTATTGCTCCATTACGATCATTTTGCAAGCGTCGAGGCATTACTGCACGCAGTGCTTAATAAAGCCACGAAAGTGTCTTTGATCACTTCGTTGAATTGGTACACGGCCCACGGTTCCCGTTGATCCGTACAAATCTTTTATTGATCGGTATAATTCGAATTTCCTTGTGAGGTTTTAGCGGTACGCTCTAGCCGTTCTCAAACGGGCGTCTCAAAGACAACCGGGTGAGTGAACTTGCGAATAGAGATTCACTTATTGATGAAAAGAGATTTGAAAAACAATCGTGTATTGCTCAATAGAAATTGTTTTTGCAATACAACGAAGTTTTAGTGAAAAATGATATATCAATCATAAACACCTTTTGATTTGAAATAATTGTACACAGTCGATGTGTTTATAGAAAAGAGTTTTTAAACACAACAACCGGTTTTTCAAAGGCATCCGTCAATCTATTTTCTTGGATGTGGATTGATTCAATTTTGAATCGCTCCAGAGATGATATATGACACAAGTAAGTCTTGGCAATACCACAAGGATAGTGCGTAGGACTCATAAGATATAATCTTACATTCCACATTGTGTGAAATAATGAGTCTTCAAGAAATAAGTGTCCTAAAGAGATTAATTGATGATCTCTGTCTAGACTCAATTAGTGCTCTTTTTGGTTTCTGTGCGGAGACTAGGGAGAGGGTCTCCTTCTTCAATATCAACATCTCTAAGAAGTCGATAGATTATGTAGGTTCCCCGTGAGAATGAAACAAGCCCTTTTAAGAGGAACTTGAGTAGCTTAGGAAGTTTAGTGCAGTGCGTCACTGGGTCAATGCCGTCTTGTCTTCAATACCAGTGTTACCTTAGTAACCACGGTAGCATATGAATTGAACGGTATCGCCTAGGTTGAATTATGGAAGGGCTATTTATTTTCACCCTTTTCACATTCCAATTCTTTTTCATTCTTCAACCCCTTCATTGCTTACGAGACTTCATGACTAGAACCTTGTTGGGTTTATTCCATTACTAGCTCAGTCTCAGTCCGCACTCTTCCCATATCTCATTTTTCTCCTTTTTACAGAATACCTAAGGACTCTACACTATCTAGTGGATTGTCCATGGGTAGATCCCTCTGGTTCTGGCGGATCATGGGAACAAAATACCTAACCTTATGATAACGCCTAAAATGAACATGTTTTTAGTAGCGTTATTGTTAGTTTTGTGCATGATAATCGGCTATATTTACTCATAACTGTTGCAAAAGTGCAAAGATACATATTGTGTATGTATATATGTAGCCCGGTATCCCGAATAGTGAAGAAATGAAGTTTTATGCATTAGGAAAATTCTAGGAAGGAAGTCGAGCTAGGAAGCTTTTGGATTCAATGATTGGGAAGCTCAATGATTTTTAAGTATCTACAGCAAGGAAGAGATAAAGTTTTGTCTTGGAAATCATCAGAGAGCAAAAAATGAAGCGAATAGGCGAAAAAGTCAACAAAAGTCAAAACAACATAAACCCAGCGTTGGGTCACAACCGTAACGGATCCGGTGGCGTTGGGTCAAATGCAACCGATCCGGTTGGAGTCAAAACGATCCGGTTTCTCGCTGATTACACAAGTTGCATTTATTGTTGCCTTAACTTCCCATAATCATTGGAGTCCGATCATTTCTTGATATTTACTTGTTGGGAACGTTTTTGGGCAGTTGAGCAAGCACATTTGGCTATATAATGAACCTAGTCCTAGTCTACTAGGTGTGACACAACAAAAATTGTATTAGTTTACACCTAAACTAATACCAACCATATATTCAGCCCAAAATCTTAGTTCTTACTTGAAAAACGTCCAGGAGCAAGGAAGGAACAATTCTCATCCATAGTTTTGGTAGTTTGGAGTTGTACGATGAATCTAGGTGATTGGAGTAGTTTTACTAATCCACAAATTCTAATTCTTGTAATCACAAAAGTTTAGGTATTCTATGAACTTTGTTATGGAATTCTATTCTCTTGAATTGTTGGAATTACTTTGTTATGATTTGTGTTTAGTTATTATTATTATGGAGTAGTTTTGGGATATACTTGTGTGTTGGGATGTAGTTAATCATATTAGTGTTCTCAAAATGTGATGCATGTATATATGATCTTGTTTAAATGAGTTTGTTGGAAAAATACTAGTCTTGGTTTGATTTGTTGATAAAACATGCTTTAAGAAAAAGGACCGAAAGGAGTAAACGAGATGCTAGTGGAAGTTTGTGCAAACATGGAAGAGAAAGAGGTGGAAGTAGTTAAAATGGGAAAGGCAAATCAGAAAAAACCTTCCTCAAACAAACTAACCCCAACAACAACCTCCACCACCAAAAATGATTCCACACCCTCATCACCTACCACTAATTGCAAACCCTTAACCCGAAGACAAAATAAGCTATTTTAGAAAACCTAGAACAAAGTTTCTTGAGCTTAATGAAAACGGTGATAGAAGTACTCCAAGATTATGTGCTTTCTGGTAAGTTGGATGCATTGATGCTAGCGAGGCTAGGTTGGAAGATAAGAATCTCTACGGAGCGAGATCTAATTTTGTTTAGAGGCATGCCAAGGAAGGAAAAGGATCCGGGTAATTTTGTGTTGCCGATCAAAGTGAATGGGACTACACTAGTTTATGCTTTAGCCGTACGGGTCAAGTGTTAATGTGATGCCGTATCCATTGTTTAAGACTTTAGGACTAAGTAATCCGAACCTAATCATTGAAGCTTACTATGGCGGATAATTCTCAAAGCGAAATGCGAGAGGTGAAGAATGTGAGAGTAAATTGGCTATCAACGTATTTGTCCGATTTCCTTGTCCTAGATATTTCGGTGGACAAGAGTTTACCACTACTATTGGGGAGACCATTCCTCTGAACTTGTGGGCGATTATAGACATGGGAAGAGGCACAATGACTATTGATAATGGGATTTCAAGACAACAAACATACCCAAAACCAAGGACTAACTTTGGAATTTATGGAGGAGTTAGAGTTAATGGAAGCAGATGATGATTTAACATGTTTTGAAGTGGGGCGTGATGTCCAAGTAACCCAATGTCGGGACCGTTAGTTCCATATTTTGATATAGGGGACGAAATGGAGCGTCGTTAGCGGTGGAAGCTTTCTATAACCCATTCAAAAACATACTAATCTACAAGAAGTTGACCGACTTTTTGGTTCTTTACGGTGCAACTTAGAATTTGGAGTGGAACCCGAAGGTGGGAACTTACAAGAGACAAACGGAGATGGAGCATGGCATGTTAAGTTCGATATACTATATGTCGGACGGAAGAAGATTCATGAAAGCTCAAAACTTTTAAAGCGTTCCGTGAGTTGACGGAAAATTTCAAAGTGAGGACATCCTAAGACAAGAGTATTTCGAGGAATTCTGAGGAAAAGAGAAGAGACCATAATAAACAAGCAATTATTTGCTTGAATTTCATGAACTATTTCTTTTTGATTTGATGCATTTAGGATTTTTGTTTCTTATTTTATTTTCATTTTTTTTTATTAAGGTAATTTGGTTAATGCATTATAACTATGAGTTTTGAGTTGGAGTTTGGTTTAGTATGATGATTTGAGTTTTTAAGATTGGATGATTGTTAAAATTCCAATTGGTGAATGAATGTTGTGTGAATCTTTAACAGGATTTTTGAGCAAAATTTTTGTTGCTTGGAAGGTAAATGCCTAGTAACGTAAAATGCAAATTGCAAAATGCAAACCGAAGCGGTTGTGTCCATGACTGAACGGTTGCATTCAAGTATAAAACCAAAATTCACTTTTCCAGAAAAACACACACAATAATTTTCCATTGGGTTTTGTAAAATTCGATCCAAGAAGTGATTGAAGGTTGTTTAAGTTGTAGGAAAACATCATGGAACCCAAACAAGTAAGCATCTACATTCAATTAACTCAATTAAGGTTTAATTAGAGCATTTGATTCGAATTGAATATTATGTCACCAATTTGGGGTTTTATAATTGAATTAAGTTGTAATATTTTAGGATTGAGTGGGTAATTGATATAGGAGTGCATTGCAAAAAGAATTGTATTGATTGATTCACCATGGAATGAATACTAGATGATTGAATTTTCAGATTTAATTGGGTTGTGCTAATGAAGCAAGATAAGTTGCAATTGGTGATTCCTAATGATAGATGATGTGTTTTTAGGAGTGATAGATGCCACATTATTGATTAGAACTAATGATTGAAAGATATAGGTTTACCAAGTTGAGTTCTAAGATGATGAATGTATGATGTTTAATGATTTGAAAAGCGAATTTAGAGTAATTCAAGGATGTAGAAATCATTGAGGATGATAGAATGCGATCTAGGAGTAGATTGGACTTAGAAAACTTCGAGTGTATGAGGTTTAAGAGGCAAAAGCCTTATGCAGCTGCATAACGATTGGTTGCGCATGCAACCGAGCGGTTGGATTTTGGTCATTTGAGCAACCGATTGGTTGGTGATCCAACCGAATCGGTTCTGTTTTACGTGTTAAAAATTTTTTGAAAATTTTGAAATGGATCTTAGAGGGTTCCATGAACCTTCTTGTTTGTTCTAACACTCTCATATAGTCTTATATTTGTGATTTCTCTGAGAATTATTGTAGGTAGCTCGAGGAGGCGATTCAATGAACCGCTTGTTCTGAAGTTTTGTCAAAGGAACGAGAAGAAGAAAGTTAAGTATAGTGTGAGGACGGAGGAAAATGCCAACTTAAAGTTCAAAGATCTCACCGTGGGAGAAACATGCTTTTAGGAAGGTTGTGAAATTGCAACATAGGACATGTTTGGTTCCGAGGGTGATTGATTGGGATTTGTTTGCGGAATGTGATTGTGAGGATGAGTTAAGAGGAATGATGCGAACATCTTATGTGTATCCAGGGGATGGAGATTCGTTCAATGATTTGTCATGGGAAAGAGCATTTAGCGTCAATGAAGTGGTCTATCGAGAATGGTGTATGGAGTTCTTTTCAACCATGTATTTTGAAAGAAAGGTGAATGTTCGGAACTTGATGAAGGAAATTTGTGTTTGGTTTAGGCTTTGTGAAAGGGATCATGCTTACACTTTGCCGGCTTTTGGCGTGGCTCTTGGTTTGTATGAGCCACATGAGGTTAATCATCGATTGTTTGATGCTCACTTTTCTAGGCTTCGGAGGTTTGAAAAAGACTATCCTAGTATTCCTGCTTATCGGAATCAAGTGGGAGATCCTTCTTGCGCTAGGAGGAATGCCTCAACCATCAGGAATCCGTTGATGAGGATACTTCATAAGTTGATAGTGACCGGGCCATTTAATTGATTTGGTAGCAGGGACAAATGTCAGAAACCGGACTTATGGGTTATGATGTTGCTAGAAACTAAGGCCGATATCGGTTTGGCAGATAGTCGAGTATTTGTCTAGGAGGGCCCCGGGAATCAAGAGCAATAGCCACATTTGTGGAGGACATTTTGTGACAAGATTGGCGAAGAATCTTGGGTATTATGTTGATGAGGAATTGGCTAAGTGTGGAGAGCCAAAGTATAGTGATACGTGGACTGCACAAGTTTTGGTAACGCTTTGAATAGGAGATTGAAAACCTTGGGGTTATGGATTGAACCGAAACAACAACAACAACCACCACAACAGCAGGGGAGTATACCAATGTAGAACGTGCAAATGGAGTACGTCCGATAGTTTTGATTCAGTTGGGGAAGTGGAACCAACATTTAGATGAGATTCAATGTAGGGATGTGTGGAAGCCGATGATGTTGAGAAACAACTACATCAATGATTATTCCATACCTATCTTTCAACACATGGCTCGTGAAGCCAATTACAGTATACCACCCTACAATCCACCCAATGTTCCACCATATCCTTTTCCTTACACTTCTTATCCTGGACCTTATCTGTATCCATATCCTGGTGCGCCATTTCTGATCCAGTGCCCCCCATATGGTCGATTACCGAGGTTGGTGGAGCAAGCACGATGTTGGAGGATCGTCATCGAGGAGTTGGAAGAAGAAGAAGAGGAGAGTTCGTTCGGAGATTGTGGACGAAAACTACGTAACCGAAAGTGATGATGATGAGTATGATGATGATGATGAAGAAGGGATGACATGGCGAGGACGAAGAGTGATCGTGGATCATTCGTGAATTGTGGTTTCAAAAGACAATGGTTATGATGTGGTAAACAATATTATTTCTATCTCTTTAGGTTGATTAACATATTTTGTTTGGTTTTATCTAGTTTTTAGTTGCATTTGTTTGTTTTGTGTATTGCGTGTTGCAGTTTTGTTTTGGGATGGATGTGTCGGAAGCTTATTGATGGTCAAATGTTTGGAGTTGGATAACTCACATGCTTTCTCATGACCCAATATGCGTATTGCATATTCTATCCCGTGGTATCTTTTGACTATTTTTTTTCCCATTTTCTTTACTTTGAAGTTCATTTTATTACATTGAGGACACTGCAAAACTTAAGTATTGGGAGGAAGAAAAGGAAAAATGATATTTTAATTTTAGATAACTTTTGGATGCAAGTGATTAGAAGAAATTCGCCCTTGATGGTCTAGTTGTTTTCACGCATTATTGATAAATATTAAAAATAACTTGGGAATTTCAATGGTAAAATGAGGTTTTTGAAAATTTTGGATTTGAACCAAATTACAGAAGTAATTCATTTTGGATTCGATAGCATTTTCTAGCATGCATAATAGCATTTTTCCACACATTTGTGAGGTTTCTTTTTGTATACAACACATATTTTGTTTTATATTTGCTATGAGTTTGCGTGATTATGTCGATTCTAGAACTTGTACTAGTTATGCATTACGGTTAAAATCACTTTGGTGATCTAAATATGTTCAAATGATAAGAGGCATCGTAGGATTTAACCCAAATGGCCTTCCATTTTACATCTAATGATACATTAGCTAACCACATCGGTTAGTTAACTACCTTTATATGGACCCATTTGTTAGTGCTCATTTTTAGCACTAGATACCTTTAGTACACCCTTTTGAGCCAATCTTTTCTTTGTTAAATCCAGAAAAATAGAAAAAAATTTTACACTTTAAACTTTAGCCAACCCTTGTCATGTCTATTGGTTTGTTGCTAGTTGTTTGGAATGTTGGATCGTTTTTGATGATTATGAAGAAGCTACACTTTGTTTATAGTGTGTACCATTCTCCATCATGGATGAAAGAGACGTCTTTCTCGATTTGTTTTGGTGTATGCTTACACTAAGTGTGGGGGAAACTTTATAGCCAATGAGCTATATGAAGGATATTGATTAGCTAATGAGCTAAATTGAGTTATACATATTTGCGGAGATCGATATTTGAAGAGGTGAAATAATCATTTTCGGGATTGTGGTTTGTATGATGGCTAGCAACATGGAGGTTTAGACTTGATTTTATTTTTCTTTTAACACCAATTTCATAAACTATCCCATGCCTTATCCATACCTTTTATGAAACCTTAGCCTTAACGTTATAACCCAAATAAAAGCCCTCTTTGATGAATTTATTTTCTTTGTTTTGATACTTGTACAAGCTTATGGTAAAAGCATTGATCATGACTAGGCATTGAGTGATTTACATATACCCACCAATATATGAGTGTTGAGTGAATTCTTAAAATCATTCGTTAGGTGTTCTAGTTATGTTATCTAAAGTGTTTGGTTCATTTTTAAAAGTTTTCACATATTATAAGCAAAACAATGATTATCTCTTTTGGGATAATTGTTACATTTTTGGAACCATGGTGTCAAGACCATTGAAATCAATCTTTGCAAATGTTAGACCTACTCGAGGGTGAGTAGAGCTTAAGTGTGGGGTAATTTGATAACGCCTAAAATGAACATGTTTTAAGTAGCGTTATTGTTAGTTTTGTGCATGATAATCGGCTATATTTACTCATAAGCTGTTGCAAAGTGCAAGATATAATGTGTGTATGTATATGTAGCGAATTATCGAATGAAGAAATGAAGTTTTTATGCACATTTGGAAGATTCTCGAGGAAGGAAGTCGAGCTAGGAAGCTTTTGGATTCAATGATTGGGAAGCTCAATGATTTCTAAGTATCTGCAGCAAGGAAAGATCAAGTTTTGTCTTGGAAATCATCGTGAGAGCAAAGAAGATGACGAATAGCGAAAAGAAGTCAACAAAAGTCAAAACAACATAAACCGGCCGTTCGGTCACAACCCGTAACGGATCCGGTTTGGCGTTGGGTCAAATGCAACCGATCCGGTTGGAGTCAAAATCGATCCGGTTTCTCATGGCTGCAGTTACACAAGTTGCAGTTATTATTGCCTTAACTCCCCATAATCATTGGAGTCCGATCATTTCTTGATATTTACTTGTTAGGTCACCATTCTATCACATCAATATGTATTTCTAGAGAGAGAAAGTTTTAGTGAGAGAAAGTGGAAGGAACTAATGAATGATTAATGAAAATGATAATTGCAATTAGAACCAACAACTCTCTCCCTTCTAGGAGGGGTATTTATAGTGTTTACATAAGTAGGGTGTTTCCCTTGGTTCTAGAAGAACCTTCTATCACAGCTCATGGGCTTACTACATGAGCTGAGAAACTAAATACAAACATTTATAAACCATAATTATTAACGACCTATTACAAATGAAATGACCTACACTTGATTATAAAACATGTTCCTACAATCTCCCCAAAGGGTTGGTCATCATTTGTTGTCCTTAGGACGTTGGCGTCTTGAACTTCTTTGGCGTTCATAGCTTGTGACGTCTTTGAATCTTTGCATCCTTGTTCTTTGTTCTTGTTGTTGTGATCAGTTGTGAAGTCGCCTATCATCACATCTTTGTTGTTAGTGATGAAAGTCATTTCCAGCATGCTCATACTTCTCGTGAAGTTTGTGATTCATATATTTGAAGCTCTCATTCATTAACTTTGATCTTTATCTCATAACTTTGCAGATTCTTTGACTTTGATGTAGAATCTTTCTGAAATTTTCTTTGCTTTTGAGAGAACTTCAATTAGTGTTGATGTTGGTATGAGCATGCAAAGAGCACTTACGATCTTTTCCACCGTGAGCATCCATAAGAAAACATAAAACATGGGTTAGAAATAATCCAGCGCTTACAAGTTTGAACTTCGAAAGTGTTAACGGCATAGTGTGAAAACACATCTCTAATTCTCACAAATTTCCTGGCGGAGTCCCACAAGTGAGATAGCGCGATGTATAAATACACCTACAGTTAGATAGATTGCTGAGGTACACCGAAGCATCACCTCACGACTGTAGACCGTTTGAGACACACTAAGCGTAACCCACAAGGAGTTACCGAAGTGACCGCTTTCAAGGCTTTGTTTGATGTTGACCTGGCAGGAGTTTCCATTCAATCACTGAGGATCACAGTTGTGAATCCCTCATAAATGTTAGGAAGATTCTGAGATCTACGTAGGACTCTGGAATATGTCACTTGTGTCCTTATAGTTTGAACAATCAAGTGATGAAATATAAGGTGTTCCTAAGAGATCTTTTGATGAATCTCATGGCTCTAGACTCGATTAGTGCGATTTGATTTTCTGGCGGAGGAGACTAGGAGAGGGTCTCCTTCTTCAATACCAACAATCTCTAAGAGAAAGTCGATAGATTATTTAGGGTTTCCTGTGAGAATGAAACAAGCTCTTTTGAGAGAACTTGAGTGGATTAGAAGGTTTAGTGCATTGCCTCACTGGGTCCATGACGACTTTGTCTTCAATACCTGTGTCATCTTGTGACAACCAGCAGCATATGAATTAAACCTGGTGTCTGCCCTAAGTTGAATAATTTGGAGGGCTATTTCTTTTCACCCTTTTCTTTAACTTTTCTTTTCAATTCTTCAACTCCTTCTTTCTCCGATTCTCATTTTTTCCTTTTTTCAATCATACCTAAGGACTTCTAAATACTAACTATTTGTGGTGTCCTTGGGTAGATACCTCCGGCTCTGGCGGATCATAGGATTTTTTTCCTGAACTTAGTCACCTTTTAACTCCATGACTATCCTATGTTGCCACAAAACCTTTTCTTGAAAATCTCTCAAGATGTTTATGATGAAAACATGTTTTCTAACACCTTGAGAGTTTTTGTTTTTCAAAATACTCCCCTCCACATGCTTATGAGTTTTAACTAAAATGCACACGAGAGAGGGTAGAGCTCGCACTTTTGAATTGATCGACTCTTGATTGACAATTCCCATAAGACACGTTACGTTGTATAGTTAAAGAGTTCCATTATCCGCTTTTAGGTGACAACTAGCTCTAATAACTACCTTGAAGATGTAAACTCTCCTTGAAAAGGAGGTTAGACCCGTCCAAGTTCATGTCAATCAAGAGTGTCTCGGATTGGTACATTCTACTAAGATAAGTCTTGAAAAACAAATCTTTTCGATTGACATTCAAAATCGTCAATTCATTGGTGATATCTGAGTCGAGCACGTTATGAGATTTCATAACTTCCTGATCAATAATTTTAATCACATTTCTCCCCCTCAAAAATAGCATATGTATGATGTTTTTGAAAAACATGTTGATTAAAATATGCTTTTTGAGATATTTGAAAATTCTTTTGGGAAAAAGCGGATTTCAAGAACATTTGATATTTGAACAAAGATGTTTTTGTTTCAAACAGTTAAGAAGCTTTCGCTCCTTGAATTAGGATTGAGCAGCTGAAGCGTACCACAGGGTCCTTTCGTGGAATCGATTTTTGTTTTAGTTGAACAAAAGTACTCCCCTCAAATATGGAAGTATATTCGAGAGATAGCCTTCTTGAGTCGAATTTTGAAACAATTTATTACAGGTTGTAAAAAACATATTATGATTTGTTGCTTGTGAAAATTCGAGATCAAGGTTTAAGCGAAAAACATAATCAATTAATATAAGCATACGAATGAAAGTAAAGAGTTAGAGTTATTACAGACAGATGTTTAAATGTTCCTGTAATGTTCCAAAAACTATCTAACTCAGTACTTCATTGGAGGCGAACGTCCAAGATATTAGGAACCCTTGCTCTTCCTCCAACATAGCCTTCAAGTCGTCTCATTTGAACTCGAAACTTGAGTCGTGAATCAATTTTCTTGACAAAATTTTCAGCTTGCTTAACATCGCTTCTCTTCCATGTCATGTTCCTTGCAACATTGTTTTCGCGCTTCGGATCTTCAAGAATGTTGACAAGCTCAACCTTTACATGTGTCAACGTATCATCACTGAACTTGTGAATTTCTTCGTATCCCATGAATTTGTGATGTTGTTCTGATGAAGTGTAATCCAAATTGTGTTGTGGTGAATGTATACGGTTCTGGTCATAAATGCGGGTGGTTGGAGATCAGGTTTGGTAAGATTGACGTTTTTTGATAACTTTCAACGCCAAGATGAAGATCTTCAACTCTTGTCTTAATGACAAGACTGCGGATGAAAATAAGAATTGAGTTGAAGATATCATATTGTAAGCTACCAGGAAGATGCTCAAGCTTTCCTTGAACTTTGAGAAGATACATATCTTCAATATCGTTGAGATTGAGAAACTTGTAGTCAACCTCGTTGAAAGTGTATTCTTTATCGTCACTCTTGAACCTTGATGTTAGTCGAGAAAATTGTACCCGTATTTATCCATAATCTCTTTTAATGGACAAGATCCGGTGGTTATAACACACTTTGTGTTTAGAGGTGAATGTGAGCCGCCAATTGTAAAACCATTTACGCATATTAGGCCAGTGGAAGATGCCAAGTTCTGCCTCATCATTATATGTAACAACCGAAGAACTAAACAATTCAACAACTTCTTCCTCCATTCCCTCTTGAGTGTAAACCGCAGCATGGAACTTAGACAATGATGTTGCATACCGTTTCTCTGGATCTGTGTTGCCATACATCAGGTATTCTAAATCATGATTAAAGAAATATGGTGTGGGTACCTTGGGATTATGAGTATGACCCATGAGTGGTAAAGGTTGAGAATAGTCATGAAACTTGAACGTTTTGGGAGCACTGGATGGCAGCGAAACATCCCAAGTAATGTTCTCAGAAATTGCTCTTGCAACTTCCTCAAGATTGTACTCAAATTGAAGCCTTGAAGTGGTGGTTTTGAATTGTGTAAACCCTACTCGGCGAATGTTGGCAATGTGAGACAATTGAAGTTTCTGCACCTTCATGATCTTTTTCAAATTCTTTGTGAAACCCACAATGGAAGCTTCATTAGGAAGGTCATCTTCTGGATGAGCATCAACCATATCTTCAAACCAGTCAAACTAAGTTAGTGGAAGAGTCAATCCATTCTAGGGCATCATCTTGTTGCATGTTCAATGGTGGCTGGGATATGACTTGAGAGACGATCTTTGTGGAGGTTGATTGGAAGATTGTGGTTGAATTTCATCTTCAGTTGGAATATCATGAGAAGTGGTTTGAAAAGCGAAGATGATGGTGCGGTGAATTTGGAACGTTTGTCGCGTGGGCGTGACTCATCATCTTTATCATGGGTCTGCGTTCTGGCCGGATATCTTGCGACGCGAGATGCACTCTTCTTATCAGCCCTCTTAATGGATTTGAGTAGAGCGTCTCGAAGTTCCACTTCTTCATCATCATCAATTATCTTCTCAAGAAGTTGACTTTTGAGATCAACGACAGGCAACTTTGAAGGTTTTGTTTCAAGGGTTATCAGGTGTGTTTGAAGATGAGTGGCTACAACACCTTGAAGCTTGTTTTTAACATATGTGCGTAATGCCGATGGTAGAACTTCATTAATGTAACTCTTTACATCTGTAGGAAGAACTTGTTTGGATTTCCTCAATCTGCTCGGGTAATGGAAACTTATGAATCTGTTGATGTTGTTCTTGAAGTTGCTTTTTGTGTGTAATGCGAACTTGGGTTTAAAAGTAAAATGTCTTGAATGACTTGAAATTTATCTTTTGGTGCTTCATGATGTTTGTCGAGAAAGGGCTGATCTTAAAGGTGGTTTGGAAGGAACATTCGTCTTTGACTATTGATCCGAAGATCTTGGAGGTGGTTGTGTTAGTGATGTTGGAAGACGAGCGTCACTTTCGAATGTGGTTTAACAACAAAAGCATCATAAGAATCATCATTCTCAGAGTTATCATTTTTGTGATTCTTCATTATCAGCGAATGAATTGATTCATCTTTGGATGAAAGAGGGTGGCTGGCCGGTTATCCGATTCGGAAGATTCTGATTCACGCATAGGTTGTTGAAGTTGTTCAAAAATCACCTTAGAACCTGATCCTTCACCCTTCTGCACCTTTCAAGATCAGCTTGGTGATGACGTTTGGTGATAGCCAAAGTTTTCTTCAGGATTGCTCGTTCTTCTTTGTGAGTGCGAGGAGATTGAAGTAGTTGAGTTTGACGGTGATAGTTTTACCACTCTGCATGCAGCTGTATCTTGTTTCACCTGGATAAGTCTTTGAGTGTCTGCAGGGTTATCATCTTTTTCGTGATGACTAACTTGTTCTTCTTGATGCTTGACTTCATCAATCAAGGTTTGCTTGTGTTTTGCAGTGGATCTCCTTCCTCTACCTTTAGGTTTTTCAAAAATAATTCCAACTGTTCCTGCTTTTTCTGCTTGATCATAGTCCCTGTAGCGGTATGCAGCGATGCCATCATTAAAAGGCGGTCAGAATTCTTAAGCCTTTGTTTGTTGTGCTAGTGCTTTGAACTTTAACAGTTTTAAGCACATGATCCATGTGACTAGTATGATACTTATCACCACTTGCTATTCGTTTGTCGATGCTTGGATCTTATTGCATGAAGTATTCAATAAGAAGCTTGGTGTAACGAGCAAACGGAATTTTATACCCTTTCTTATTGGTAAACTGCCGTGCTTGATAGATCATATCATTCCAGATTAGCTGTGCATAATCAAGATGTTGTGTATTAATGACACCCCAAAAGATTTGAAGTAGTTCCAAGCGAGGATGTTCATGGCCGGTAGCTTTCTGTAACACAATACTGAGTATGGTATACAATGATAACCATGGTTGAGGAATGAATTTCCGGTTTACATCGAAGCTGGTTGGCGGTTGAAGACTCATCATAACCCATTTTTCTAAGAGATAATGCAATTTGTGAAAACGATGGAGATGGTATGAACGAAGTGTGAGTCTTTGTTTCTTCAAGAGGAAGATGAAGAACATGACGAAGAATGCTAGCATCAAATTCGAATGGTGTTGTCAATGTCGAATTGTCATGAGGTTGGAATCGTTACTTATCTTGAGTGAATGCGAATTGATGTAAGTAGATCTCGGGGACACTTGCAGATAAAGTAGAAGATGCCGACGGAAGTTCTTCTTAAATTTCCACTATTATCTGACATGTGGGATGGCATAGAAGTTGTTCAAAATCAATACGAGAGTTTGAAAGCCCAATATTGCGTTCATCTTCAATGGGATAGATTTCTCTTCTTGTGAGAGATCCTTGAGACATATTTAGACCGAAACAAATCATTTACCAAGATATCCAAGAATTTGTAATGACATGTTAGAGGAATAACTCATATGAGCCTAACATACAAACTATGCAAACTCACAAAAGCATTTATTTGTGAAACTCTCAAAATTAACTAAGTCATACTCGCTAAGACTCAATAGAAACACACAAGAAACATCAAATTCTTAGAGAGTAACAAGCGTACAAACTTGCCAAAAATTTTCTAAGGGAATCCTGAATGCTCTTAGACTCTAGTATGAAACCTTAGCGCACAACATGTCCTTAAACCTTGAACCAATGACAAACTCGCAATTAATCATAGGGCGGGTAAAAACTAAGCCACCATTCAACAAACAGCAAGAAACTCGCAATCTATTCAGTCATGTTGACAAACCGCCAATATTACATGTGTGAAAGACAAACTGCAACACACCTAAACAAACTCGCCAAAATCTAAACCTTATAGAAACACGTAAAGCTCATGTGTAAAAGGCAAACTCGCCAAATTCTTATGTAGAAGGCAAACACGCCAATTTCTAAGCCTAAACAAATTCGCCAAACACAATCTTAAGCCAAAATTCATATGAAAAGCAAACTCGCCAATTGAAACTTAAACAAATTCGAAACACAATCTTAAAGAAAACTACGCAAGACTTATTAAACCATGGCAAACTCGCCAATCTTAATCCCTAAAAATTAAGCCAAATTCATAACTTGACAAGAAAAACTAGCAAACTCGCCAAAACGCATACATGAAACTTGTAAATACTCGCTAAAATTCAAGAAAAACTTCGCCAGATTATTCAATACGTACGAAAACTCGCCAAAATTCAAACAAATCAAGAACCCTAAATTGAAAAAAATTCTTTGATTAATTGAATCCACAAACTGAAGCTTATGCGCATATCCTAAACATCTATACTAATCAAAACAAGCTTAAGGTTTTATACTAATCTAAACAAGGCATGTAAATCGATCCTATTAGCAATCAAGTTAGCGAACAAAATCAACAACCCAAAACAAGATGGAACGTACTTACAATGATTGGAAGTGATAAAACGTTAGAAAGATTGAATGAAAAAGTAGATGATTGGCGACAGCGGTTTGTTTGTGATTTTGAGAATAACAGGTTTATGAAGAATGAATAAACCTAAGTATATATAGGGAGAAGAATGAAAAAATGACACATTTAGTCCCTAGTGTATTAAAAGCGTTTTTTTTTTTTAAGATGAAAAAGAAAATGTTTTTGAGTTTTGTATAGATTTTATATTTTTGTATTTTGATTTTGAAATATGTATTTACAAAGAAATGTTTTTGGTGTTTGACGTTTTAAGAACGTTTGATTAAATTTTCCGGATCTTGAGTCAACAACCGCATAGCAATTTGATGGACAAGCTCAGTAAACCTTGCGGGTGGCAAGGCTTTGGTGAACAAATCCACCAATTGATATTGAGTACCCACAAAGTATAGTTCAATTGTACCCTTTTCGACATGCTCTTTAATGAAATAATATCGGAGAGCGATATGCTTTGACTTGGAATGTTGAACCGTGTTGCAGGAGATTGCAATGGCACTCTTGGAGTCACAGTACATTGGAATCTTGTCGAATACAAAACCGTAGTCCATCAGTTGTGATCTCATCCAAATTATCTGAGCACAGCATGCTGACATGGCAACGTATTCTGCTTCTGTTGATGACATAGATGTACAGTCTTGTTTCTTTGACTGCCTAGACACAAGTTTATCTCCAGAAGGAACACCACCAGATGTACTTTTGCGTGTATCTAAACACCTGTGATCAGCATCAAAAATTGATTAGTGCAAAACCAGAATCCTTCGGATACCAGATTCCCAAGTGAATGGTTCCCTTTACGTAGCAAAGGATTCTTTTAGCCTCATTGAGGTGTCTTTCAGTTGATCTTGACTGATAACGGAGCAAAGATATCGACAAATACAATGTCAGTCTGCTGGCTGTTAGATACATGAGAGACCCAATAATACTTTGGTATTTTGTAGGGTCAATAATTTTCCCATGTAAATCAGCATCCAGCTTTGGTGAGGTTGCAGACATAGGTGTGTTACAAGTATCACACCGGTCATTCCATGTTTCTTCAAGATTTCAAGAGCATATTTGGACTGATTTAGAAATATGCCACGGGGAGATTGATGAATCTGAAGTCCTAAGAAGAACTTTAGTTCACCCATCATGGACATTTCAAAATTTTGTTTCATTAATTTTGCAAAAGCGTTTGAATACTTTTATGTGTTGAACCAAAAATGATATCATCAACATAAATTTGAACAATCAAAATATCCTCCCGTGACGTTGAATGAAAAATGTTGGATCAACAGTTCCTTTAGTAAACTGATTAGCGAAAATTTTGACAGTTTTGTCGTACCAGCCCGTGGGGCTTGTTTAAGACCATAAAGAGCCTTTTTCTTGTACCGTAGTTGGGATGCGAGTCCACGAACCCGTCCGGTTGACCCATAAACTTCTTCACGGAGTTGACCATTCAAGCGCCGTTTTACATCCATCGATAAACCGTGATATTCTTGTGTGCAGCATATGCCAGAAATATCCGTACAGCTTCAAGTCGAGCTCACGGTGCAAATGATTCTTCATAATCGATTCCTTCTTCTTGAGAATACCCTTTAGCCACAAGACGAGATTTGTTGCGAATAACATTGCCTTCATCATCCAGTTTGTTTTTCCAGATCCACTTGATTCCAATGACATAAATTCCATCGGTCTTGGAACAAGTTCCAGACTTCAGACGTTGGGCTGATTCAACTCTTCTTGCATTGATTCATCGTGTCATATGTCATAGCTTCGATGTTCATGGTTCATCTTGACAAACAGTGAGTGCATAAACACAAGTTTCAGCATCAGTATGAAGTCGTTGTCTCGTCATAACTGGTTTAGAAGGATCGCCAATCACATTTACTAAGGGATGATCCTTCGTCCATTTATGTGTCGAAGGGTGGTGATTGAATGTTGCATGCATATTTGACGGTTCCAAATTGGTGACTTCGCCAATGTCTGGGAATGGTTGGAGCCGGAGCAAATGGATTAAAGAAAGCATTTCAGGTCATAATGCATGTGCTGGCGGTACTTCTTGAGTTTGTGATTCATGGTATTATTAGGTGTTGGATGCAATGTGTTCTTGTTGATTGAGAATCATGGCGGTGCATCTGGTGCAGCGGTTGTAGTTGTTGGAGCGGTGTATGGGTATTGGATTATCATCCCGGTGTCTGTGAGCTTGATGCGATACATCACGGAGCACTACTTTCGGGAATCTCATCAAACGAGAGGGCAAACAAAGTTTCCAATTGTTGTGAGTGAATTCCATGGGTGGAAAGAAAACTGATGAAGAAGGAAAGTTTAGAGCGATTGGATCTGGGGTCCTAAGCGGTTTTGCTTTCGAAGCCATATTTGTAGCTCATCAAAGTTGACCAGAGAGATAGAGACAAACATGGATCCCAAGTGTAACTGGGTTCCAGATGTTAGTTCATAAGTTGCAGTGTCAATTATCTTCTTGACACCTGAACACACTGTTTTGTTGCAAATGTTTAATATCTTGCCTGTAGGAATCCACCTAAGACAAACAGTTTTAAAAATTCTACCCGTGGGTATCCACCTAAGATTAGATCTAGGAAATGCTGAAACTTCTTTTGGAAAGAGTCTTTGTCCTATATTGATCCACCTATTAGGTTTCCGAAGTTTGTTTCTCAGTTCATCGGGTCTATTTCGAATAGTCTGTTGACTACACTTAGGTCTGTTCTGCAATACACTAGAAGGCATCACACGAGGTCGTGAACCTAAGATTCCATCCTTTTGAAGTAATGCCCTTTTCCTAGCCTTTTCTAGATCATAGTTCTTGTACGCGTCATTTGAATCATATGAATCTTTAATTTTAATGCTCGGTTTAGACACAGTGTTCGAACTAATCCTAGACGGGCCAGTTGCAGCTACATGTTGAGGTTTAACAGAAACAGAAGCATTTTTCTCAGGCCAGGAATGTGGAGTGACTGGATTTGACAAATGATTATTCTCAACAACTTGGGAGGCAAACCGTGGTTTTGAAGATTTTGATCGTTCAGATTTAAAAGCAGTTGGTTGTCTAACTACTGAGTGGTTTCTGATTGGTTGTAGTGACGATTTCCCCAAGATTGTTGGTTTTGTAAATTTAGTATCCACACTCTTGCCAATTAATCTTCTTAATTTGTTTTGTAAAGCAACATGCGCAAGCCCCTTTGCTTGAATTTGAGCCTTTAGATGCTCATTTTCTTTTACTAATGTATCTACACGATTACTTTGCATTTAACTTCATGAGATTTGCAATGTGCCTCTAGTTTTGAAAAATCTTTTTGAAATTGAGCAATGGTCTTTTTGAGAAGAATGTTTTCAGATTCTAGAATTTGATTTGACGATTCAATTGTATTGTTTGCAACTAAGGGCTCAGACATGAGACAGTTGTATGGACATTATGCAACATGCTGGTCACCTCTCCTTCATTCTGAATTCAGGTTGCTCAGTTTGTTTCGCATTTGCAGGCAGAATATGAACAACAGTAGATTGTACCTCAACCATCTGTTCTTTGTCAAAGATAGGCTCTGTGTCATAGTGGGATGATATCTTCCTCAACATTTGTTCTTCATCAAAGTTGGGCTCGGTGTCATAGGGGGAATGATATCTCCTCAACCATTTGTTCTCATCAAGCAGAAGTTGGGCTCAGTGTCATAGGTGGAATGATATCTTCTCTCAACCATTTGTTCTTCATCAAAGTTGGGCTCGGTGTCATAGTTGGGTATGATATCTTCCTCAGATCTGCTGCTGTCATCCTGCTTTTCCAATGCTACAACCTCATGTCCGATTATACTGACATTTACAGTATTCTCATCATTCTTGACAAGCCTTTGAGCATTCCTTCCTTGTACATCAACTCTTCCACCTTGCACGACTGCTGATTCGGGGATTAGATGAAGTCTGACTCTTTGAATTCTTAAATTGTGAGAACATCTTAGTCAGTAACATCATTCCTTTGTTTAATTCCACAAATGCATTTGTATCTTCAGAATCATCATCAGTAGCAGGTTTGGTGAAGAAGGTTTTAAGCAGTAGATGGAAGGTGAGGAGATTTGTGAAAGCATTAGAGACATTGATATAGTGAATTTTAATTTTCCCTCCAAAAATACTGATGAAAATTTTCTCCCCCAAAATTTGAAATTCACTATAAAATGCAATTCTAAGGTTGTAAGAAAAATTTGAGGTTTGACAATTTTGACGCCAAATTTGACCCGAAAAAATTCGAATTTGGGCCCAAAAATTTGAATTTTTGACCAAAATTTTCACAGTTAAACCCAATATTGAATTTCGCGTAAAAATTGAACGTTTAGTCTCCCCTAGAAATTAAATTTAACTCAAATTTGAATTTTTTTTTTAATGAATTGAACGTAAAAATTGAGCGTGGTGGGCCCATAACCCACAGGTCCCAGGATCGTAACCTGGCTCTGATACCACTTGTTAGGTCACCATATTATCACAACAATATGTATTTCTAGAGAGAGAAAGTTTTAGTGAGAGAAAGTGGAAGGAACTAATGAATTGATTATGAAAATGATAATTGCAATTAGAACCAACAACCCTCTCCCTTCTAGGAAGGGGGTATTTATAGTGTTTACATAAGTAGGGGTGTTTCCCCTTGGTTCTAGAAGAACCTTCTATCACAGCTCATGGGCTTACTACATGAGCTGAGAAAATAATTACAAACATTTATAAACCATAATTATTAACGACCTATTACAAATGAAATGACCTACACTTGATAATAAAACATGTTCCTAACACCCTAAGATAGTATGATGAAGATGATGATGATAATAGTGGTGATGGTGGATGAATCGGGCTATGCGTAGGGCTAACAGGTGGTGTAGGTGTGACTTCGCCCTCCTCAAAGGGTTCGGTCTCAGTGTCAGTCACTATAAGTGGTAAGTCCGAAGTAGAGCCAATAGAAGATAAACTACTGTTGTGATAAGCATCGTTCATGTTGGTGTCGGATGAGACATCCTCCATGTTCGTGTCAGATGATATGGGGATAGTGTCAGAATCTGAAGACATCTCTGTGACAACCGATGTAAAATAAAAGTAAATAACTCGAATAAAATGTATATGAATCCGCATGTAAAGTGAACATGCACTTATGATGAAATGATGAGATGCTATGATGATGTAGTATAGTCTAGGGTCAATGATGCAACCTAGTTCTCTATAACTGAAGCTCTGATGCCAATCTGTCACACCCCAAATTACCTGTTTTGCAGCGGAAGGAATCTGGGGATTGATGTCATAGCATCACAATCACAGTATATTGAACGATACCTTATTTTACCTAAAGTGTCGTTTTAGAAACACATCGTTTGATATTTATATAAAACATTCAGAGTTACAAGATAGGTCCCAAAAGTTGATAAAGTTTGCGTAAATAAGTTTATTACAAGTGTCAAACGATGTTTTGAAAAGAAAACCATAATATACAATGAAATAAGTCGACGTCGCGACTCTATGAGGTTCCTTAATCGTGCCATGATGCGAATGTCTAGTTACCTGAAAATACATTGCTAAAACGGGCAACAATAATGTTGGTGAGAAATCATAGGTTTATGAAAATGTTTTATACAACCACACAAGTATAGACCATATATGACAAACATGCCACATAAAAATGTTACAATTGCTATAAGTCCATGACACCGAAACTAGACTGATCATGATGTTCGCCCCAACAGAGTGTTTGCCAAACAACTCAAATAATGATATTAAATGAAATGCATCCGTTTAACAAGTTGGAATCCACCAACCCGGATGGAGGAGTCACCCTCGATAGATCTATCCACTCACCCTCGCTTCTATGAAATTAACGGTTCATGTTATATAATGGGGACATTCAATTGGCATGAGGTAACTTAAGCAATGTAATGAATTTGATATACTTGGTATCGTAATAAAAATGATGTGCAATGTATTCCCCCCCCCCCCCCCCCCCGTAGGTTTGAAAATAAGTATAAACGTATACAACGGGGCTATAAAAACTCACTTGATGAATTGATGCGATGACAAAAGTGTGTACACCAAAATGTAGCGTGTATCTCAAAACTTGACCTATTATGAATGATATGATAAGTAATAAGTTATGATGTAATGTTATGCATGCAATTCGGATGATATCTATACTACTTATGAATTTTTGAAAAATAATACTTTTCGTCGAAAAATTCTTTTAACATCTGACCATTTTTAAATTACTCCACTGTTTATTTACGTTGAAATGATATTCGGCGATAATCATTTAGTGATTTATTATGAAATTATAACTTTTCGTCGTAAAATAATGTTGTTGAAATTTTCATGAAAGTGACTAAACGGCCTCTAAAAGCTAGTCGTAAAATGGTGCACATCGAGTATTAGGAAACGTACTCAATGGTTTTGGGAAGTTTGTATCATTATCTCAAAGTTTTAGTACATGAGTTTCCATCCTAGTGGTCTTGAACATAAAGAAAAATAAAGGTTAAGTATGGTACTTGTGTCCCAAAATATAGTTTAAGGATGGTTTTCGGCAAAGTTTGAGTAACCGTAAATAATTCATTACAACTCCGCTAATCAAACGGTCGGACATTTTGGAAAATATAATTGGCGAACTTACTTTTACTAGAAGACATCACTTTATAAAAAGTTCTACATCAATATTAAAAACGCTCCTCAACATGGTCACTTATTTGCCGTAAAACTTGTCTATTAGAAATTTAATAGTTTTTTTATATATAAAGTTACGACAACGTTTTGTAAACGTGTATAATTTAATCGTTACAAATCCGTTTTCTACGTTTTATATGTCATTAGCTTTGTATCAAAGTATACTAATATATTTTTGATAAGTCGACATAATTTATAACGCCTAAGTTTCATTTTTGACTCGTACAAAATAGACGTAACTTGCTGAAATTTCCAGAAAATATAGTTTTCGTCGCTTAACTTGAAAAATTCATAACTTTTCGTTATAGCTCGTTTAATCCGTTCAAGCGGCCACGTTTTCGTTTTAAAGTGTATTTTCTAAATATCTAGGCCAAAAATTTTTGCCTACTGTCGAATTTTCCAGATTTCGAAATTAAGGACAGACCCTTTTGCAAACTTGTCGAAATGAGTTTTCTCGCGCCAAACCTATTCTAACCCATTCAAAACTCCGAAGCTATTCTAATCCTACCATACACCTTCTTAGGGTGTCATGGGTTCCTAGACATCACCAAGAGTGATTTATAACAAGGAGTAATTATAGGATGACAAATATATATATAACTCTTAAAATCATGTAAAAGTGGTATAAACATCATATGACTTGCATGTTTTCTCAAGTAAAATGAATGACACATAAAAATAATTATGAAATATGATGATGAATATGGATGCTTACTAGTAACTTGATGAGGTTATGAGAACAAAGGATTTTCCTAATCACCCAAGGTTTTTATTGCAAAACCTTAATAAAGAGTGAGACTAGAGTGTTAAATTCTTGTCTAGAAAAATTTATGATGATCCTTTCCTTGGTCCTTGTGGTTGCCGGTTCTAGAGAGAAGAGAGGAAGGAAATGTTTTTCACTTTGAATATCTTGAAGTGTATGTGATAATTGTGAAGTAAAATACATTTACTTGTAGATATTTAAGAAATCCACACATGACTCACCTTGTGTCACAAGGGGTGTTAGTCATATCTTTAATACAATTTTTTTTTTATTTAAGTATAAGTGTAATTATATGTAAGTTACTTGAAGATATGTGGTAAGTTGTGTACACATTTGAGTATTTAGGGTAGCGTTAGATAAAAATAAATTTAACGGGTCAAGATAAAATATATTGAGGTCATAAAAATTATAAAAATACATTTCTTGCAAAATTTGAGTGAAATAATAATTATCGTGTAGTTTTTAAAAAACCGTCGTAATTATATAAATATAACAATTTAGATACTAAATAAATTTAAAACACTGGGTAAACTATTAATAATATTTTTATAAACTTAATATGAGAAAAAAAATATATTGGGATAATTTTTGAAAGTAACGGATCAATTGTTCAAAATAATTAATTACGTGATAGCGTCTATTTAATATGAAATTATACGTTTGATGTAAAAATGCAAAACCATGCATGAACTAATATGATGATAATGATGCTAATGATATGTAGACTAAACCTAGTCCATATGGAATGTCCTTGATGATTATTTATGAATTCACAGCTAAACCATTATGGTTACGTGAATTTGATGCTCGTAAACCTAGTTTACGATAAATGATAAATGATGAAGCATGAGTAATGTTTTGAAATATGACTTGAAAATACGAGTTGTCACAGTCTACAACCAGTGAATAAATTCAAAACTATTAAGCTTTTTAAATCTGATTCAACAATAACAATCACATGAAACAAGAACATAATAGGCAGCATCAACACACATCAAGCAACTCAAAAATCTCAACAAACACCAACAAAACCCAACCACAAGCCAAACCGCACAATGAACCGTCACAAAAACATGAATTTGACCACATGAATCCATACAAACAACACAACCTGGCTCTGATATCAATTGTTAGGATCATACTTTTGTGTGTTTGATGATTCGAGTGGCCTTGGATGATGATGTAACAAGAATGCCATGTTTAGAGAGTGAAAGAGATGAGAGGGTATTCTTAGAGAGAGAAAGTAAAAAACAAAAATGAAAGGTTAGATTAAGAATCACCACCCCTTCCAAGGATGGAAGGGATATTTATAGTTACAAAGAATACGTCCTCTTGTCGGACTGTAGATGAGGCATACAGTGGGTAAAGACCCGTCCTTCCTCCACGGTGTTGCTCTAAACTAATAACTAACTAGCTAACTAACTAAATAACTAGTAAATAACGATATGTCTACGAGCTAACATATGCTAGACAATAGTTGGGGTTACCGACACTTCACTATGGATTTTCTAAATCCTAACACAGTCATGGTGTGTTCACTAGCTCGGTGGTATTAGTTTAAATGTTGTTTTATATTTTTTCATTAAGCGCTGAATTAAGTTGTGTAGTAACCGTTTCTGAGTTCCCATACAGTTCCTTTTCTTTTTTCAACAATCTAGCAGATCGTTTGGTTCAAGCCTTTGCAGAAAGGGAGTTGAAACGAGTAAAGGATCTGTAAGGGGACTCAGAAGGGTTAATTATGCCTCTTTATACCTATTACATTGAAACTTTTGATTGCAATGCTTATTGCAGAAGGAAGTGATGATTTATCTGCGCCTTAAGTGTTTCTTGAGTATTCCTTACGCATTCTCGTATCTTTGCAGGGTAACCAGGAAGGCTATGTGGTTGCAGCCATGGTGAGTGCGTAGAGCAGCTCAATGAATTGCAGATTTTAGCCAGTTTTTAGATATCAATTGCATTCAGTGTAGTTGGCTGCTCTTATCTTTCTCCTACAATTTCTTTTGTTACTTCAGCGCCCTAAGAATGCGTCTGGTTCAGGCCACTGTGTAAAGTGCAACTGAATAGAAAAAGAAACTGGAAGGGGAGGTAAGAGATTCCAGTTATGTGCAGCCATAGCAAAACTTTTATAATGCTGGTGTGTTTGTGTACCGGAGCCTGTGTATTTGCGTAGTCGTTCTCTGATGTTGTTCTTTGAGTTTGCATATGTGCTATATAACATTATGTTATACCGAATTACTGTAGGTAGCCCGCGTGGCACTTTAATACCCTTTGTTGGATCATTCGTTCATTGTTGCATGTTCTATTTCTCTGTTTGTCTATTATTCTTTGTTATGTTTTTGCATTCAGGTTAGCTCTGCTATTATTTTGCAGTGTGTGGGTTACTTGGTTAGGGATTATTGTATTCAGGTTGTTCTAACAGTAAGGCATGCAAGAATTTGGGCGTTGTTGATAGACGGCTCCAAATTTACAACAATATCATATAACGGTCAGTGCTATATTAGTTTCACGGGCTTTAATAGTTCAACGGCCATGAATGGAACAAAAACTCAAATTATTCTGTTTTGAAACAGTTTCGAGGCCGTTGCACTATTAAAGTCCGTGTGACTGATGCAGCAACAACAGGTCGTTAAAGCAGTGCATCGGAATATTAAGTTATCATAAAATTAGACAGCATGCTTGCAAGTGTACATGGAAGCGAATATCAAGGCAATGATGAACACCATATCCTAATTAACTACGTATTTTGGCATGGTAGTCACATTACAAATGTGGTTGCAGCCATAGTGGAAGTTTTATAGTGATGGGGTGACTGTGTAGCTGAGCCTATGTATTTGCGTATTCGTTTTCTGACGTTGTGCTTTCGGTTTGCATATGCTAAGTGACATTATGTTGCATAAAGTAATTGTGCTTGACTCGCGTGGTGCTTTAGTGTGGATATATACCACTTACGTTGCGGTTTAATATAGGTATATAATACTATATAAACGTTATATTCTAAGGCTGTGATGACTTCATATGGGTTTGTTTAAAGTTTCGATTACCCGCGTCTTGGTAAGGCAATCATCAAGGTTTGCAGCCATGGTGGGTGTATCCGCTTTTTATAACTTGGTACCCTATCTGAGCCTAAATAAAAAAACACTGTAACAAGAGTATAATGTAGAAAAAACTATGTCCGTGGTCAGTTTTGCTGTCGATTCTCTATACAGCAAGTAACACACTGAAATGACTATATGCGTTAAGTGCTATAGGTGATGCATATAATGTTGCGTTAATCTACATACACCTGGAACTGATGAGGTGATTGTTAAGTGGTACAGGTAATGACGATAATGCTACAATAATCCACATACACATGCGACTGATGAGGTGATTCAAAATCGTGTTTTCTTAGAGTTTTGCATTCCATTTTTTTATACTTATTTGGGTTAATGAATTGCAGTAGGTTGAAGCCAAACGACAGTAACATTTTTGTATGTCTTGCACGCTGATATTGCAACGGGGGAAAAATATATGCAAAACAACAGCGAGAACAACTAAATTCGTTCTTGCCGCTTTTTTAAAAGATAGAAGAATGGATGCGGTACCAGCTGCGCAGCAAGAACAGGAGCAGGGTAACGACACTTATATCAGCAACAATTACTTTACTCAAAATATGCTTAACACATACGATGACCTATACAACCAACTTTAAATAATAAATAGGTACTCTCAAAAAACCTTCATCAAAAGCAAGACGTCTAGCAGTTGCTCACAGAGCCCAGTAACCAACGCATAATAGGTCAGTCACACTAGCCTTATCCGAAAATGCAACTGCAGACTGTAACAAACAAAAAAATTTGATTCACAAAATTATTACTACATGGAAAACTCTTTTTATTGAACAAAATATCTTACAAACAAGTTACATGAAAATGGGTTGCATGCTACATCACATCACCATACATATAGAAACTACTATCAGGTGGCGAACCATAAGAAACTTCAACTTCATTAGACTGATACAATTTCCACAATTTTAAACCCTGACAATTACAACAACAAAAGCCCAGTAAGTCTCTCAGTAAACAAATCCTTATCACGCGCACTCAACTCAAGCTTCCTTGCCATAATCTGCAACTCCTGCATTCTTTCATTGTCTTTCTTTTGAACTGTCCTAAGAAATTCAGCCGTTTTCTGAGGCACATTTTTGCCAACACTCTCTAGCTCACCAATTAAAGCATCTCTTTCGCGAACCAGCTCAAGCACCTTTCCACAAATGCCATAAATTTGTTAACCTAATTTTAGACCCTCGCTTCCAGATTTACCACAGTACAGAACCATCATGTATGTCCAGCTAGAGGAATTTTCCTCAGCTTTGAGCTCCTCACACTTAACGAGTCTTACCATTTTGCTATTTTATTTCTAGGAGTTAAATTGCAACTGCAGATATGAATAACATTAGAAGCAGGCGGTCTGTTAAATAGGCATACCAACAAACAAAAAATAATCACATGCATTAGTTTTCCATGGATGAAAATAAAGGTGCAGGGAATCAAAACAAGCTGAATAGGAAAGAGGCTTTTTTAGAAACTGCAAAGAGTTCTAAACCTCTCATATTCACCTAACCTTCCCAACAAACAGTAAACTGATAGCCAAAAAATTACAGCATTTACAATTTACTAATTATACAAACATCTTAAACCCGGATTATTAATAAACTTAGCACATCATTTGTTTTGTTTACTCTACGTATGCAGGCCAGTTGAAAAGTTCACAGATGCAGCCTACAAAAGCATTATCCAACGAAGCCACAAATAAAATTTGAAAGTAAACACTACAGTTGCAGCTCTTGGCAACTGAAACACAGAAAGAGAATTACATTTTGTGATCTACTTTGGCAAATGTAAATATACAAGCTTGAACCGATGTAAAATCCTAAATAAAGCATACTGTCTATGTCTGTAAATAACTTATGTAGTGCAAACATCTTATGTAAGACTGGGTTGCCCTACGCTGCTACGATTTTAATGGTGAAAGAATTACGCTATTTATGCATTCACAGAATTCCAACGAAAGCTAAGCGATAACAGTTGCTACTTGCAGCGAATATACAAGATTTAGCACAATGTAACTTGAAGTGATTAGCGTATCACAAATTCTGGTATACTCTAGTAGCCATTAGTATGTCTCAACCAAAAGAAGGAAAAAAACAACGAAACATAAATACCTTTTCATTCATTTGACTAACCTTTATCATCATAAGGACTACCAATATTGTTCAACCAATTGTTCACGAGTAAGAATGTTCAAAACCATATTCCGTCCACAATCCACAATGAAAAACAATGCATTACTTAGATACACGTAATACTCATCAGCTGCATCAGTCCTACATACATTACTACTTTGTGGACAACAGTACTAATATCAAAGATTATTTCGTACCTACATTGACCCTTGTACGACTATAAACATAATACTAATGCAAATGAAATGTATCATTTATATTCGTAACATCGTAAACACCATACCATAATAGATATACAAACTACATTACACATTCAGTAACTACTATAAACATCCAACATACACGACATGCCATCAGTCAAACAAGCCGACACCTACTCCAAAAAAAACTTGACATTCACACCTTCGAACCCACAAAAGATGAAACACCGACAATCCTATTACAAATGACTTAGCTTCTTCAACATCCTTGATTTTTTCAGAAGCGCAACCATGAGCCACATGAGATCTTTCAATCAGAAACCCCAATTCCGGAAAATCTTCTTGCTCTGCAAACCTCAACGCATCCACGACCTCATTTAGCATGTCGTTTCTACCAAACTTTAATTGTGACAACTCGTATTTTCAGGTCATACTTCAAAACATTATTCATGCTTCATCATTTATCGTTTATTGTAAACTGGGTTTACGAGCATCAAATTCACGTAACCGTAATGGTTTAGCTGTGAATTCATGATTATATCATCGAGGTCATTTCATATAGACTAAGTTTAGTCTACATTTCATTAACATCATTATCATCACATTAGTTCATGCATGGTTTTGCATTTTACATTAATTACATAATTTCCTATTAAATAAACGCTATCGCGTAATTAATTATTTTGAACAATTGATCCGATACTTTCAAAAATTATCCCGATATATTTTTATACTCATATTAAGTTTATAAAAATTATATTATGAGTTTACCCAGTGTTTTAAATTTATTTCGTATATAAATTGTTATATTATATAATTCGACGTGTTTTTTTTTTCGTAAAAACTACACGATAATTATATTTCACTCAAATTTTGCAAGAAATGTATTTTTATAATTTTTATGACATCGATATATTTTATTTTGTTCTGTTAAAATTTATTTCTAGCTAACGCTACCCTAAATACTATTTTAACTTACAACTTACAAACTATACCTACACATTAATCATTTACTAAATAAAAATTCATTGCCAAACTCTTCGTTCTTGTCTAAATCCCACGCCACCACCATAGTATTCTCCATGAAATATGGATCTTGTCTTGTGAATTTGCAAAATATCTACAAGTGTATTAAATTATATTCATTCACTTCACATACAACTTGTTTTTGTAAAGTGAAAAATCATTTTTCTTCCTCTTTTCCCTCTAGAACCGCCACATAGGAAGATCAAGGAGGAGATCACATTTTTTTCAAGTCAAGTTAAATTCACAACTATAATATACTCTTAATCAAGGTTTTGGAATAAAAACCTAGGGTGTTTAAGTTTAATCCTTTGTTCTTTTCACCTCATCAAGTTAACTTGTAATCATTTCATATACATCATCATCTTTCATATTTATTTTCATGATCATATCATTTTATTTGAGAAACATGCAAGTCTCATGAGGTTTATACCACTTTTCTTTGATTTTAAGAGTTATATATATATTGACATCCTATAATTACTCCTTGTTATATATTATTTTTGGTGATGTCTAGGAACCCATGACACCCTAAGAAGGTGTATGGTAGGATTAAAATAGCTTCGGAGTTGTTTTGAATGGGTTAGAATAGGTTTGGCGCGAGAAAAACTCATTTCGACACGTTTTGAAAAGGGTCTGTCCTTATTTTGAAATTCTGGAAAATCCGACAGTAAGTAAAAATATTTGGCCTAGATATTTAGAAAATATACTTTAAAACGAAACCGTGGCCGCTTGAACGGATTAAAACGGAGTTATTAACGAAGAAGTTATGAATTTTTCAATTTGGCGACGAAAAATATAAATTTCTGGAAATTTCAGCAAACATAATTATCGTAGGATATCATTTCAACGTAAATACTTGTAAAGTATTTTATAATACGACGAGATGTCATAAACATATATTTCGACGGTAAGTGTTATTTTCAAAATTCACAAGTGGTATAGATATCATCCGAACTGCATGCATAACATTACATCATAACTTATTATGTATCATATCATTCATAATAGGTCAAGTTTAGAGATTCACGTTACATTTCGGTGTATCCACTTTTGTCATCATAATCATTGCAACAGGTGAGTCATAGCCCCACTTTTTCTCGTTTTAATTATTTATGAAACTCTTTGGGGGAGATACATGCTCAACAATTTTTATGACATTCATGACTATTTGTAAACTATGTGTTTATCTGAACTGAATGTTTAGTCAGGCGAAGTAACAGTATTGCCATACTTAGAATTTCCATATCATAATCATTGTACTAAATGTCTTGGTATTATCATGGAACTAAATGTCTTGGTATTATCATGGAACTAAATGTCTTGGTATTATCATGGAACTAAATGTCTTGGTTAATCATGAGCTAAATGTCTTGGATTATCATGGAACTAATGTCTTGGTATTATCATTGAGCTAAATGTCTTGGTATTATCATTGAGCTAAATGTCTTGGTACAATTTGAAGCAACACTCGTATGTGTTATGTCAAGTAACTATTAATACATTAATATACGCACTATTATGTGAATTCATTTGACATCATGCGCTTGAACATAAACTATACATATTTTGGCAGTGGGTTGTGAACACACAGGTTGCAAGTTTTGTATTGGCGGAACTTGGAACTGAGTGGATTTACAATGCCTTTGCTGCAAAAACGATTTTGAAAGGCTTTACATTTCAACACAAACTCTATGAACTCACTCAACCTTTGTGTTGACATTTTTAGCATGTTTTATCTCAGGTATCTAAGGCATTCACTTCATGACATCATATTGGACATATCATAGAGTCGTGGTGACGACGCGTCACACATGGGATTTATTCATTTTAAAAACATCGTTTGACTTGTAACAAACTTATTTCCGCACAAGTTAATTCCATTGGGACCTACACTTTGTAAACTCTGATTATTTTATTAAATTAAACGATGTGTTTTCCAAACGACACTTTAGGTCGTTCAATATATCTGTAACTATGATGCTATGACAGTCAATCCCCAGGAATTCCATTCCGCTGCAAAACAGGTAATTTGGGGGTGTGACAGATTGGCATCAGAGCTTCAGTTATAGAGAACTAGGTTGCATCATTGACCCTAGACTATAACTACATCATCATAGCATCTCATCATTTCATCATAAGTG
This sequence comes from Chrysanthemum makinoi, assembly GCA_910596185.1. Classification (NCBI taxonomy): domain Eukaryota; kingdom Viridiplantae; phylum Streptophyta; class Magnoliopsida; order Asterales; family Asteraceae; genus Chrysanthemum; species Chrysanthemum makinoi. Next base: position 74,107,651 of record OU343216.1, on the reverse strand, counting down.
CATGTTCACTTTACATGCGGTTTATACGTACATTTTCGAGTTATTTACTTTCATTTCAAAATCGATTGTCACATAGATGCCTTCAAATACCCATCCTATCATACTCACATCACTCGGACGTGGAGAATGCCCTGTCATTCCCTATCACAATTTAAACATCAGTTGACTCAACACCAAACAACATATGAGTCGATTAGTCCAAGCATTGCATAGTTACTCCTAAATTATACATAGCCTGATCACCTATGTCTAATTCAGGAAGAATCATGCAATGAAGGGAGTAGTAGGCGTATATGTGTAAGCAATTCCGTAATCGAGCCAAATTTTCAAAAGTCATCCTTCAAACCAATTTAGCCTAATCTCATGACAGTTCTCGTTTGATGAGTTGTGAGATTAAGTGAAAAATGGTTGGTTAAAAAGTCTTTTGAGGGTTTTGCTCGAGAATGGGAAAGTTTGCCACATCAAACCCTAAATTCGATAGACTAACACGAACTGAATTCAGGGACTGAATTCCTTTTTGGTGGAGCGAAGTGACAACTCGTATTTTCAGGTCATACTTCAAAACATTATTCATGCTTCATCATTTATCGTTTATTGTAAACTGGGTTTACGAGCATCAAATTCACGTAACCGTAATGGTTTAGCTGTGAATTCATGATTATATCATCGAGGTCATTTCATATAGACTAAGTTTAGTCTACATTTCATTAACATCATTATCATCACATTAGTTCATGCATGGTTTTGCATTTTACATTTATTACATAATTTCTATTAAATAAACGCTATCGCGTAATTAATTATTTTGAACAATTGATCCGATACTTTCAAAAATTATTCCGATATATTTTTATACTCATATTAAGTTTATAAAAATAATATTATGAGTTACCCAGTGTTTTAAATTTATTTCGTATATAAATTGTTATATTTATATAATTACGACGGTTTTCGTAAAAACTACACGATAATTATTATTTCACTCAAATTTTGCAAGAAATGTATTTTATAATTTTTATGACATCGATATATTTTATTTTGTTCTGTTAAAATTTATTTCTAGCTAACGCTACCCTAAATACTATTTTAACTTACAACTTACAAACTATACCTACACATTAATACATTTACTAAATAAAAATTCATTGCCAACTCTTCTTTTCTTGTCATAAATCCCACGCCACCACCATAGTATTCTCCATGAAATATGGATCTTGTCTTGTGAATTTGCAAAATATCTACAAGTGTATTAAATTATATTCATTCACTTCACATACAACTTGTTTTTGTAAAGTGAAAAATCATTTTTCTTCCTCTTTCCCCTCTAGAACCGGCCACATAGGAAGATCAAGGAGGAGAGACACATTTTTTTCAAGTCAAGTTAAATTCACAACTATAACATACTCTCAATCAAGGTTTTGGAATAAAACCTAGGGTGTTTAAGTTTATCCTTTGTTCTTTCACCTCCTCAAGTTAACTTGTAAGCATTTCATATACATCATCATCTTTCATATTTATTTTCATGATCATATCATTTTATTTGAGAAACATGAAGTCTCATGGGTTTATACCACTTTTTATTTGATTTTTAAGAGTTATATATATATTGACATCCTATAATTACTCCTTGTTATATATTATTTTTGGTGATGTCTAGGAACCCATGACACCCTAAGAAGGTGTATGGTAGGATTAGAATAGCTTCGGAGTTGTTTTGAATGGGTTAGAATAGGTTTGGCGCGAGAAAAACTCATTTCGACACGTTTTGAAAAGGGTCTGTCCTTATTTTGAAATTCTGGAAAATCCGACAGTAATTAAAAATATTTGGCCTAGATATTAGAAATATACTTTAAAAAAACGAAACCGTGGCCGCTTGAACGGATTAAACGGAGTTATAACGAAGAAGTATGAATTTTCAATTTGGCGACGAAAAATATAAATTCTGGAAATTTCAGCAAAAAATTATCGTAGGATATCATTTCAACGTAAATACTTGTAAAGTATTTTATAATACGACGAGATGTCATAAACATATATTTCGACGGTAAGTGTTATTTTCAAAATTCACAAGTGGTATAGATATCATCCGAACTGCATGCATAACATTACATCATAACTTATTATGTATCATATCATTCATAATAGGTCAAGTTTAGAGATTCACGTTACATTTCGGTGTATCCACTTTTGTCATCATAATCATTGCAACAGGTGAGTCATAGCCCCACTTTTTCTCGTTTTAATTATTTATGAAACTCTTTGGGGGAGATACATGCTCAACAATTTTTATGACATTCATGACTATTTGTAAACTATGTGTTTATCTGAACTGAATGTTTAGTCAGGCGAAGTAACAGTATTGCCATACTTAGAATTTCCATATCATAATCATTGTACTAAATGTCTTGGTATTATCATGGAACTAAATGTCTTGGTATTATCATGGAACTAAATGTCTTGGTATTATCATGGAACTAAATGTCTTGGTATAATCATTGAGCTAAATGTCTTGGTATTATCATGGAACTAAATGTCTTGGTATTATCATTGAGCTAAATGTCTTGGTATTATCATTGAGCTAAATGTCTTGGTACAATTTGAAGCAACACTCGTATGTGTTATGTCAAGTAACTATTAATACATTAATATACGCACTATTATGTGAATTCATTTGACATCATGCGCTTGAACATAAACTATATACATTTTGGCAGTGGGTTGTGAACACACAGGTTGCAAGTTTTGTATGGGCGGAACTTGGAACTGAGTGGATTTACAATGCCTTTGCTGCATAAACGATTTTGAAAGGCTTTACATTTCAACACAAACTCGATGAACTCACTCAACCATTGTGTTGACACTTTCAGCATGTTTTATCTCAGGTATCTAAGGCATTCACTTCATGACATCCATATGGACATATCATAGAGTCGTGGTGACGACGCGTCACACATGGGATTTATTCATTTTAAAAACATCGTTTGACTTGTAACAAACTTATTTCCGCACAAGTTAATTTCATTTGGGACCTACACTTTGTAAACTCTGATTATTTTATTAAATCAAACGATGTGTTTTCCAAACGACACTTTAGGTCGTTCAATATATCTGTAACTATGATGCTATGACAGTCAATCCCCAGGAATTCCATTCCGCTGCAAAACAGGTAATTTGGGGGTGTGACATTAATAACTCCATCGACCTCCTTAATACAAGTATCATAATCTTTTTCATCCAACGTATGCGATTCTTGCTCTCGCGCAAACACAGTAGACAAGACCTTATTCATACGTCTGGTGCCAATCTTACGTCCAATCTGATCAAGCAATAGGAACTTGGACAACATATTCTCCATGCGAGATTAAACAACGTATACTAGAAAGAGGTATTTGAACAAGTAAAACCACCAAACACCAAAACAGAAGCCCTATGTAAACCCTAATGTTCGCCTCAATGATGACACTCTTAAATCCGTCACAAAGCCGGTAGAGGTAAGAAACCAGTGAAGACCAGAAGATATGAAGAAGGAGATAGAAATACGTCTTTTGTACATGTGTTTCTGTGGAACACGTATACACACACGTGTTAAGCGATCGAGCTAATGTTCATGAGGATCCGGTTAGATAGTTTAACGAGAGTAATTGGGTTGGTTATGTTAGTGTAATTGAATCGAGCAGGTACGGGTCGGGCCACTTGCTAAATGTTTTTTTTTCGATTTGTCTATTTTGCATCTTCCACGTAACGATAAACGTTGTTCAACTACCGGCACAAAGTAAAAGCCAAAAGTATACCAATAAGTCCCGCCGCAACGCGGCGGGCATTTCCACCTCGTTGAAATAAATCTAAGATTATATACTTTTTTAATGAAATCAAATGCATGTAACTTATTTAATGCATCATATGATTGTAAGGCTTTACAAAGTTTTAGCATAATAAGTAATAACAATAACAATAGATTTATAAAGGAAAAAGTTTAAAAATTACAATCATTAAATGACATGGAGATGTAATAAAAATTCTAAAAAAGTTTACTTCGTAGATGCTCTAAGGATTTTGATGGCATAGTGTGCCGTATAAGTTGGCTATAACATGGACGATACCTAACGCTCTAATTGAACTTGAATGGAATTACGTAGGCTTTATTCACCTAAACTTTGTACATAGGATATGTTTGTTAAAAGTAGCAGTAGCTGCTGTAATCAATAACTGTGAGCAGTAGCCTTGAAAAATAGTTTATTTGCCACAACTTCTTAAACAAGCATTGAAGAATTAGCTTTTCTGTAAAAATGGATTGCTTGACATTTCTACTCCTTTTATCCATCTTGGAGTTAAGGTAGGACGTGCTATGTTAAGAATTAACTCTTGGGACGATGTTATTTCTAAAGTGTTCTCTCGTTTATCTAAATGGAAATTTAAGACTCTTTCTATAGGTGGTCAGCTCACATTAATTAAATCGGTCTTAACCTCCATCCCTTTATATCATACTATCATACGTCTATCTTCAAAGTTCCAATGGGAGTGCTAAATCTTTTGGAATCGATTAGACAAAATTTCTTTAATTGAGTGGAAGGGTCGGATAGAAAATGGCATGGATTAGCTGGAATAAGGTCTTAGCTTCCAAAAAATATGGTGGCCTTCGTGTTTCTAGTTTCTTTGCTCTTAATAAGGATTTCCTCTTTAAACGGGTGTGGCGTTTCTTTTCTCAAGGTTCTTCTCTATGGATGAGATTCATCAAAGCTATTTATGGAGACCGTGGAGCGCTTAACACTTTCAATTCTATGTCTAGATGCTCCACTTGGTTGGACATCATCCGTGAAGTTGATGCTCTTCGATCCAAAGGTATAGATCTTTTGCCTTTAATTTGTAAAAAAATGGGAACAGGGAGGCTCTTTATTTTGGGAAGATGTTTGGATTGATGGATAATGGCCGTTAAAACATAAAGTTAATCATGCTTCATTGGTTTGGTCTTGTCGTCATGCTCCAAGAGGAGGGGTTGAGAAAGAGCAGCAATGTCTTCTTCTTTCTCGCATTGGCGACTCAATTTTACCAAACATTTCTAATTGTTAGGGTTTGGTCGTTAGAAGCTTCAGGAGAGTTTTTGTTAAATCAGTTCGCAGCCTCATTGATGACTCTTTATTGCCAAAGGAGGATGCTATACTAGATGAGTTAAATTCATGCCCATCAAGATTAACGTGTTTTCTTGGAGAGTCCGGTTGGATAAGTTGCCTATCGGGTTAAATCTTTCCCTTATAGGCTTAGATATTTCTTCTATTGTATATCCTCTTTGCAGCGCCTCAGTGGAATCCGCTTCCCATCTCTTCTTTACGTGTCCTATGGATTGTCAGTTATGGAGGAATGTCATGCGTTGGTGAGAGCTTGAGGACATTGAGTTAGCCTCTTGTGATGATTGGCTCATTTGGTTAAATAGCTCTCATTTTTCTAAGCGGTTGAAGGATATTTTGGAAGGTGTTTGCTATGTGAAGTGGTGGTTAATTTGGCGTTTCAGGAACCAACTGCTTTTTGGTGATGGTCATCCGCACAAGGAGCTTCTTTTCGATGACTTGGTTGATATTGGAATCACTCCTAAACCTTAATTCAAGTGTTAGTGATTCATATGTAATAGTTAGCTTAATATGGCCTTTATGTTTGTTATTAAGCTAAGGCTTATGTAGAAGGCCCATAAGCCTTGGCCCAAGCCCATAAGAAGGGAAGGAGTCTAGAAGTGTTGCCCTAGCTCCTTGCCCTATAAATACTCTTGTATAACCCTCACTTGAGGGTTGGTTGTTCAATTTCATTCACTTCATACGCTTAACTCTTCTCATATTCATACGCATAAGTGTTTGTCTTGTTCATCCGATCATCTTGTCTTCTATTTCTTATATTGATGCTTGTGTTACTAATAATATGGGACCTACACAGTGGGTTATCTTCGCCAAGTGTTGGTGAAAAGGTTTATTTGTTTGAAGTTGTTTTGGTTCTACGCGTAATCATCGTTCAAAAATCTGGGTTCACGTTTAAGAAAACTCATTTCTTACACTTTCAATCCAGATCTTGGATATCTTCATCTGTTTTTAAGTGATTAAAATTTTCAGTTTTAACAAACAAGTTTACGAACTTTACGTGTTTTTACCTTGATTTTTAGCTTATTTTTAATACGCGATACGGTTAATCTTTTAA